>CAJQZJ010034238.1:3895697-3928217 GCA_907164525.1 Lophiomys imhausi
ACACACACACACACACACACACACACACACACACACACACACACACAATGTCCCTACAAGGCATAGTTTCAAGGCTATCTCCCATCCTTACCCAGTGTCTCAGAATGATAGTGTAGTATAGTTACTATAGGAACGTCAGTATCTTTTCCCATAACATAAGCGTTTAAAGAGAGGGTCAGCATTGTAGCATCACAGTTCATCAGGGTGTGGATACTTAGTAAAGTTCACTAAGTACTTGCCCACTGAACTAACAAAAGGATGGGAGGAAGGGTGGAAATTGAACAGGGTTGCAAATCAGCTAACTTCTGGTTCTGGCTTTAGTCACAGGGCCACTTCTAGCCACAGCAGAAACTACTTTTGCCCTTTTAAAACTAATTTTCCTTGCACATGAGGTGAGATAATTAGACTAAGTCAACAGAGATGTCCTCTAGGCATGAACAGTATGCCTCTAAATATACCAAAATACTAAACATTAAAAGGTTAACACTGTCCCTTAAAAAAAAAACTTATCAAGTTTATTTTATGTGTATGTGTATTTGGCCACATGTTGGCTGCATCACAAGCATGCCTGTTGCTCACGTAGAGATGATGGTGTTGAACCCCTGGCACTGCAGTTTCAGGCAGCAATGAGCCCCTGTGGGTCTCTGTAACAGCAGCCAGTTACAGGCAGCAACGAGCCCTGTGGGGTCTCTGTAACAGCAGCCAGTTACAGGCAGCAACAAGCCCTGTGGGGTCTCTGTAACAGCAGCCAGTTACAGGCAGCAATGAGCCCTGTGGGGTCTCTGTAACAGCAGCCAGTTACAGGCAGCAATGAGCCCTGTGGGTCTCTGTAACAGCAGCAAGAGCTTTAAACGGCTGAGCCACCTCTTCAATCTTAACGCTGTCCCTTTTAGGGCACAGCCTTTGGTAAAACAGGATTTACTATTTTAACCAACAACTAAATGAAGTCTGTACATGAGCAAGGAAATGCAGTATGGACTGAGAGGCCAGATGAGTTATCAAAGAGAAGAGAGGCATCTGCTGGCAGGAGATGAAACGTGGTTATCTGAGGGGGAATAGGAGCAAAACTCAACAGATTAAAAACATCTCCTTTCAACTGCAAAAACATCCATTCAAACAAATCTACTGGAAAGTCTTGAGATTTGTTACTGTCGTGAACTCACAACTTAAAAGTAACTCTGCAACATCTACAAAAGAATATCACCTCCAAACACACACCAATCACCATGTTGCCTTCATGCAGAATACAATTTCTAAGTTACTTTTAGTACCTCCCAAGCTCAGAATTCTATCCTTGCTACTTTGGAAAACAATTCAAATATAATCAAGTATAATTTGCATTTATGTAAAAGTTTGCAACAAAAGTTCTCTAAGTTATTTAAAAGCATGAGGGCATTTTACAAAATATGCATAGAATTAAAAATTGTTGTTATAAATGTCCCATTGTAAATGCAATCCTCATTATTTTTGTAAAAGATATTCTTGATATAGGAATTTTTTTAGTATGTTAAGAGTAGGGAGATAAATTAGAACCTTTATTCTATTTGTCCAGTGTCAAATGTGAGGCAGAAAGAAGCTGGTGAGCAGAGAAAAAGCCTCAGCAAGACAGCAAAAGGCCAAGGACTAAACCCTGTGGCTCAGCTTTTGCCTAGAGGGGTTTGACCTGTCCGAACAGTGGCCTGAATGAAACTGTGGTCAGCTTTAAAGACTGAGGCAGAGCGGCAGAGTTGCTGATACGAAGGAAGTAAGTTGGCCTAAAGACACTGAGGTCTCTCATAGAGAAGAAAGTCTCAAGCCTTATTTAAGGTGAGACTTCGATAGCCAATTTACCCTGACGAACCTGCATCTGGGATGTTCAGAATAAGGACTGCTAAGTGCATTGGAGAGTCTACCCCGAGACTGTGTTCCTGGTGACCGAGGACTTGCCCCAGAGACTGTATCCTTATCAATGGGTTTGGTGGTTAGATCTTAGAGGTTGTAGGAATTTACAGGGGTTGTAGGCATTCTTAGGGGTTGTAGGAATTTGTAGGAATAGTAGGCAATTAAGTGTATTTGTTACAAGTGAATATAGTTATTAATAAATGTTTAAAAATTAAAAGTACGGTTACAGTACTCTGAATCACAAACAACAGGAAACGCAATCATCCAGAGTCCACTTTAATGCTCAACTGAGGTTCACACCATCCTTCATTCTGTCCCCTTGTTGCTTATTTCCTTTGGTATGTGAGTCTCTTTCCCCAATCCCCACCCAAAAACAAAACAACAACAACAACAAAAAACCCAACAACAACAACAAAACTGCAAACAAAAAGTTTCCTTGTGGCTTCTTGGTTGGTTTATTTTTTCTGCTGAAAGGAAGCAGAGTACCATGACAGCTTAGGCTACAAACCCACCTCCACTTGGTGCCAGCTGAGGATGACCTTGTACAAGTTGCTAACCATCTTCTAAGCCTGTTTCCAGATCCCTCAGTCTCCCAGGTTGTTAGCCAGGAAGAATGACAGCACCTGCTGTTCTAAATTACAAAACTCTTCGGGTCAGGGCTCATACCTAAAGCTACTACTGAATTCAAAGGTTAAAGGAAAAGAAATGTAAAGAAAGGAAATGTGCCATGGTTCATGGCACATGTACACACATATACAAGTCCCTGTGACATTAGGCAAGCCATTCAAGTCCCACTTGGCTCAAACAAAAACCATTCCGGAAGCGCAATGGATGCTAGATCTCTGAAGGCTCAACATATGCTAGTACCCTGAAGAAAACCTACATATAAAACCACTGTCAGGAGGTTTCCCCTTCTGATTCTGCAGCTGCACAGCTGGTCCTCTTTAGGGCGTGCTGGACACATTGCATCTTTTTATAAGTATTAGTACGCTAGTGACAGAGAAGGCGAAGTCACACTGAGCCACTGCTGGCTATGGTCATGCCATGAATGGCTCATTCGTATAGGATCACCTTTCCAAGCTTTTGATGCAACTATCGGCCCAGCCAAACTACAAGTTACTGTATGAGTATGACAAGGCCCTTGAAGCACCTGGTGAAGATTACAGACCCCAGGTGTCAAATCCTTGTGTGGCAGGGTCCCTGCTCTCCTGAGCCTAGCTACCATGTCCTCTTACCCTTTTTGTTTGTTTGTGTGTTTGTTTTTCAAGACAAGATTTCTCTGTGTAACAGTCCTGGCTGTCCTGCACTCGCTGGGATTAAAGGTGTGTGACACAATATTAGATGGAGGGCTGGAGAGATGGCTCAGCCGTTAAAGGCTAGGCTCACAACCAAACAATATTAGATGGAGAGACTGTGGAGTATCTCCTCAAACAGTTCAGTGATCAACCTTAGCAAAAAGAACGAACAAGTAACAGCATGAAACCAAACTGGGTTTCAACGGTAACTCTTTCAAATACAGCCTTACGCCCTAGGGTAGTTAGGACCTCAACCTTCCTGAAGTCTAGTGTCTTCATCCATAATGGGGACAATTTGCTATAGGGCTATCAGAAAAAGAGGTGTCATGAAATAAGGTGCCTACTACAAGTATTACAGTGGTTACGAAACCTTAGGGGATTTAAAAACTATCACTAAATAATGACTTTTTTAAATAAATACTTGTCTCTCACATGTCAGTCAATACACTAAGGTAGAGTGGAAAATTTATGCTACATGTTATACAAAACGTTCTGACAAGAAAATATCAGATAAAGCTTTAAGAGCCACATAATACTCTTTTGCATTAAGACTTTACAATTAACATAGCATATTGACCCATAGTTAAATGTCCTCTTCTAACATAACTAGATTTTCATTTTTAACATTCATTTTGGTATTTGTGAAAGTAATCAATGACAATGAGGCAAGCTGCTTTTCAGGGAAAACCTTCTTGCTTTTCACTGTGCTACTCTGTGGCCTGTACCTGCTTATCTAACGTACATTAGACTGATTCTTAAGTGGAAGACTCTCCTTGTACCATTTATATTATTTTTTTCTACCCACCAGTAGAAATTTCCATGCAATACTTCTGTCTAGTTCTTTGCTCATTCTTTGCCTGTTTCACATTTGGCCATGTCATTGTCACATCAGTAGTGAAGACACAGGAGGTCAGCCACTTGGTACAGCACTAAATAACAAACACACAGGTGGCTTCCAAGAACATGAAGTTTTGATGCAATTATAAGATTCCAGGAGAGAAAAATCTCAACTTCAGACCTTAGGACAGAAAGGTACTCTTTTTTTTTTTTATTTATTTTTTTTTTTTTTATAAATACTTTATTTTTTTTTCTTCAAGTTACATCTCAGTAACAAACCCCTCCCTATTCCCCCTTCCTAACCCGCCCTTCCACCCTCTTCCCTCCAGAGGTTTCCCCTTTCAGTCCAACAGCTGGTTCCTTCTCTTATAACAGTAAGTATTATACAGAACAATAGATATAAATATGCCACATTTATGAGATTAAATTGGCCCAGTATACCTTCCCAATGTTCAGTTTATACCTATTTGGCCCCTGACTTTAACATTCTACTATCTACCCAACTCCATGAGTTTAAAGGTCTATATGTGACTCAACATTCATACTATCTTGTAACACACTTTTAAGAGTAAGAAAGGTACTCTTAATACCTTTCTGGTTGTGATGTAAAAATGTCACATCATGGTATATGTATTATGAACACTATCTTCTGAACTTATACAAAGCCACAGCAATAAAAAAAAAAAAAAAGAAAAAAACTTTTTCTTTCCCCCAGAGCTGAGGACTGAACCCAGGGCCTTGAGCTTGCTAGGCAATCACTCTACCACTGAACTAAATCCCCAACCCCCGAAAGAGAAACTTTTGATGTACATTCATTAAGATTCAAAATAATTAAGCTACAGCTATACAGTTGCTTTCCAAGAGTATTTGTGGAATACTAATTACTTGAATTTTAATAACTATCTGACAAACGATCTGAAATGAGCAGAGTTCTAGTTGAGGTCACTGGGAGATACCTGTGATGCAAAATTTAAAGACTCCACTGAACTAAAACTTTTGCAAGTTCAGGGCTCACGGTTTGGAGATACTGTAGGCTTCCCAGCTTTGTGTGACCATAGAAGTTCTTTTCTCTTCACTCTGTTGATAGGGCTCCAGCACTATGGAGCCCTAGTGGCTCACACTTTGAAAGCAGGGACTAGTGACAAGCTCTCGACAACAAAGTGGGAGCACTTTTACACAGATGAACAACTGTGTGTTTTGCCATGGGGGGTCAATGCCACTTCAGGACGTGCACCTTTGTCATTTCCAAGATTAAATATGACATGCGGTTCATTTCCTAATATTAGGTTAGACAAATCTAATCACATTAACCACTGCTATGTCTGTCTCCTAAAATCTTATTAGCCAGCCAAGGAAGTTGTTATTGGCTTGGGATAGTATTTGCTTGACAACAGAAAAATAAAAAACAGACAAGCAAAGATTCCCCTGAACAAAGCCTCCCCCATTAAAAAAACCAAACAATCAACAACAATAAAACTCAGAAGCAAACAATGAAAACCCTACTGAACCTCCACCTCACACCCCTAAGCATCTCAAGGCCCTTCAGAGGACCTAGAATAGTTCTATAATTTTCCATGTGAAATATGGCCACTGTATTTCAGTTAAGAAACTACTTAGAAGAACTGAAAGTAAATGGCTCTCTTTCTCAGATCTGGGCAAAGAAAAAGTCATTTTGGAACACACTGCTTCCGTGCTCCATTAGCTGAAAGAAAAAGAAACCGTCCCATCAGCAAACACATGAAGAGAAACAAGGCAACAACATATCTCTGCTCTACAAAGAGCAATGAATCTAAACAGCAAAAAGAAAATAAGAGAATTCTCACTTTACCCAAGCATGTTTTTAATACAAATGAGTTATACAACTTGTCCCTCTAGGAATCCAAATTTCAAAATGATTAGTTAAGAGCCAACTGTTGAAAGTTACTGTATGGTTCTATAGAGAATAGGTGATAGCTTATGGCCTATACTAGGGCACTTGAGTGGTATATATCTGAAATATTTATTGATTGATGGATCAGAAAGTAACTTTTACTATACTAATATGATTTAAGAAAATCCGTACACTTGAAGTCAACTTCAATTTGTACACCTGAAGTAGAACTTGAAGTCAAACTTGTAACACTTTCAAATCATGTCATTTCTTTAAAAGTTCAACTTTTCTTTTTATCTGTAATGATTAATCTTCATAGGGAGCTTGATTGGATTAATAAATGTCACTTCTTAAAATATCAAATGAAGGGGAAGAGGATGAGGCAGCAAGGCTGTGTTAAGATCTACAAAGGAAAGAACATTTAACCCTGGTAAATAATACAGTTTCCTAAACAGCTCAAAACATCAAACGATTACTATCTCACCAGAGGTTTTCTGGCAAAGAACAGGACACATTATTGTCCCTTTTCTTAGGAGTTAATGCAAACAGCCTATCATCGCTTGGACAGGAAAATGCCTCCCAGAAAGCTATTTGTTGCGGAGAATAGAAAAAAATGCATCAAGCTGGCCTTAACATGTGGAATAGCATGTCTCTCTGGTCACTGTCTACTCTCAATGTGTGAGAGTGGTTTCCTCTGAAACAGCACCTCTGGGTCATTGTCCACTGTCACTTCTAAGAGCATTCCACATCACTCTGAAAGAACCTGTCCTATACACTGTTCTATATCTCATTTGGAGAACACATGGATTGGGGAGCTGACAGGAGGCCTAAGCAAAATCCTGGCATTTCTTTAATTACTTGATCACATAGTTCTTAGGTCTTGTTTGATTTGTTTGTGGGAAAATGTGGAAGAATCTGGAGCTAAGTATAGTAGAGAAGCCCTAGAGTGTTCCAAACAGAGCTTATGGGCCATTCTGATGGAAGCGTGGAAGACCTGAATGCTGACAGAGATGCAGACATCAAAGGCTCAGTTACGAGGTTTCAGAAGGGAACAAGGTCTATACCATGGTCTAGGCTATAGGCCATGTAGCTGGTTACTGCATTTAAGCAGATTTACACTGAAAAAGAGCTAAAACAAGGGGCAAATGTGCAGTTTGGGGAGGAAGGACTGTAAATCTAGTTAGCTAACACTGTGGTTACGGTTTCAGAAAGTGACTGCATTTGTTAGGCTTAGACTTTTCCAGGGTCTCATAAGGCAAATTCATTTGGAAAGGAGAATCCCTAAGAAGATAGAGTCTGCTTGAAAATGATGTTTAGGAAAGTGTTTTCCCAGACTCAGTCACAAAGGCACACAGAATATAGTGGAGTTGTGGTCCAAGAAGCACAGACTGTAGCCAGCACCAGAATTTGGCAGTTACCTACTTGGCTCTTATTTTGCAGGCATTCATGTTCAGGAGTGAGAGAGTTACAGATGCTTGGGCCAAGGTTCCGGAAAACTGCTGAGGTGAGCAATGTGAAGCACAACTGGAGACCTACTAAGGCCCGACATGAAGCTATATATAAAGGCTCAGTGAAGACTCTGGGACATTAGAAACCAAAGGACCATGGAATGTCTGCCAACCTTCAAGTAAGTTTAAGGAATGCTTCATTAAAAAAGAAAAATGAGGACAGAAGCTAGTGGGACACCGAACACTAAGTAGGAGCTCTATCGGTCCAGCAGCAAACAGGCACTTATTAGCCTATGTATGGAGGACTTGGGCTGGGTGACAGGAAACCTAGAAAGGGGACCACACCCTGCACAAATACTTGAGCTACAATTTTAAAATCTTCAGCATCTAAAATTCAGAGATTTTATATGAACATCCCCAAACCACACACACAAAAAAGCAGATGCATTAGTTCTCTTAATAAACTCTAAGACCCAACAACACTTCATATTCCAAGAGGGTACATGGTAGTCTGTGGGTTATGCTAAATCAAGAATAATGGGAGAAGACAAAACAAATGAGATAAAACTTAACTGCATTGTACACAAGCTGACCAGTTTCAGGTTACTTGCTCAACCCCCATCCAAATGCCCAACTTCTCTTCAGGGCTGGTATAATTTTTGTCTTCTTTGTGTGATAAGGAAGGTTGTGCAGTCTCCAGAATCTTGGGCCTGGCTACTGATAGGAGGTATTTTCTGGGTTTTGGTGTGCACACACGGGTGTTATTTCACATTGAATACTCATCGTTACAGAAGATAATCATAGTGCCATTGTCACTACTTTAGTGAGAATTACTCTTTAACTGAAGCTTCTTGACTTAGTGACAACAAAAGGTGTTTTTCTTCTCTACAGAAAAGCCCATGGATGCTCCAGTGGTGCAATCGGTTAGTGGTACTTTTAGAAAAGCCCACAGCTCAGTGACAGCATTCATGCTTTCAAAACACACAAAGCCTCCAACCTAGTCGACACTTTGCTGAAGACCCCAGATTGAGGCTCATGAAGTCTTGCAGGTTTTGCACACATGTGCTCTTTGTCATCATCTATGAGCTTTCATGGAAAACAAAGTGACTGGTGATGCAGCCCTGGGCACAAAGTACCTAACGACATCATGCTTCATTCAAAAATACTGTTTATTTTTGAAACGTTTATATGTCAATTTAGCTCCTGCTTCTTTCCTACTGTGCTGTCTGCCCACCATGGGTGTCTGTCGGCATTTTCATCCTCACTCCAATGAGACCAGATAGAAACTGCTCTGGGTGAGGCTTGACAACCTTTCCGACCCCCTCTCTCTGTGCTTTCAAATAGAGTATAAAGGACAGTACATAAGCAGTGCTTCTTTTCTTTCTCTAGTTCCTAGGAGACATAATTTACATACATTTTAAATATTTTAAATTTCTTGGCTTGGTGGCAGGAAATACCAGCCTTTCTATACCATCAACTTCTGGTATTAAGCCAGTCTCTTTTAGAAAACAAGCAGAGAATGAAATAAATTAATCTCTTTTGACCAAAGGCAGAAGACTCAGAAAAAAAGAAGATGAAAGAGTAAGAACAGCATCATGAAGTGAGTATGAGGGTTAAACCTGCATACAAAAGAGAAAACTCCCAACTGCTTCCCTAGGTTAGTTTCCATTCTGTGAAGATATTCCTATTAATTTCTCATTCATTAACATAAGATTTAGGATAGATGAATTGTAAAGGGTTTTTTATGAAGGGAAAAATGCTAATGTATTCAGTTTTTCAGAAAGAAACATTCTGCTATCTCACTGCTCATGTTTTTCTGTGCAGATTTCAACCACATTGAAAAATACCTGGGGTCACAGACTGTTTCATATTTCCTGTATGCAAGGACAATGTTAGTGCTAAATAATATATATGTATTTACGACAGAAGTGAGGTGTCTTTTCTAATCCAGTTGTCCAGAAATGTGATCTAACAAGACTAAAGATAAGATGATACAATCACCAGAGCTAAACAGAAAAAAATATTCCTGACCTAGAAGCAGGGGTCCTATTAGGCTGCTGGTGCCATTTGGAGCTAGTCTTATAACCTTTCCAGGCTGAGCTGACTTTTATAACTTGGTAATTGAGTTGAATAGTGGCTGAGATGCCCTGGTCTTATGACTGTGCGTTAAAACATAAGCTAGGATAAAATGCTAATCAACGGTGTTAGGCACTGAAGACACATGTAAGGCAGAGCCCAGGGCTTTTATCCAATGATCCCAGGAACCCTGGTCCTACTCAAAAAACATGGGGCAGCTGCTACAAGGAGATAATTCTGATTTTGAAAAAAAAAAGTATCATTGGTATTATATCATTAATGACTAAATGCTAAATATCAGCGCATCCTATATGTAGTAATTAATAGTCATACAGCTATTAATCCTATTCAAAAAGTTTTGTACTTACATGGATGTCAAAACTGCAACAGAGCTGGAAAGACAAGGCAAGGTAGAAATTCTCACCAATACTATCAATAATGAATAGTCCCTATAAGATTTTTCTGAGGTGGACATTCTATTTATGGGCTTCTCCACAACAATGTTAGTTTACCTTACATGGAGAGCTCCAAATACTCTTAATTAATGTTTACTGTTTTGTTCAATAGATAAAGCATAATGGCCAAGAGCACTTCTAATTACTGTCTTCATTTCAGCAAAATTTTCCCCTATCATGCAAAGAAGTACCTGGATTTTGTTTCCCTCTCAAGACAGCTAACGCTCCACATCCCACCAGCAACCTGAAGTCCAATATTATGAGAAGTAGCAGGGAGGACTGATATCTCAATGAAGTCAAAGCAGTGAAATTCTCTGCTGGTAGGTTTTTCAAGCCCACAAGGAGAGCCACTAGTTAGGCTTCAAGCTATGGCCAGTGAATGGGAATTTCCAGTTAACAAAGTGTCCAGGGATCTGTATGGATACTGATATTCAGGAAAGGTAATGGTGCTTCTCAAACTCAGCAAAACATTGGCACTGGCAGGGGCACTTGAGCAAATACCAGAGACATCATAACTTTGGAGGTTCTAAATTAAGTGTCCTATGACATAATTTAAAAAAAAATGTTTCTTTGTTAGATACAGGGTCTTACTATATACCTTTGGCTGCTCCAGAGCTCTCTACATAGACTAGGATGGTATCAACACATAGATCCTCTGCCTCTGTTTCCCCAGTGCTGGGATAAAAGGTATACATCAACATGTCTCGCTCTATGACATGGTATTTTAATGCTCTCCCAGTGGTCTACACTTAGACCTTGACAGGAGGTCAGTAACTAGATTCATGCTGAGCAGTAAAAAGCAATTTAAGAAAAAAAAATCTATGTGTTTGATCATCAAATGAGAAAAATATTAAATTCTGTCCTTAGTGTATGGAACAGCTATGACATGGATACCTCTTTGACAGCCAAGGTGCTAGTCAGGATTCAATAGGAAAAGCAGGAACAGAGTCTCCCCCGTTAGGTAACGTACAGAATCCTGTTATGTTATAGAATCTTATATGAAGGTAATGATGGGAAGGAAAACTACCACAAAACACTATGAGCCAACAAGCTTTTAAGTTATGTGATGCAAGCCACTTCTAGAATGGAGTAACTTCAAGACAGTGAACACTATCTTCCAAAAACACATTGGCCTCTCTATATGCATGTGCCAAGACCAGGTGCTGAGAAGTTAAACTTGAAGTCTGAAGAGGAGTTTGAAAGGAACTTGAATGTTTCCTTTGTGATGTGATTCTGCTGTCAAAACTGTAGGATGGTACAACAGAGGAAGAACCAAGTCAACTCTAAAAATATGAACAGTAAATCCTTTGGCAAAGTTTTAACTCACATGTACAACATGAACAATGCAACACCTTTTAATGAGCTGAAGGAACTGTGTGATCAACACAAGCAACAAAGACAGAACTTTATTACAAGTTTCGATTAAAAACCTGTGCAAGGCCTGCACAGATAGCTCAATGATTAAGAACACTGTCTATTCTTTCAGAGGACCTGGGCAGCTCACAACTGATTGTTATTTTAGTTCTAGGGGTCTGGTGCCTTCTTTTGGCCTCCCCCAGCACAAGACACACACATGGTACAAAGATATATGCACAGACATGAGATACCCATTTACATTAACTAATAATTTTTAAACATTTTATATATTATTTGTTTAAAAAGAAAACCCTATGAACAATCGGTGACAGAATCCAAAAAGTAACAGTAGTAAGCAGCCAACTGTATTGGCTCTGTCCTTCCTGCTTCTCAGCTAAGTATCTCCTATGATGTCCTTTTATGCTAAAGTATTGTCTTAAGCTGAACTTCAAACCACACTACTAAACTGCTGTCCTAAGAATTCATAGTTCAAATAGCTCAGTGAGTACAGTGCTCACCTTGCTACCACAAGACCTAGTCAATCCCCAGAAGCCATTCAAAAGAAAGGGGGGGGGTTAGAAGTGGTGGCGCCAACTCCTGCTGCTGGGAAGGTGGAGCCAAGCTACCTTGGTCAAACTGGGGAGTTCTAGGTCAATGAGATAATCCTCAGTCCATTTCCCATACCCCCAATTACATGTATATTAAACACACACAAAATTTTTAAGAAGGCTGCTGGCTTGCCCGTAATTCCAGCGACTGGGCAGTGCAAACAGGGCAAGCTGGATAGCTAAAATAGGTGAACCTTTGTACTTCAGGTTCAGCAAGAGTCCCTGCCTCAGGAAATAATGTGGAGAGCAACTGAAATAGACTCATCAACCTCTGGTCTCCACAGGCATGGGTGAACAAATCTGCATACATGCATATGCATCAGCCACACAGTACATTAAAACAAAAGAGAACGCTTATAATTAAAATAGTTACTATCACAAAGACTGAAAAATTTATCTTACCAAACTTACTTTTAACAAAAGGCAAAAGAACACTTATGAATGTGCCCAAGATTTAAAGAAAATCTGGACTACTAGTGAACTGTCTACACAGGCAGCCTGGAGACTTGGCAGCACTCCACTTTAACGTCAAATCAAATGAGAAGAGAAGAAATTGTTCTCCTATGGTTGGTAAGAAATGAGGTAGTGGTCGGTAAGGGGCACATAAGGAAAAATTGGAAATTATGTTTTTAGCGAGTTATGAAAAATTTTCTGGAACTCTAATGTACATTTGTAAGGAAATCAAACCCGGAGGTTTAATTGCTTTAGCAGTCAAGTGGACATTTCAACAATTCAAAGAACAAAGGGAGATATTTTGTCTCAAACCTTTTATTCTCCTCTCTCCCTCTCATACCACAGTCTTTATAGAGCCACACAAAGGCACTGTTAACACGAGTCCACATTCCAGCAGAATCTCTGTGCTTTATCAGGGTTATATTAGCAGAATCCATTTCCATTAATGGAAAGTAGGATCACACATATGTCTCTGATAATGTGTCCCAATATGATATCTATGATGGCCAGTCACCCAGGAAGTGGAAAAAATATTAATTGATGTCATTGTATTATAAAAAGCCTCAGTTAAAAATAGCATGGTAGAAAACTACTAGACAATGTTCTAGGCACCAGAAGACACCCACTCGCAATATGTGAGAATTACTGGCTCTTATTCCATGATTACTATTTGATTTTGTTGCTGAAATCTCACTAACACCTTGATTTTCATGAGCCTGTGGAAATGACCGTGTGACAGTGGGAATTGGTACAGGAGATGACATTTGATGGCAGGGATAGTCCTAACTCTTAAAGGCAAACCTTGAAGGAAACAGAGGACTTGTAGGTGACGCACATCCACGACATCTCTACCTTTGCTCTAGCTTCCACAAACGGCCAGGGTCTCATGTGACTTAAACTAGTTGTATGTAATTGTCCTCGCCAGCTCATCTCTCAGAATGCATTATCCAGCAAAAGAATTCTCCACTGGCTCCAGATCACGTGCTCTCCAACCTGCGGTGCGTCTGCTCAGGGTAACTGAGGACAGAGCATATCTAGGTCAAAGCTATCCTCTAGAGACACTTGAACTCACCTTACACTCTGGTACCGTTTAGAGCACATTTACTCCCCTACCCTCTGGCAGATGATCTCTAAAGCTTTGCATTTTTTAAAAAATATAGGGCATAAAATTTTGAATTAAAATTCAAAAATTAAAAGGCCAAATCCCCATGGCTCCTAATGTTCTCTGGACCATATTCCTCTCATACACTGTTGGGATGCATTTTACTGGTGTCTTGTTTTCTGCTTCTGATTCTAATAAAGAGTAGCTAAAGAAATGAGCAAAGTAAACTCAGGCTATGTCTCACAGACCAGCATATTTTAATTTCCTTTACATCCAGATGTCCAGATGCAAAGTTTTTGGCTCAATTACTCACAAAGTGAAGTGCTTTGAAAGTCACAGCACAGACTAGCTATCTATCTGCAGGGTAGTGTATACTATCCTAGGGTGCTACTGTAATGGGTGAGGAGAAGTTGGCATGGAACACCCAAAAGAAGAATTAGCAGGAGATAAATGTCTGAAGTCAGAGTATGTGGTAGCATGGAACAAACTACAAACACCAAAGTATTAGTCAGATATAGCTATCTTTAAAATGTGTATTCAGAAAATCACTGAGAGGAGCCATAACAGCATGCTCTTGAAAGGACAATTGTTGGAGAAAGGTCTTACACATTATTTTCAAAAGCTGATTTCAGCTTTTGGCCTAAGTATTGAAACATTAAAACATCTTGGTGTATTTATTTTATGGGCATTAGTGTCGCCCTTGGTCTCAGGCCTTATGACCAGGCCTGCAGGTCTCCAGCCAGGCCCCGCTGGCATAACACAACAGTTTATAGTTATTATTAGGTTAGTTGTTAGGTAATAGGTGTTCACAGTTATTAATAAATATATCTGTTAACAAATTTTTGGTTTCAGATAATAGTTAAATTGTCACTGGATCCCCTTTATGTTAATATTGACTGTGATAAATATATCTGTTAACAAATTTTTGGTTTCAGACAATAGTTAAATTGTCACTGGATCCCCTTTTGGTTTCAGACAATAGTTAAATTGTCACTGGATCCCCTTTATGTTAATACTGACTGTGTAGAGACTAGTTTTCTCTGTTATTTTTACTCTTATCTTCTGAATGTTATGTGTAAAATACCTGATCCTATTCCACATCTACCTAAGCACAGTACTGTAACATGCAGATAAGAAGACACTGAGATGCAAACAGTTAAAATGCAATGAGAGAGAGAAACACACACACACACACACATTGGGCATGATGGTACATTCCTGCAATTTCAAAACTAAGTAGGCTGAGGCAGAAGAATGATTTCTGAGTTGAAAGGGAATATTGAAATAAGGCCTGTTTCTACTATAAAGAAACACCCTGTCTGAAACAACAGAACACCATTACAAACATAATAAAAGGAAGGCATCTTGGAGAACAGGTCAAAGAATGTATTCCTAAAGTACAAATATATACAAAACTTCTTGGGAGCTGTTTACATGTCCATTAAACAGTTAAATCCCAGAGAAGAAAATGGGGTGAGATTACCTCGTACAGTTTTGGTTGATGCTCTGCACTAGGTGAGTAGGAATTGACAGCCTAGTTGTATCCGTTGCCAGGGTGGCCTTTCTTCTGTTTTCACACACACAGTGCCCAGATTAGGCAGAGGCCTGCACAAAGGGCATCAAGAACCAGCTCAGAGACATCACCTGCTCTGAGCAGCATTTGCTGTACTACAGGATGGTCAATGATTTATTGCCTGATGTTGGCTGTTCTTACTTTACTTTAAAAAATACTATTTCCCAGCTAGGGTTCTGCTAAGGGATAGTAAAGAGCTCCCTCTCCCTGGGGCACCTTAATTCCTAATATAGGACTCCCCTACTTGGTTCTCAATTCCTAAGTTTCTTTCTGATTGAGAAGTACAAAGCCAGTAATTGGAGGGGTGATACCTGGCCACCATACCACAAAAAAAAAAAAAAAAAAAAAAAGCTGTGAGGTGTTCAATCTTCAGTCAAATTCAGGAAAGAGCTATTGATAAACCTAGTACCTATTAAATTAGCATGCATTTAGATACACGTATATAGTTTACATAAACTACTACCTTAAATTTTATCTTTTTGAACTAGTTATAAATTCTTTATCTATAGAATAAAAAATTGCAGAAATTATGTTTCTAGAATACATTGTTATTCATTCTGATTATTAAAATAACGCCACCATCACACTGAGAAGCAGATAAAGGACAGAAAACTCATAAAAATTTTCTGATGTTCTATTTTTCATGTCAGCAAATAAATATTTGGAGTTTTTGGAGAATTAAAATGCACAAGCTTGAAGAATTATGTTCTCAAGGCAATGCTTTCTATGATCATCTATTTTTAGGAGAACATTTTAAGAACTAACCCCTTTTGTTAAAAAGTAGACATCTATGACACAGGGCCTTTTCTTTACTACCTCCTTAACTATTTCCCACTATTTGAGGAGGCACAATATGATAGTTACATTCAGCAAAGTATCATTTTTTATCTCTCTGTTCATCTGGAGTGATGTTCACTAAATGGTGACGACAGCTGTTTCTAAGGGGCTTTCAAAATTTGTTTATAATGACCGACTTCCACCCAAAAAGAGTAAAATCATTATCTTGAAAAAAAATTTAATTTCTACATAATTAGTGGAAATCCCAAGATGCACCAGGACTGCATACTTCTCCCTTCCTCTCCCAAAATGCACAGGGGCTGCACACTGCTCCTTTCCTCTCCCAAGATGCACAGGGGCTGCACACTGCTCCTTTCCTCTCCCAAGATGCACAGGGGCTGCACACTGCTCCCTTCCTCTCCCAAGATGCACAGGGGCTGCACACTGCTCCTTTCCTCTCCCAAAATGCACAGGGGCTGCACACTGCTCCTTACCTCTCCCAAGATGCACAGGGGCTGTACACTGCTCCTTTCTATTCCTCTGCTGCTCCAGAGCCTCCATTTCTAGTTCTGAGGCTGTCCACTTCATTCTTGCAGGACCCCTGATGATCAGCAGTATTTTACTAGCTTCTAGAGCAGCTCATTACAAATAATAACAGCTCTCTTTGAGCCGTGTGTTAATCACAAGTAGAAGTCAAGTTCAACTAATCATTTTTATAGCAATATAGCGCTTTATTTCACATAATCCTTCATTAGCACAGAAGGGATGCTGTGTTAGTGGGATTCTTTTCACTACAGCAAATTTCCCTAGAAAAACAATTTTTAATTTTGCCTCTCAGGGACTGAGAGACCTCATGATGGGTTGTCCCCTTACTGTGGGCCTGTAACAGGATACTTGGCAGAGTGAATCCCAGGAACCATTATTGCACAGCAAAAGAAAGAAGAGGAAGGGACAGAAATTCCACAGTCTCCTTTGTCCCACCTCCAAGAGGTCCAACTGCCTCCCACTGCTACCCTGGAGGCTCAGCCTTTCACACACAGGCTTTGGGACACACTGAAGATGCTAAATTACAGTAGTTAATATAATAATTTCTGTTCTTTGTAAATCATGACACTGCTCAACTTTATCCAGAGGACATGAGCTACCAGGTGCAAAAAGTCCTGGGCCAGCATGCAAGAAAGAGGACAAATAATTTGATACTTTGAACTATAATGTTGATTCCTAAGCTAAAGATTCTTCACCTATTCTTCACATGTATCCCACACACATGGACAGAAGACAAATTTATACAAAATTTTAATTTTATGGCATGAGGAAATAGAGAGAATTGGAGATCATTATGTTATACAGCATAAGCCAGACTGAGGAAGACAAATTTCCTGTGCTTGCTCTCATTGTGGTACCTACATTTAAATACATATATATCTATAAACATGAAAGCAGAAGGGGAACCTTTATGGGGAAAGGTCTAAAGGGGGAACAAAGGGGCAACATGAAGAAGTAGAAAATATTACAAGTTTTCTCTACATGCAGAATCTAAATTTAAATATTATACAAGGTATGAGAGAAGGGGGCCTCTTGGGGTGGGGTCAAGAGGGGAAGGAACGGGGATAAAAAGGGTGTGAGCAAAGGAAATATCATTCACCATGAAATCCACTATTTTTATGTTAACTAAAAATTAGTAAAACAAAATAATACACTTAATAAAAACACTTAATGACATGAAATTTTACACTTGTGGCACTATGTTAATGCTCATAAAATCTCAGAACATTTTAGATTTCTGGACTACCAGTTTTCCCAAAGGGGTCACACTTCACTTTCCACTGCCTGCTGCCTTGTGATACAGCAACAAAGCAGGCCCCTATGCGCCCAGCCCAAAGCTTCTTTACCTCTGCTCTAACTGGAGGGAAGCTCCATGAACTGGGGAGTCCCAAGGGGTAGTGAGACCCACTGCTGATAGATAGGCTGGAGCTACTTACTTGCAGGACAGGCCTCCTTAACTTGGGTGAAGCACTTTGCTATTTAATGTCTGTCAGAGAAACTGGGTCAAAAGGCTGAAGACAGATGCTCCAACGTTATAGAAAGAAACTGGGGACTGTCCAGGCAGCCAGTTTCTGTCATTTCTTAGTTTTGGAAGCTGCTGGCTCTGCACACTTCAGATATATTTATTCTTCTCAGGTCTCTGATGTGGTTGAAAACTAGAGAGTTATAGTTTCACAGTTAAGTTTTAAGTTGTTTAGGAATTAAAAAGAAGTTCTAGTTCTAAGATGTCTTTAAATTGGTAATGCAAATTAGGATGGAAACTGAGTTAGGTATAGAACTTTAAACTCATCAAGATAGATAGATAATAGAATATTATTATCAGTTGCCAAATACGTATGGACTGGACACTGTGATGTATGTTATACCTTATAATTTTCATAATTATTGCCTAATTGTTCTTATTGTTTTGCATTGTACTTAGTGTTACAAGAAAAAGAGCCTTTTATTGGACTAAAAAGGGGAGCTATTGGAGGAGGAAAAAGATACACCTTAAATTTAAAAAAAAAAAGGATAGGAGGAAGAAGAGGGAGGGGATTGTGATTGAGATGTAACTTGAAGAAATAAATGTTGAAAAAAAAGTACATATTAAACTAAAAAAAAAAACCAAAAAAAAAAAAAAACTACTGCTAGGTATGGCAGTAAGTGACTATAATCCCAATACTTGGGAGACAGATGCAGCAATATTCAACCAAAACATTACGTGCTCTAGAATGGTTAAAAACTCAACTTTCAACACAAGCTCTATCAGGAGCCCAGTGCCTCCCAGAGGCCACAGCATGCCATGTCAAGCTGCAATGGTAATCTACTTTCCAACACTGCAGATCTCTGAGAAGACTATGTTTAACTTTCCCTTTTATTTTCTTCACCAGCAACTGGAGAGTATAACCTTTCCAAGTGACTCACCGACTCATCTTTAATTCATTTTTCCTGTCTGGGAATGTGAACATTTTTCTCTGAAAATGCTCAAATGATGTATGTTGCATTTATTAAAAATATGCTACGTTTATCCATGAGCCGTTCTAGATGTACAATGCACTTAGGAATTGGTTGGCTGGAAAAATGACTTTAAAAGACAGGCTGTAGTGATATGAAAGAATTCATATGAATACTTCTAAATACAGAATTCCTGTCTTAAAAAAAAAAAGTCAGCATGTAAGTAGGTAGGTGGGTGCAAGCTATTAACTATGCTTTCATTCTTGGATGTTTGGTGTAGATAATGTACTGATGTTAAGACGGTCTATATATGAATGACATAAAATAAAAATCTGAAGCTGGGATGTAGTTCACTGCACTTGGGAGGCTGAGGTAGGGGAACTGTTGTGAGCCTTAGGGCAGCCCTGGCTAGTGGATATGTAAACTATAAAGTGAGGTGCTGTTTCAACGTTAATCATATAACAAGACTGAAAAGGTAAATTACCAGCTTCCCACTAGTGACTTTACAACCTAGGTCATGAAATGTCCTGGGCGTTAGGGCAGATGTGATTTGGGCTGACTTGGAATTGGCAGGGACACTGTCTTTTAGCTCTAGGTCATAATTCATATTCTTCCTTTCCCTTTATGGAAAGCACCAGAGAGAACATGAGAAAAGCAAGGAAAGGAGAAGACTAGACACTGAGCACATTAGCACAAACTGCTCTGGGAGAGAGAAGGTCAAGTCTCCTTCTGCCAGTGGTTAGGCCCATAACACTGCACATAAGCCCAGGCAATACACCTCCTGAACTCATGTTTTAGCACAGACAGACAGGCAAGCAGACAGACACACGAACACAAACACAGAGACAGAGTGAGTAATATTTTTTGTCCCCATGGGAGTTGATATGCTTGGCTTACAAAAGAATAATAAACTGGAGGATGGGCGACCACAACTCTATACACAGCACATAGCTTGGAGAACCTTGACTGCTCTGTGATAAGAAGCTGGCATTGAAATAGATGCCAGAAACCTTCAAATAAAAAATTACCCAGCACCTCACGGTGGAGTCAGATCCTGCACTGACATGCCCTGCTAGGAGAAATGAAAAGAAAGCTCAAAGTTCTCAGCAGATACTTAAAACACAATGGTCACACTGAAGTGATTGGCGACAGAGCAATCATGATTCTGCAATTTTCACACAAAACACAGCAAAACCACTGCAATTTGGTATAAGTGTTTCTTTCAGGTATATAGACATTGTGTTTTATTCAAATGTCTTTTTCCTCTCTGCCTGGAACTTGGTTGCATCCTAGACTCTGGAGTCTACAGTAATCATTACACTTCCTCGCTGTGATATATGAAGGTTATATCATTAATAAATTAGTATTTTAAGAAATTAAGCATATAAACAAAATTAGTGAAATAAGTAATATGTAAACTGTATCATCCTTTAAAAAGAATTTGGCATTTCTTCTGACATATGTCACAACTTTTATTATATGAAACACTGTAACCTGCACTATCCTAATAAAGGGAAACTGAGTCATTAGTAAATTTCTGGCAGGAAGGCTCAGTGCTTTCTTGGTGAACCAAAAGATACTCTGTGTGTTCTCAAGTTGGTAGTGCCCTCCACTGCCAAAACTATGTTATCAGTAAGCTCTGCCTAAAATGTCAAGTTGTTAACAAGAGAACGTTTCTGTTATCTGCAGGTATACAGTGAAGCAATCATTTAGCAACTATATGGACTAGAGTGTTTAACTTTCAATAAATTACACTCCCCTAAGAGGCTCTCATTCACAAGACTGAGCTGAGCTTCTGAGTGGAGCGCAGAAGGAACCCCAACTCATATTTAAGGATGGAAATGAACTTTCTTTCAGAGAAAGGAGATGTGCTAAGTTTGATTTCTGATGCTGCATTTGGGGGATGCTTTGTTGAGAACTTCCTGGAGAAACCAAAGGTTTAAGAAACACAAGTCACACATGTAACAACATGCTTTCTGAGGCTCTAGGTCTCAGGATTTTCTGTCTTGGCAGGATAGGCCTTCACCAGCACTGGAGAGAGCTTCACCTTTGCAAGCTCTGGGCTGGCCCTTGGAACCCTGGGATGCCCTGATGAACGCATCAGTTTCTGCACGTTTGGTAGGCCCCCAGAATCCTAGGTGGAAGTAAGTTCATCACCAGTGGCTTCATACTAACCTTTGTTCCCACTCCTTCCAATCCTAGCCCTTCACTCCTATTGAATGAGGTCAACTAACAGACCCTGAAATGCTAGAGTACAAAGCGTTTACTATGGATATCTACAGAAAGAAATATGCAAAAGAAAAACACACTTAGAATGTATGATACACTTACACTTTTATATATTATTGAAATTTTAATAATACACCTTGAAAGAGTTAAAAACTGGGTTTTAAAGCCGGGCGGTGGTGGCGCACGCCTTTAATCCCAGCACTTGGGAGGCAGAGGCAGGCGGATCTTTGTGAGTTCGAGGCCAGCTTGGTCTACAAAGCGAGTCCAGGACAGCCAGAGATATTCAGAGAAACCCTGTCTCGAAAAACCAAAAAAAAAAAAAAAACTGGGTTTTATTAATGTTTGATCCATTATCCAAGACCAATATAACCTTATCCCTAAACATCAGCATGGCAATGAAACAACACATGAGATCTTTTCCCTCTTGACATGGGAGAAAGAGTGAGAGTTGCAGGTATCTGGGGAAATGGTGTTCCATCAGGTGGGAGGGCAACTAAACTGTTTCAGAGATAGAGAGAAGGCTTTGGAGACTGGAGCCAAATAGTGGAGTGGTAAGTTGAGAGCTGCAGGCCGTAACACCTTAGTTTCACCCTGATTTCAAGGCCAATTAAATGGCATTTGCTGTCCACGTGGAGGTCCATCCAAGCGATTCCCATATAAGTGAGTGGTGGATTAGCTTTGATGGAAAACAGCTCTAAATCCTGCTGGAGAAGACTCAGCAGACTCCTGCTGAGCTGAGCAGAGTAAGATGGAGAAGGACCTTTTACCTGTGGCATTTATGGTGCCTCTGCTCTGTGATGTCAAAGCACATCCTGAGGTTGACACCTTGTGATTTGGTTTTCCAAGTGCAAGCTGAAGGCCGTCTATAAGGATTTCACAGTATTCGGGGTATATAATGAATACACAATGTAAAGATGAGCTTCCAGGCCACAGTGTAGATTCTTTTCTGAAAACTGAATAGCCATTTATGGACATGCTTTATGAATACAGTTGTGTGATGGCTTAGTCACCAGGCTTAAGCCACCTAACACCCAGAGCTTTTCATTCACAGCTTCACCTCAGACCAGGTACCTGAGGGTCTAGATGACTTTGGTGATGGGCCCCTTGGGTGTGGTCTCTTCATCACTCCGGGTCCAGTCTCCACAGCCTCCCCTCTGTCCCTGAACAGTTTAACCACTCTCTCAGCTGATGAGTTTGTCTTTCTTGGAACATCACTCCTTCCAGATACTTGGAACTTTCACTCCTCCCTCTCTTGTTTTGAGAAGAAAAGTGAATTCATGTTTTGTTCAGTGCCACAGATGTTTAACAATAAGGTTATATTGATCTTAAAGAAAAGGACTGAACACTATCACAACAGGACCGTCCCATAACTTAAAAAACTCCCTGCACTGACCATGCCTTACCATTCTGCCAAATACAACTGGCACCAAGTCACTCTTGAAATCTGTCCCAAAAGCACACCAACTGCAGGTTACTGTAGTGGCCTGTCCCTAAGAATCTCATGTGCACTGATAGTTCCTTTAGGGCTATACCTGGCACAGAATAATGCCAAGTAGCAAAGGCTGACCTTCTAAAACTGTGACCCCACTGCTGGACTAGAGGACACAATAAAAGACACAATGAAGGGACTCCCTGTCCTTCTGGACCACCCCAACCACACTGGACCATTAAAACCTAATGTAGAGGTGAAAAAAAGATTCATTCAATCAAATGGATCTTAACATTTTTGTAGTATGTGAGTTGACATCAAAAAAGCAGATTACAGATGCTATGTGAAAGACAGATTCCTAGCATTTAGAAAACCTCTAACTGTGGGAAGAAAGTAGAAATGAAAGGTGTGAATTAGAATGTTGATATACCACATTATTTGTATAAACTTGGATAGGCTATTTAATACTGCTGAATATTTATTTTCAGGTATAAAATTAGAGTTTTCAAATTTATTTTAATATTATTAAGTATTAACCAAATTATTAGATAAGAAAGTATCTCTGAACTGTGAAGTATTTTTCTAACATAAAATTATTTTGAGTGTTTTGAGAATGGTTGAAAATATGATTCAAAAAACTATAGATCTTTAGACATTTTTTTTGGGGGGGGACAAGAGTTCTTGGTTCCACTACTGGTCAAAAGATCTGAAATGGTATTGGATCTCCCCTCCATTGGAAATGTCTGGCTGGCATGTGTCAGTGCAACTGCTGAACCTAAGCTTGAATTAGGACTTTCTGTATTCAGTGTACTGTTTCACTATAAACTTGAAATAGAAGAGTGAAATTTCCTCACATCCCTCTGACCTCAAGAAGAAAAGCAAGCTAAGGTGGTAAATACACACAGAAAATGTTTAAAAGCGTATGAATTTACTGTGTCTTCAAAACCTACTTTCCTCTGAGTTGGGATATGTCCTCATGTGAACCCTCAAAGTCAGGACACTTTTTGAGAAAGGACACAATTTCAAATCCACTGCATAACTGTATAGTTTATATCCATCCCTTCTGCACAGCCTCATGGTCATCTATTAAGGCTAAGAAGGACCAACTACTCAACCAGAAACAGTAGCAGAAACCAAGACACTTACTGTATGATCTTACAGGGTTAAGTGACTTGGAAGATAGGGTGAGTGAGCAGCAACATGGAAAGCCTGGCACAAGATCCTGAGAGGAATAAAGTTCTAGACTGGTGTAGGTAAGTGGGTCCTAAGATGTCACTATAAGGTGAGCTGTGTGCTTGGAGGAAGATCAGTGTTAGAGCAGGTAGGAGAGGCAAGGCTTACTGACACCACAGAATAGAGGACAGGAGCATTCCTACATCAGTGGACCACTATTTACTCAGTGGAGTACTACAAGGGATATGGCCTCCCTCAGGAAATGATCACACACTGGAACCGAACTACCACCTGAAGGACCAGCTGACTGCCATCAAACACCTTTTCGCAATACTTTATACAACAAATATTTTTTTCAAAAATAATGAAATAGCTTCCAACACTGAATGGGGAATATTTCCTATTAAAATTTCTATCTGTGGTTTCTCCTGAAAAAAAAAAAAATCAAGAAATGCAGGACAAATCAACACTCACAGATGGAAGCTGGCAGGACCAATGGGAGCACTCTGCCAAGGGATATACACCTTCTAGTCTTGAAATTGCATCACTCCTTTGTGCCTGATTTGGACTGTCTTTGCCAGTCAGAAGGCAAAGAACAAACTTTCTAAGAAAGGTTGAGGGGTGAGTATGCACACGCAGGAACAAATTTGCATCCTGATTGGATAAGAAGTTGTGGGTGGGCAAAGGGTCCTAAGAGGCCTAGGCAACTCTGGAACAGCAGAGAAAAATTCTGAAAGTATCACACAATGACTGAAGGGCAATGTAGGGCAAGGAAAGGGCAGAAAGAGAGTTAAAGTATTTATCACCTTGTTTTATGCCTTTAGGAGGAAAGGCCAAAGAAAAAAACCAAATCAAACCAAAGTGTATGCACCTTTTAACCTAAGTGAACAAGATTTTTCCCTTAGCTAAACCTCACATGGAGAATGGCATCCTTACAGCCTAATTAATATAAATAACATTTTCATGAAAAATTTTCGACTTATGTATATGTTTTTTCATCTAACACTCAACCAGAGTTCTATAAGCAGGGTAGGTTTGGAAGCTGAGGCCAAGGAACATTGCGGGAATGGAATTTAGACAGGATTGAACTTGACTCTCGCCAGTGTAACCTGTGGCCTCTCCACCCCTCAGCAATGACCTAGCCTGCCTTGAAACAATGCTGCATTGCTTTAGCCTTCTTGATACCAACAGGGCCAAGCTTGTACCGTGGAAGTCTTTCTGCCTTGCTGGGATAATATTTCCCTAAGCAATCCATCCTAAAAGTTTCAGGCAGCCAGGAGCTTGCTCAGCTTACAAGGCAGTGGTCAGTTTTGTCTAGAAACTCCCTTATTTGTTCACGAAAGCCCTGCAAATATTTTGGCAAATAAATACAGAAAGCCGGAAACACTAATTATTAGGCAGAGACAAACCCACAGAATAAAATAAACAACAAAGTGCCTTTTCAGCGCAGCTTTCAATGTGTCTTCCTGTTGCCAGTGCCATGAAAAACAAGATGGGAATGGCCTGGAGGACACAGGAGGAAATGACTCCTTTACAGACCCTCCTGTGGGCAGAGTGTAGCCTCAGGATCTGCTACAAGAGATATCTAAAAGGAAGGGTGGGCAATGAAATCTGCAGGGAGAAACAAGTGATTAAAGGGAAAATAGAGTTCCTTAACATTGCTAAGGCAGGGCACTTAGAATTAATTCTTTAATAACTTAAAAAAATATTGTAAAATGCCAAGATTTTTTAAATGGGGAGGGGTCACTCAACTAGTTGTCAGTACAACTATTCCACTCTCAAGACAAAAGCTTGTGTGGGTTTGGTCTTCCATGGGTGTCTGTGTACTTTTTGCCTATACAAAGGTATATGTACACTGGAGTTTACCTGGGACCTGGAATAGTGTCAGCATTCTGCTCACCAAGCTTGCCAGGTAGGAAGGAGGCTCTTTGTGTAACCTGCCTGCCCAGGAGCCTGAGAAACCTCTTCTTCACCTGCACAAAGCTTCCTATGAGCAGCTAATAGCAGTCCTGAACTGAGACTTTTATGGTGTCTATCCCTTCAAGCCATCCCACTGTATTGGTGCAAATGTGGTTATGTTTGATGCTTGAGATTTGAGAACCAGCCATGTAGGACTTAGGCAAATCAATGGATTTTCTAGTTCACTCTCGGTCTTTAACAATGAGAACAGCCCATCTGCCGTCTATCTCCTTACAGCCATTATTATGCCACTGCCAAAAAGCTTGTTCACAATTGTTTCTCTAATGTGGTTTCAGTATTTTCTGTAATGCCTTCAGGTATATCAACAACACATTCTTCTTGTTTGTGTAAACTGAAGGTGAAGGATAAAGATTATGAATGTCAAGGACAAGCTGAGAGGTCTAGCATTTCCCAAGGAAGTGTACACACTTTCCTGGGTCTGAATCTAAACCACTCTCATGGATCACTGAACCACTTGACTCCAGACTTACAGAGCAAACCAGTTTAGTAAGCAGCTGAACGCTGGCATCTCCGAGGCAGCAGTTTAAACCCCAAATTGGCTTGTTTCCCCTGACAGACTGCTAACATATAGATTCTCAGTCAACTGCAGAAACGCTGGCAGCTCTTTACCTCATCAAAAGTCAGTGTGGCCAGGCAATGCCAGAACAACTGGTCTCATTGTCTTCTAGGCTGACACCTATTTAGTGGGGGACCAGGAACAGTCTATCCAGTAGTGAGCCAATCCTCTGCCCTTCTGAGGTTGTGGCTGCAGCCTCTTAACAGAGCCAATGCCTGCATCACAACTGCACTGGGAATGGCTTCTGGCCTATGGGAAGACCTTCCAAGATCTTCAATGGGAAAAAAGAACTCAGCAGCATTAACGAGTCAGTACAAGATGAGATGATCCACAGTAAAACACATGGACGATGGACAATACATCATTCTAGGCACAATACAAGAAGGAAACACGAATGTTTCATTGAGAAGTGTCTCCAAGAGAGGCACAGAGAGAAATGTGTGGTGACAGAGAATGAATTCAGACCCACTGATGAAAATTCAGGCTTAGTGACATATCCAGTGTACATTATTGGGCACAAATACCAAGTGCACTTCTCAACACAGTGTGAATGAGAACCATGAGTCACAGGACAGCACCTCCCTCACTAGCTGACAGCAAAGGACACCACTTAACTGCAGGAGAGGATGACTGATGGCTCCCAATGTTTTTCCAGAAAGGAAAATAATATAAGAATTATTATTTTCACACATACCTAAATATAGGAATGTGTGAATTAAAACATGATGCTCGAAACAAATATCCTAAAACTGCTTTAAGGCTGGATACAAAATTAATTAAAAAAAATCAGAAGCACTTCTTTATACAAAAAATAAATGGGCTGAGAAAGAAATTAGGGAAACAACACCCTTCACAATGGTCACAAACAATATAAAATACCTGGGGATAACTCTAACCAAGCAAAACAAGAACTGTATGACAAGAACTTCAAATCCTTGAAGAAAGAAATTGAAGAGGCCATCAGAAGATGGAAAAGATCTCCCATTCTCATGGATAGGTAGGATCAACATAATAAAAATGGCCATCCTGCCAAAAGCAATATACAGATTCAATGTAATGTCTCTGATGGGAACATCTTGGCCTGCTCACAACTGACTCCTCACTTCTTGAGTTTAGTTTTCCTTCCAATTCTCCAAACTGGGCAATCCTATTCAAATCTCCATGCTTTCTCTCTCTGGGGTTCTCTTCATCTTGCAAGTCCTAAAGACCAGTCACATGTTGAAGAATCAACTCAATGGCTTCCTTTTCCTCTGAAGTACCGAGAAATCCCACCCCCTTCCCAAGCACAATCATTCATGTCTCTTCTCTCCCACAGCATTCTGGGCATCTTCAGCCCCACACCCACTTCATTATAGAGTCCATGACTTTACTGGGGGCAGGGAGCACTTCTTTCTCTTCTCTCTCCACCAGCCCCTCCTCAAGTACCTCATAAATAATAGATGGTCAAAAGGGAGAGACAGAAGATGTTACCTTGGCCTAGACTGTCACAGGTGCTTGCAACTTCTTATTCTCTTTCAGATGTGTTTGATTTATGTTTATATATCTACTTTATTAAACAAGGCCATTTCTACAATGTGGAAGGAGAATCAGTTAATGTATACAACTGGCCTAAAATCATAAGATTGAGACTGCTGGGTTTTCAGAATGTTTATCATTTACGACATTCCTCTACCATGGAACTGAAAATGTTAGAGCTTAGTTCTGATGTGTGCCATTTCTCAGTATTTTGGTAACTGTGTGAAGGAAGTCAGAATCCGTAGTTCTCAAAAAAAAGAGGTGACATCAGGTGGAATAACTCATGATTTATTATCCTAGCACTAAAGGACTAAGGCAGAAGGACAGGAAGATAATTCAAGCCAGCCTGGGCTACTCAAGAAAGCAGGAAGGGAAGAAAAAAAGGAAGGAGGGAGGGTCTGGACTCAAACTTAGTGTTATAGGTAAATTAAATCTGTTAATTAAGTCCTTGTTTGGTCCCACCTGTCCCATCCTGGCAGTGATGACAAATGCTTATGGTGGGGAAGTGTCCTTTGGTTGCTTCCAACTACTCTAAAGTATGCCTTTCCCCCAGCTCCCTCACTGTGCAGCCCTGCCCAATGTGGATTCCAGCACCCATGAAGCTAGTCTGTAGGGAGTTAGATTACTATAAGTTAGATTTAGTAAATATCTAGGGGTTTCTGATACAGTCTCTTAATCCAGGCACAAAGATCAACTTGGCTGTGGGCAATTAGCTTATCAGCTTATGGACTAAAAACAAGGATGAAGTCACGTGCAACGAGGGGAGTCTATGGACTAAAAACAAGGTTGAAGCCAGGTGAAACAAGGAAAGACTTTATGACCTGGCATTGTTTTCAGCTGCTAAGTGGGCAGAGCCCAAATTAAGCAGAAGCAGGTGTGTACCCGAACTTTTAAATTATTATTTAACACTTTTACTAAATTCACTTATAAAAAACACCAACAATTTCTTAACTATTAATCCTATAAATTCCTACAACCCCTTTAACCTATCCACTAAACCTATTGATAATTATAACAACTACTTTCATAACCTTTTAGAATGATACAGTCTCTGGGGCAGGTCCTCAGTCGTTAGGAACACAGTCTTTGTTGTAGATTCTTTAACGCACTTAGCAGTCCTTTTTCTGGATCTCTCAGATGCAGGTTTGTCAGGGTAAGTTGGTTATTGCAGTCTCACCTTAAATAAGGCTTCATGCTTTCTTCTCTGTGGGAGACCCCAGCCGTCTGCAGGCCAACTTACTTCTTTTGAATCAGGAACTCAGCTGCTCTGCCTCAGTCCTTAAAGCCAGGCACAATTTCTTTTAGGCCACTGTTCGGACAGATCAAACCGCTCTAGGCAAAAGCTGAGCCACAGGGTTTAGTCCTTGGCCTTTTGGTGTCTTGCTCAGGCTTTCTTTCCTCACCAGCTTCTTTCTGCTTCAGGGAAATCTGGCCATCAAATGATGGCCAGCACTTTTTTCAGCAGGACTCTTGGAGCTCTCTAGCATCAGGGGCCTCTTCTCCTTCTGGGCTCCATGCACTGTCCTTAAATAGGAGGAACTCTGTTTCAGCTTAATTTGGGCTCCGCCCACTTAGCAGCTGAAAACAATGTCAGGCCAGATACTTTGTTTCTTCAAGTCCATTAAGTCTTTCCTGTTTTCCTGACTTCAACCTTGTTTTTCAGTCTATTGAGTCTTTCCTGTTTTTCCTGACTTCAACCTTGTTTTTCAGTCTATTAAGTCTCCTGTTTGTTTCCTGTTTTTAGTCCACATGCTGATAATGCTCTTCAGGCCCCGAATTAAGAGACAGTATCAGAAACCCCTATATATTTTCTAAATCTAATTTATCTAACCCCTACACAGGTGGAACAAGGAGAGATCCTATTTAAGGACAAGTTAATAGGATCTTGTTAGTGAGCTCCAATGGTAACGAGTCCACTAGAAAGGACAACAAGTAGTTTGTATCATCTGATGGAGAAAGTGCTGGTGGACTGATGGCCAGATCTCCCTGAGACGGAAAGAAGCTGGTGAGCAGAGAAAGCCTCAGCAAGACAGCAAAAGGCCAAGGACTAAAACCTGTGGCTCAGCTTTTGCCTAGAGGGGTTTGACCAGTCCCAACAGTAGCCTAAATGAAACTGTGGCCAGCTTTAAAGACTGAGGCAGAGCGGCAGAGTTGCTGATACAAAGGAAGTAAGTTGGCCTACAGAGGGCTGAGATCTCCCAGAGAGAAGAAAGCCTCAAGCCTTATTTAAGGTGAAACCGCCATAGCCAATTTACCCTGACGGATCTACATCTGAGATATTCCAGAAGACTGCTAAGCGTATTAAAGGGTCTACTCCAGAGACTGTGTTCCTGACGACTGAGGACCTGCCCCAGAGACGTATCCTTCTAAAAGGTTATGAAAACAGTTCTAATACTTATCAATAGGTTTAGTGGTTAGGTCATAGGAGTTGTAGGCATGTGTAGGATTAGTAGTTAAGTAAGTGTTTATATTTGTTATAAATGAATATAGTGACCAATAAATAATAGTTAATAAATTTAAAAAAATTTCTGTTTCAACAGTCTCTGCTTCAGTGGATTGGTTCAGCACTTCAGGGGATGTTGGGTTTGGACGGGGGTTGGTTTGTTTTCTGTTGGAGGAGGGTCTAATACATTGATTCTGAAAGGCTGAATTCAATGCTGAGATCTGGTTACTGCCCCTTCTGAGGCATTCTCTGATTGGTTAATAAAAGTCCTGATGGCTAATTAGCTGGGCAGAAAGAGTATAGGATGGTGGGAGTTCCTGAGACGGAAACAGGAACTCTTTGTTTTACACAGAGGAATCTCTCCTTCCACCAGGAGACACGGAAGCAGACAGATGTGTTTGAGAGTTCTGGAAGGTACAAAAGGCCACACGGTTGTTTGGGATTAGGTGGTCCTGGTTAACTCACATTAACTAGTTGAGAGTCTGCCCAGCTAAGGGCTAAGCATTGAAACATTAAAGGTCTTGGTGTATTTAATTATTGGGGAAAGGGCCGTCAGTCAAAGCAATCCAGGTCCATAGGCTTGAGCCCAGGCGGCTGTGTCTCCAGGCTGCCAGCAATTCCACTGGTCTAATATAACAGTTTATGTTATTAATAAATATCCGGTAGCTGCCCTGCCAAGCCAACCCACCAGGTCTATAGGCTTCTAAGGCAAGTCAGGCCTGTCAATCTCCCACCAGGACCCCGGCTGCTCCACTGTCCTAATACAACAACTTATAGTTATTATTAATGACGATATTAGTTAACAGAGTTTAGGTTGCAGGTGGTGAACGCCACCCTTGATCCAGGATTTATTCTTCCTCAGGATGGGTCAGGCCGCCAGTTAAGGCAGGCCAGACCTCCCACCAGGCCTCTAATGGCTCCGCTGGCCTAATCTTATAGTTTATACTTATTAATAAATACAACTGATAATTAAATTGCAGTTTCAGTTTTGCTTAAAAGTTTTTCTCTCCCAGCACGGTTTAAAAAAAAAAAAAAAAAGCAGATTCCTGTTCTTATCAACTGAGTACTAAAGGAAGCAGAGCCAGTGCCAAAGTCAAAGGAATATAGAAACCAAGGTTTGGCTGTAGATATCTGAAACGAGGCTTGATTACTGACAGAGAACCAGGGTTCACATTTTGAAAGAGAACATGAAAGAAGGTGTCAGAATGCCCAAACACGGGAGCAGGGCTGGCCTGCCTGCACCCAGGTGGTTTGGTGAGGTGGACAACCATGCTGTGACAGCTACCACCGCTCACTCTGCCCCAGCCAGTGCTCTCACAGTTTCTTCTTTGCCTGAACTCAAGAGTTGTCAGGTACAAGTGCTTCAGCAAAGCAAGGAGAAAGGGGACAGAGCAAGCTATAGTGGGAGAACTACCAGACAATGCACACACCATCTGTTTTGCCTGCCCAAACTCCAGAGCACCAGATCTACAGCACTGGGGCACATTGCTTTCACAGCCTGAAGGACTAACACTGGCCGCAGCAAGAGTTTAAAGGTGGGTACAAACCCCCACCCCATTTCCAGATCACAGTGCCTAAATATGGGGTGCTGGAATGACTCCCAGCAGTGTTCTTTCTCCCGCTCTTCGTTTTTGTGGTTTGAAGAGCACACTCTGATGCTACAAAGGAAACTCACCATCTGGTGAGATGGTCTCACCGTTTTATATTTGCAATATTACTCCTTGTCTTAAACTTTTGGGGTGAGGGGGATGGCACAGTCAGCAGAGTGGCTGGTGTATATGCATAGAGACAGACCTGAGTTTGGACTCCCAGCAGCCACACAAAGACCTGTGTGTGGCAGTATGCCTATAAACCCCGCACATGTGTATGAAGAAACAGGGTGATCCTGGAGGTCGCTGTCCAGACCAGTGAGATCCAGGCTCAGTGTAAAACTCCATCTTAAAAAATATCGTGAAAAGAAAGGAAGAGACATCTGACATGGATCTCTGGCCTCCACACTCATCACGTACATATGTCCACACAGATATTATATACCAATATTACTCAGGCGCGGCGCATGCGCGCGCACACAAACACTTAAAAAAAATCTTTATCAAATAGGGAAAAAGTTCAGAAAGAGTGCATTGTATATGAATTTCCTGTTTCCAAGTCTTTCTACCCTAAAGAGTAAGGAGAAATTGTTAGCAGCAATCAAGGGTCAGATCTGACCTGGTCTTATACTATGTGGCTCTTGGGAAGTATTATGAGATTCTAATTCCTTATCTGAAAATGGATAATTAATAGAGCTAGAACTGACAGGACCTAGCAGAAGGCAAATGGCTGCCATGCCTGACAATAAGCTGAACTGTTCTGACCACACTTCTGAGTGAATGTTCAGAGTCTGACTTTCGTGTCTGTATAATTTTATTTCCAAAACCATTTACCATGAGAGCAAACTAAGGAAGCCATTGTCTTCATCAAGAATACACAGCCTTCCTAAGAATAC
>CAJQZJ010034238.1:3943376-3956327 GCA_907164525.1 Lophiomys imhausi
ACTGAAGTTTGACTCCAGTATTAGGAGAAGGACATGTCAGTTGTCTAGTGTGTTGTAAACTCACTTGTCTTCATTCTGTCTATTTACACAGACTTTTACAGCTGTCCTACTGTGGCCAAATATGAAACTGATGGTTCTTTAAACTCAGAGATCAACTGCTATAGAGGAAAAGACCCTGCGGTAGGATAACTTGCGTTTGGGTCTGAGCACTCCCAGGGTGTATGTGCACTACCATACATGGCCACATTTATGCAAGAGAGCAGCTGGAGCCATGGACAAAACATGGCCTATGTCCCAAATGATCTCATGCACACTGAGTTCAGTACTTAATCTTATTCCAGGACTAGTAAGGAACAAATTTTAGTAATTCATTCAAATAAAAAATAGGTAGCAGGAATATCCAAGATTTCCTGAGTGGTGGATACTATTATTTCCTTCTCAATCTTTAACTCCCTACTCTATTTTGGATTAATACATCTTAAGCACCCTCTCCACATCAAGCTGAGTAACCTGAACTTCATAACATAGAAAGCAAACATACTGTGGTATATCTTTAAATCAGTGTTCAGAAATTTCATATGGTCAATATTATCCATAAAAATTCCTAAAATCACCATCAAATTACAACTAAACTACTAGGAAGTAGGTTCTGCGAAGCTTAAGAGCCAAAAGCAGTGTTCCATTTGTTTCCCATCAGTGCTTCAGCTCCAGCTTCCCTTCCCTGAGAAACGCAAGCCAAGACTTGGCTTCGGAGGGAACATCATGTGTATAAATGGAATCTGCCATATGCTAAATGTGCGTATGACACAGCTCTACCATAGAAGAAACTGTTCTTCATTTTAGGAAACTCCACGTAATTTATTATGAGGTATAGGATACAAGCACATTTTAATATATTGACACATTTAGTTCTTGACCACAAAAGTGTTTGATGTCATGACAGAGAGATTGATTATCTAATTATGCACTCTTCCACACATAGAACACCACACGAAAGCCCAGAGAAAAAGAGACAAAGGCCAAGATCACATTCAAAAGGATTAAGAGGGCTACAGAGATGGCTCAGGAGTTTAGAGCAATTGTTACTCTTGCCGAGGAACCAGGTTTGATTTCCGACACCCACATGGTGGCTCACAACTGTCTGTTACTCCAGTTCCAGATCTAACACCTCCTCCTGACCTCTACAACATTAGGCACTCATGTGGTACACATACATACATGCTGGCTAAACATTTATGCATATAAAATAAGTCTAAAAAGTAGAGAAACATGTTTAAAAGATTATTATGGTTTGAGACTATTTTAAATAGCAGACAGCCTCTGTGGGGATACGGAGATGTGAGAGGGACTTCAGGAATAAGACAATCTGACACTGTATTTGACAGCTTTGCAAACTGACAGTACATTCTCTCAGGGGCAAGGACTAACATGAAACGCACAGAAAGCCTAAGGTGAAGTCTTCAGAAGGAAGATCTGAGAAAGGATATTCCAGATCAAGAGGACATTCTCCTAAAGACACTGGGAAGGAGGAGCAGCTAGCAGAGTCTGGCCCCAGGGAAGAGAACATGTATTGAAAAAGTGCAAGGAGCAGGGTTTTCTATTCTTCCTGCCAGTTTAACCTTGAGAACTCTGCAAACCCCACCTCAGCCAGACAGTTAAAGGACAGGAACAATTTCAGGGTGAACTATGTACTTGTTTTCATAGACAAGGGATAGCAGCTGATACCTCCAGGATAAGTGGGCTCCTGAAGGAAAGAAATCTTATTGTATATATCATCTTTTTTGAAGACTGAGTTTAACCCTAAGAGAAATAATATTATGTATTCCCTCTAACAGGGCTAATAGAAATGCATATTTATTTTATATTTATTTGTAGTGCCCCTAGGAGTTAAAAACTTCACCCAAATGAAAGCAATGTTGGAATATAATCACTGAGCTTCCTAGTGCAAACAAGAGTTTAGAGCTAAATTTGCTGGCAGGCATTTTTGTTTTAGGAGCATTCCAGGCTCCTGAGAATAAGGGCAGGTAGAGGCTGGAAGGAGGGAGCAGGATAAGAAGAAATGATGTGTACAGAATGACAGTGGATATCAGCCACAAGGCTGCTTCTGGGCCTGATGCCAAGAGAAAGCCAGATATCTAAAGCAGAGCTGTGGGTAGCACTAAACAAACTCAGGACATAAACCAACATCTGTTGCATTTATGCGCACAGTTCATGATCACAGTGGTTATCATGACTATAACTAATGCCATCTGCCATGCCTTTTTTCTCAAAGACAGAACATAGCCGTGTTGCAAGGGGCACTTCACATGGCCATCAATTTCTGACTGGCCTCAAGTAAATGGACAAACAGGGTAAAACAATGAGTCTTCTTTCCTAGTCTATTCTTTCTCTGAAATCTACCACCTGCTGCTGTTTGGGTAAGAAACAATGGCTCAGGTTCCAAGACATTCTCACTCCCATCTTCTCCTAGCTCCTACACTCAACTCTACATATGCTTCTTTACCCTACTTGCCTGGAGATGCTGAAAATAAAATTAGTTGCCAAGTGTGTTAAAGAGACTGAGCAGGAGAAGATAACTCAGTGGTTAAGAACACTGGCTTCTCTTTCAAAAGATAGAGGCTCATGATAAGTCTGTAACTCCGGTTCCAGAGGATCTGATGCCCATTTCTGGCCTCCTTGGGTACTGCACACATGTGATGCACATACACACAAGCAGGCAACATGCCCACACAATAAAACAAATGAGTATTTTTTTGAGGTGAGAAAAAGAAACTATTTCAATTGGTGTTTAGTGAACTTCTAGGAAATGCATCCTTTCATCCTTAGAACTCTCTTGAACATGAGTTATATTTTTTCAGACATTCATGGTGGGGGTGCTAAGCATTACAGCTAAACTTTTAAAATAACCACTAGAAAATGGGAAACAACTATGGGAGAAGCAGGGAGGACAACACAGTTGGTTCCATGTGATTATCTGACCCAGTGAGGTGACTAAACACTTAATTCTCTGCTCTAGCTGGAGCAAATTGATCATGACTGCAAAGGAGAGCCAGGATGGCTTTAGTGTTGCTCCATAGTAACTTCTTCACATTCTTCAACATACAAATGGTCTGTACCCTATTAGATGCTGCCAGGAGAAACATCTTCTGCATGGGCTAGCCTCTTTAGTCAAAAGGCAACTGGCTATGCTAACCCAAACCTTTGAGTCTGGAAAGAAGATACACATAAATAGAGCCTGACTCTTCACTAGGCACAGCCACAGTCCCCACAGGCCTTTGACAGAAGCCACCATCGAGGCAGATAAACTATTAGGCTGTCAGCCTGGGTGGGCACCATAAGCAAGTTCACTGACTCATCCGCTAATTACTTTATGGGTTTGCCTCCCCATGAAGCTTTGGAATGAGTAAACACCTTGGAAAATGTCCACTCTTCCAGATCAGAGCCAGGTGTGTTGCAAAGAAAGAGCTTTAGAAACTGCTCATAAGCCAGCCTGTTTTTCCCAGAAATCAGGAGGGCCAGGGAAGCCATATGCTAAATTGCAGTCCTCAATCTTGCACATGATTAAACCTCTCAAGAAGGGTGGTTTAACAGGAAGCCTTGCTGAATGTAGGGGTTGATGGAAGTCAAAATAAAGCAAAGCCAGAGCCAGTCTACTCACTTCAATTCACTGTCCCTATTCTTCAGCAGGAGAGAAGAGAGGAAACACAGAGGTATACACACTGAGCAGTACACGGTATACAGCAGTATTTCTGAAAACCCAGCTAACCACACACCAGCTGTGTAATCTTCTGCCAGTTCTGACTGCTGTGAGGATCAATGCTTCATGTTTCTGAAACTTCAGGTGGTATGGCTAGAAATATACACCAAGTACTTGCCCTTTGCCCTTTGTGTCTACCAATAAACAGGAAACAGTAACTACTGTTTTTATTAAATTGCCCCTGAAATATTAAGGAAACTGGCAAGAAGATTTGGCAGACAAGTCGGGACCTCTAAGTTCCTTAGGAAGAAGTATCTGGTCTCCCTCCAGGAGCAGGCAGCATGCAGAGCGCCTTTTACTACAGTGAGTGACAGGACTGACTGAGAAGTCTAGGCCAACTTTCTCCAACTAGGAAGTTTAGGTATGGTGCTGAATCCCTCTCATGGAACTCAGTCCCCTTTTTACAGTAATAAAACACTAATGAAATAATGTGCTTAGAACGTCACCTGAAGTTGGGCATGGTGGTGCACGCTTTTAATCTCACCACTTGGTAGGCAGAGGCTGGCAGATCTCTCTGAGTTTAAGGCCAGCCTGGTCTACAAAGTGAATCCAGGATAGCCAGGGCTACACACAGAGAAAACCTGTCTTAAAAACACCAAACCAAACCAAACCAAAAACAAACCCCGCTTCACCTGAGCCCATAAAAGGAGTCTATCATAACTGTCATAGCTGCTGTTATAAATCTAAAATGATGTTTAAACAAGCATATCATAGCTCCTATCTAAGACAGCCCTAACCCAATTTACAGCTAATGTTTCTGAAGGGCTTTGCTAGCTGGGTGTGAGTCTCTATGCTAAATACAGGCTATTAACTCTTGCTTGATCCTTATCTCTTAAGAGTTCCCCAATAACCTTATAAGGTAAGTATTATTAGTATTTCTACTTCCCTGAAGAAGTGGGACTTGCCCCAGGTCATTCATAAATCAGTGAGCTGGCTTTAACTTCTGTCTCTAAGAAAGCAATTAAAACTATGGAAGGAGTGAGCATGTGAGCTATCTATTACAGCCGTGCTCTCTACCTGACTTCCACTATTTCTTAACCACAAAACAGAACCTTAAAAGGTCAAAATTCTCCATACAGAGCAACTGAGGGGGAAAATATCAATTCAAACAGAATTTTTTCACAATACATTAAATGTAACAAAACCTTCCAAATAGACTAACATTTCACATGTGAGCCTAAAGCTCATAACTTGGAAGCACTGACAGGCGAGTGCCAATCAATGTACCAAGCACAGCTTCATCTACAATGCCTATGTTCCTTTGCTACTAAAATTATTTACCACCCTAAAGTTTAAGGTGTATCACCTCCAGTATAGGCCCAATGCATTTGTAGTGCATTCTGTGCTACAGTTTAACTTCTGACCCTCTTCCATATTCACTTGTCTATCACACCCCTAATCCCCTTGTCATTTCTTTCCATCAGCCTGTGTATCCATAAGGACAGAAGCAGGTTGATGCTGATTCTGGGGCTTACTTCAGCATTCTTTTAGGAGTGCTATGTTTAAAAAGTAACTGGGCTCTCACTGGCTATGGCACTCTGGAAAGCTAGTCCCACCTCTCATTGGCTGCAGCACTGGGTAGAGTGGGCCCACACCATGACAAGTCAGCACAGTAGAGCTGTGGCACAGGTGGCAGAGAGCTGACCCAGAGGGCATGAGCACAGGAGAGCTGCCCTGTGTCCCTTGCTGGCTGCAGCACTGGGAGAACCATCCAGGGCAGAACTGGAGGAGCTCACCCTGGTGGAGTGTGTGCAGGAGAGCTGGTGTGCTGACCAATTCAGCTATCACCTAGGCCCAGATCCAGGACTTTGAGTTGGCCCACCCCAAAACTGTATGAATTGCAGGAGAATGTGAAAGGGTCAGTCCTGCAAATCCAAAGCTGTAGGATCTCCATGACACAGGGCAACAACAGGATGTTCAAGAAAGTTCCAGTGAGGTTCCAGGACTGATAGAGTAGCAGAAGCCGGAGGCTTCATACCAGCCAGCAAGTCACTGCAATGAACATTTGCAAGGAAAGAAGTGTGGACAAAAGGGTATACTGTGGGACACATTGTGACACACTAAACTTACAAGACAAGATACTTTCTATGGTTTGTTTTTGTTTTTATTTTATTTTGGGGAGGAAGCTGGAGAGTAGAGGGTGGTTACGAAGAGATGGAGATGAGTGGGTTTAGGGTGCATGATGTGAACCTCACAAAGAATCAATAGTAAGTTAAAAAAATTTAAAAATAGTTAATAATTAAAAAAAAACATGCAAGAATGCAAGAAAGGAAGACACACAAACAAAAGTAACTGAGCTGATGAGAAAACTTATCAAGTAAAGGTGCTTGCTCCCGACCCTGACTCTGGCTCTAAAGGAATTCTGTGGCACTGATACCCACACACAATATACACACTACTCACACAAAATTTTTAAAGGACAAACTTTTCAGGTCTACTAAGCTTAAATTTTGAGAGACAGATATTTTAATTTTAAGGGTTATAGGATATTTGAGACAGATTTTCATCCAATCGTTCTGAAATTGTTCTTAGCAGATGCTGGACTGTTTTTACTGAACACATGAGCAACATCTGCTCAGACCTTCTAAATGGGCAAAGTCCAGTTTCAATAAATGTTCTTCTGACAAACAGCTCCATGTCTTATACATGTTTTTCGAGAGGACTGAAATATTTTACAAATTATACATAATGCCTTTGTTAATTTAAAACAATGGAAAGGTATGGTAGAGTGCAACTAATATAAGGTTAGGCTGGATGTGTAAGCATACCGGAGCAGATCTGAAAGCGCTCATCGGACTCTTACCGGTCCTGCTTTGTGGCTGATGTTGGAATTCCAGGGCAGGTGCACTTCATCCCTCTTCTGACTTTTGTGGATGTGTGCATTACCTTTCCATCCAGGAAGCTAAGTTCAGTAACCAATCCAGTGTCCAACTGTGGCTGCACATCTCACATTAAAAAGTGAAAACCAATGATTACTTCCATAGAAGGTGACAAGAAATTATCTCACAGTTGACAATAATTTCAAATGTACTCATCACTTCAGCCTTGGACAGCAGCACAACTGTCCGAGGTAATGCCACAGCTACTCAAACCAGGGGGGTACCAAGTTCATGAAATGCCGGGGCTGGCCTTCCACTCAAAATGAGAGAGCTCAGAGATATAAAGCTCTTGCAGCTACAGATTCCTGATTTTTAGAGTTTCACTGACCTCCTACTGGTTTTGTGTTTCTTGCATACAGTTGCATCAACCACTAATAAGATTAAATGTTTCAATGAACTTTTCATTTTAGAAAGTCTACATTACTAAACATACCAGGTATCCCACATTTTATTTAACGGGGGGGAGGGGCATAGGGCTGGCATTTATTAAAGTATTTTGCTCCTGCTGGGACCAATTCACTTTCTGTTCATTTCCTCTCAAACATAAGTATATACAGGGTGCGCTGTGCATTTTTCAGTGCATGAGAAGGATGTGTTGTCTGGGACTTAGTCCTGTGTGGCAGATTAAGAACTGCTCTAGAAAAGGTGAGTAAGATGAGCAGTGGGCTGAGGAACACAACTCAGATGGGTGCCTGTGAGCACACAGCAGCCCGAGGTCAGGGACAGCATCTTCAAATCCTGAACTATGCTATACCTCTACCCAAGACCCTTTCCCTAGTGCACCCTGCCAGGTTTGACATAGGTGTCATCCTGCTTTACTGTCTTCTCCTGGAGGTTTTGGCCCAAATATTAGCATGTCAGAGAGACCAAAGTATTCTTTCTCTTTGTATCTAAAATATCCCATTCCTTTTATACTTCTATTATGTTCCCAAACACGTATCTTTTTCTAAGATACTACGCAAATTATTGTTATTATTACTATCTGAGCCTTCCCTTCATTTGCTCACACACACCTACATATCTACACAGATATACATACAATGGGTAGGCTAGCACTCTGACCTTTGTAGTGGCATACAGTTGAAGCCACCACTAATAAGATTAAATATTTCAATGAGCTGTCCATCTTAGAAGTCTCAAAGGCTTCTGGGTGAATGCATGAACATTATCTGTGTAACTGATATTTTTGTTTAAGCTCCTGCCTGACCCGCTTGGTCACAGCCTGTGTATTGCCTAATTATTGTTTTTACTGAGTTTTTGGATAGTAATCAAAGGTGTAGAGCAGACTCATGCTGTCAAAACTGCTGCTGACTACACTGGTTATCAAGAATTCTCTTAAGGGGTATTGTGGTCTTATTGCCAAGTTTTTACACTTCTTTCTATACATTTTTTTAAATACTTTATTTTTTTTTCTTCAAGTTACATCTCAGTAACAAACCCCTCCCTATTCCCCCTTCCTATCCCACCCTTCCACCCTCTTCCCCCCAGAAGTTTCCCCTTTCAGTCCAACAGATGGTTCCTTCTCTTATAACAGTAAGTATTATACAAAACAATAGATATAAATATGCCACATTCATGAGAGTAAATTGGCCCAGTATACCTTCCCAATGTCCAGTTTATACATATTTGGCCCCTGACTTTAACATTCTACTATCTAACCAACTCCATGAGTTTAAAGGTCTATATGTGACTCAACATTCATACTATCTTGCAACACACTTTTAAGAGTATCTTCTTAGATCTATAACACCCTCTTGATTCCTAAACAGTTCAAAATTTAACTATGAGACTCTAGATGTCTATTCTTCAACCACTTCAGAGACCTGAGAGGGATAAATATATTTGCTTATATAGGAAGTGCAGGGCCTGCAGCTTCCAAAAGTAAGAAAGAACATACCAATGACTGCCTGGACAGTTCCCATTTTCTCTCCATACATTCCAGCATCAATCTTCAGCCTTTGGGTCCTGTTTCTCTGACAGACATTTGTTGTAGAGCAGGGATTATGAAGGACTTACCTACCATGTCTTAGCAGAGTTAGGCTGTCGAGTTCCCTGCTACCAAGTTTTGTCCTTTTTGGACAGCAGTCTGTCTGCAGTTGGTGCAAGGGGTTTTTTCATGCCAAGAGAAAGGCTTGCCACTAATTCAACCATCTTACAGTGGAGGTTCTTCGATGCTTATCTTCTACTTGGAGTAGAATAGGGGGTTCTGTCAGGCGCTGATATGTCTCGATATCAAAAAAAAATCTTGATTTAAGATAACATCACCACACAATTCTTTATAGACCTGGAAAAAGCTATTCTCAACTTCATATGGAACAACAAAAAGCCCAGAATAGCTAAATCAATCCTGTACAATGAAAAAACATCTGGAGGTATCACCATCCCAGATTTCAAGCTGTACTACAGAGCAACAGTAATAAAAACAGCATGGTACTGGTATAGAAACAGACCAGTGGATCAATGGAATCGAATTGAAGACCCAAACATGGATCCACACACCTATGGCCAACTAATCTTTGACAAAGAAGCCAAAAATGCACAATGGAAGAAGGACAGCATCTTCAACAAATGGTGCTGGTCCAACTGGATGTCCACTTGCAAAAGAATGAAATTAGACCCATACCTATCACCTTGTACAAAACTTAATTCCAAGTGGATCAAAGACCTTAACATAAGGTCGGCCACACTAAAGATACTAGAAGAAAAATTAGGAGAAACCCTCGAACTCATTGGCACAGGTGACAACTTCTGAACAGAACACCAACAGCTCAGGATCTGAGATCAACAATCAATAAATGGGACCTCATGAAACTGAAAAGCTTCTGTAAAGCAAAGGACACTGTCATTCGAACAAAACGGCAACCAACAGACTGGGAGAAAATCTTTCTACACATTTTTAAAGATCCCAGTGAGATGTGAGTCAATTTGAGTTTCTTTTCTCTTTCTTAAAATGTAGGGGGAACAATAAATTAGAAAGCTGCTATTCAGATCATATGGTCTAAACTGAACCAGAAACCTAGAGGAAGAACCCATACTAAGGGCACTAAGGTCAAAGTTTTGATCCATCAAATGATACTTCTAAGGAACTTATTTAAAGTATGGAAAGGTGGCACTCAAGCGAGGACACAAAGTTTTCAAGCATGTAACCGAAGCACTGCTTATACTGTTGACACCAGAAGCCATCCAAATGCCAACAGGCTGGTCTGCCTGGACAAGCTGCCAGACCATGGTGAGGCCCACAGAGCTAGTGGATGCAGCCAGATGGCATAACAAGGTGGTCCACACTGATGTTCATGAAAATGATGTGCTGAAACCCACTGTGATGAGCCTGTCAGTGGACGACAGTTAATGAAACTTTCCTTCCTTTTAGCCTGTCTGTATTTTAAATTTAATTTTGATAATACAAAAAGAGCAGCTTTAATAGTGTCATATGAAATACTAGAAATATGATACAGATTCAGAGTGAAATTACCCAAAGACTTAATTCATTAATAACTTCCACACCAGTAATTGTTCTTGGCATGTGCATGTAACATATACATGCTAAGTACCTGAGAAATAAACCACTGAATTAAGAAGGTAAATAATTCAGTTCAGACCATTCAAACCCAACACACTATTTTACAAGAGAACAGGAATGATTAGTAAAATAAATTATTTTTTTAAAGTGCCTAGAAAAACAAAGCAGCCAGAATATAAGGAGGGACATGTGTTCCCAGTCAGAATTCTGTTGGATAAAACACAGTTACTATCCCCACTTATCTCTTAGTATAAATCACATAGTCTTTACCCTGTTATTTCCATAATTATACCCCAGCCAGCCAAGCCTCTGCCACAGGAACATCATGCTCTCATCAGAGGTCTAGGGTAATTTCAGTCACACTCCAAAGATGTAGGCACCTCACTTCCTGGGCATTCTCATTGCCTGGTACAAAGAAACAAATGATTGGGCAAAGTGTTTTTCTAGGTAGGCAGCAGAAGACTGATTGCCTCTCAGACTAGGGGAAAAAGAAGGAAACCATTCTGTCAAAGGTTTGGTATATACATACTTTTTTCAAGAGGTAGATCTTGGGTTATCTTGTCCTGGCTGAGCTCAAACACCTTGTGGCTCAAGTAATCTACCTCAGCCTTCTGAGTAGCTAGACCTACCACATTACCCCTGGTTATGATTTGGGTTTCAATAGTTCTGTTTCTGCACTGAGTCCCTGGACAACTTGTAGACCAGGAAACGAATAGTTTATTAAGTCTACTTCCTCCATTAACTCTTACCCCAGGCTTGCCCAGTTTTGTTCTCCACCTGACTCCTTCCAAAACAATCATATCAAAGCACCTACAGAAGTGCTTAACAAAATAAATGGAGATGCGTGGTTCTGAGCAATAAGGTAAGATGCTATGCTCAAAGTAAAATCTGAATAGTACCTGAGTTCTGTGAAACTGTCAGAAGTTCTTAGATCCTATTCAGCATTTTGGTGTTGACAGAAAACGGCAGTAAGTGACAAGATCTCTTTGACCTGCCAGTGTGCTGTCAGAGCAGACGTGGGCTGCAGTGTACACACAGCATCTCTGAATGCCGGGCTGCTCTAGGCGAGCTGCCCGTGTAGCCAGGGGACTAAAGAGCACTGTCAGATGGCATCCCTACAGCATAAGAAACACTCTCAAGGCGGAAACTGGGAAGATAAAACCACTCCTCTGCTAAGTTGTGTAGGTGACTCCTCTAGCACTTGTTTCTGGAAGTCCTGTCGGGTGTGAAGACTTTTTCACATCCAATCTGCCTTAGAGCTAGCTGTCTGTAGACTGTTCTGTGCCAGCTACTCCCCTCAGTCTGCTGGCCATTTTGCTCAATTTCTCTCTGTTGCTATATTTCAGAGGAAGAAGAAAGACAAATGATTAGGAAGTTCTGGGGTTTTACTTCAAGTAGGGGACACAGAATGAGAGAAAATAATGAATGATGTTGTCTTGTGGTGAATAAGTAGTTAAGAATATGTTCTTCCTTCCTAGATGCAAAAAACAGAGCTGCCTACAGAACATGTTTCCCACACCATCTCCCAACCTAGGGTTGCAATTCTAGCCTAGAACTACAGCCATTAATGCATGGCACTCTATGGAATCACATCCTTTCCCAAGGAAGATGAGCTGCCGTTGAGGTTCTGATCTCTCTGCCCCTCACCCCAAACAGCTATGATTTATGTCAACATCTCAGAAACAACCTTGTTTGCTAGGAAAGTGCATGACCTCAAGGGTACTTGGAAGTTAAGAAATAGGTCAGAAATTCCTAGCTGAGGTTCTGGTTTGAGATTACCTTTGAAGAGGAAGGCTGCTCTGTTGCTTGTGACTGGTGCTGAAATTTAGTTCTTAAAGAATGATTATGGAGATCCCTCAAAATTAAAGCCAGAAATACTTGCTGCCTCATAACAGTGGCTGCATTTTATTCTATCTTTGGCTCTAGTTTCTTTAAGGGCAAAAACTTACAGTTGATATCTGTTCCCTATACTGCTCAGACGGGGGAAATCACATCAGCTCTTTCTATGAAGAAAGTTTTCTAAATTAAAGGAATTCAATAAGACACTTTCTGCCTAATGTCTTATACTTGAATCCTCTGAAGGATCTGTACTCTGACACCACACTAAAGTAAAGCATGTTCAGAAGGAGGGGCAGGTAGATAATATAAAAACAAGATGCTACATTCACTAGTGAAAGACGAAGCAGTGATATGAATGCTTCGAGTTTTAAGAGTCAGCTTTAAATTTTCAAGGTCTTTACCTACACCTAGCCACATAACTGGAGGAAAGAGTTCCCATTCCTTAGGACAGTAGCTCTCCAACTGAGTCTGCATCAATCAGATCACTTCCTGAAGGGCATGTGTCTACTCAGTAGTTTGGGTGAATATACAAAATCTGTAAATAGCTCCTAAGGGATGCTCAGCTGGCTAGTTCTGGAAGGATAATTTGAAAACCATTCAGTACAGTTTCAAACACTAGACCCATCTAACATCAAAGCAGAACAGGGAGGAGCCTGCTCCTTATCCAATCCAGAAACACACCTGGTAAATTACCTTCAGGTTCTAACAAGGAAAAGCTTCATCACTGTCCTTCCTTGACATCTTGCAAGTAACCTCTGATCCAGAAGTAGATGCAAATCAGAATCACAACAGCTGTAGAAGTACTGTCCACTCACAACAGCTGTAGTAGAGATACTGTCCCACTCACAACAGCTGTAGTAGAGATACTGTCCCAGAAGTACTTGTCCCACTCACTCCCAACAGCTGTAAGAGAGGTACTGTCCCACTCACAACAGCTGTAGGAGAAGTACTGTCCC
>CAJQZJ010034238.1:3979202-4081558 GCA_907164525.1 Lophiomys imhausi
AAGGAAGGAAGGAAGGAAGGAAGGAAGGAAGGAAGGAAGGAAGGAAGTCTTCACCCAAGTCTTCAGTCTAGTTACTGCTGCTTTAATAAAACACCATAAATTGGGAATTTATAAACAACCAACACTTATGGTCCTGGAGCCTGGGGAGTGAAAACCAAAAAGCCAGCAGATTCAAGGGTGGTGAGGATCTGCTTTCTGGTTTGTAGACAGCAACTTCTCAAGACTATGGCCTCACATGGTAAAAGAGTTGAACAACAATCTCCCTCAGGTCTATTTTACTAGGGCACTAATAGCAGTCATAAGGATTCCACCACCTCCATGGCATAATCACTTCCCAAAGGCCCCGCCTCCTAACATAATCACCCTAGGAGTCAGGACCTCAGCATATGAATCAACATATGAGTGGAGGGTGACACAATCAGACTACAGTAAGTTATGCAGGTTTTCTCAAGTTTTATTTAATAGTAAGTAGGGATAATAACATGTACCTTTTACCACTGAGTGCATTTTAAGTTCACTGAATGGAGCAAAAAGTTCTTAAAAAAAAAAAAAAACTTCTGTACACATTTAAACAAAATTTAAACATCCAGAACATCTATCTCTAGAGGACGGGAAGGGCCTCAACAGTAGATGCTCTCTCTAGCTCACTTAGGGGAAACAAAGCCTGAAAAGATGCTTATTTGCCACTTATTTACCATGCAGTTGTGGATATGTGTATACATGTGGGTGTTTGTGTATGCATGTGCATGGAGAGAGGCCAAGTCAGCCACAGATGTTGCTTCTCCACAGCCAACCATCTGTTTTTTGAGACACAGTCTCCTACTTTGGCATGACGCTTGCCAAGTAGGATAACCTTTGGCTAGTGAACTCCAGAGACCTATTGTCTTCACCTTCCAATCACTGGGATTACAAACCACATTACACCTGGCTCATGTTTTAAGTGGGTCCTAGGGACTGAACTCAGGTCCTCATGCCTGCATAACAAGAACATATCTGACAAACTACTTCGCTAACCCTGAAAAGGTATCTTCTAGGAATTGAGGGCTTTCTATTTGGCCATTTATCATAATTAATTTCCAAATATAGAGCAAGTGAAAAAAATATAATGCTTCTTCATTCTTGGTATATATGTCTAAGGTTCAACAAGTGTACTGTTCAATGCTGTGAATATTAACATCTATATTCTCCTTACACTAATGGCAATCTTACGGCTAACTTTTGGGATACCAACTCTCCTGGTCCAGAATTGAGAACAATTCTTTAACGGGTCCTATTACAAGGATGAGATGTTTATTCTGACATGACACATAAAATAAAATGTTTATTTTCAATAGGAAAGCACAAGTGTAAAGTAATAAAAAGACTGAAATGGATTTAATAAATCAATAATTCAAAATATTACCAATGCCAAGTTCTGATCACAGATGTAGGAACATGGTTTACAAAATTCAAAATGTGAACATGGTGCTCTGAGTATGTGCTGAAGGGGGTGGGGGGTGAACTTGAATGTAGACTGATAACTTTCACCCAGGCTAGTCCCTGTTGGCCCTAGACAGTGTAACAATGCTTCCCAATTAGCCAGCCCATTTCCTTAACCATGACCAGGTTAGTTTAGTTAACCTACTTCACAGCCTTCTTACACTCTACTATCACCACCACCACATGCTTTTACACTGTACTCCACACCCACATAGGAGGGAGCAAATTCACCAATCATCAGTCTTCTGGCAGACATCGTGATTTGTAGATGGAAACATGATCTGCAGAATCTCAGTTTTCAGGATAAGAGTTGGAAGGTGCCCTGAGTCATGAAGTTCAGGTCTCACAATCAACTCTGAGTGGCAGTACAAAGAATTTGTGGATGAGAATTGAAGACCTGAGTGCAACTCCATGTAGCACAGCACCAGAACACAAGCTGCACCACTCCAATGGCTGGGCAAGCCAGTAAAATTCTGTGCCCTAAACCCCACACACTGCACATCCATTTACCACCTGAATATTATTTCATAGTGACAGTCTGTGTCCTTTTACAAAAGGTAGAATGCAGCAATGAGGAGTGAAATGGATGCTTACAGGAAGCTGGGGGGGGGGTGGTGGTGGCAGCAATCTGGTACTTAGTAGAGACAAGCAACCCAATATAGTGAGGCTCTGAAATGATAGTTACACTCCCTTCCCCCTAGGCCTAAGGTGGCCAGGCTCTCTGTACCTGCTTTAGAAGTAAGTAATCAACACAGACACAGAGAGGCTGGAGGTAACACAGGTGCAAAGCAAAGTAACTTATTACAATAGCTTTTCTTGCCTAACATCATTAAAGCATAAATGAATGTGCTTTATAATCCTTACTTTAAAAAAGGAGAGGAGTTACTCTCTAAAAGTAATCTGTCAGCTTCCTCACCAGTTCCCATGTTCTGTGGAATCTGGGAGGTCACTGAGAAACCTGACTTTGCTTCCATGTGAGACCCATGTTACACATGTGTCCAACAAGGATAGGGAAAGTTAAAACCAAACACAAAATCCTGCTAAAATCAAATGGAAAGCGAACATCAATGCCATTAACAAAGATAAAAGTGGGATCACATTTTGACCTTCCATGACAATTTGGTAAATGAGTCTCTCAGTAATCAGGTGCAAAGGTCAAGCTGAACCTGATTTCTACTTGAGGAAGACATTACTAGAACATTTCAGGGAGATTAGATACGTGAATGGGAAGCCTGAAATAATTTGGTCTTCCATTTAGAAAACAGGTAACAAGGAGCTAGGCAATGGAAGCAATAGAAGTTCATACTTGCTAATGTTTTAAGAACAAGACTCACAATCAGTAGGTGCTTAGAGTCAATGCTGAGCAAATCTTTATGGATGGTAGCTGTTTCTTCTTCTATGGTCACATGAGTAGACACCATAAAGTTCAAAATGTCTTTCTCACAGTAAGGCTCTAAGTGATTTTTTTTTAACTTTCTTCTTGTTTTTCTGTGTTGTCAGAACTTTCTTTTTGTAATGAGCAACTTACCTTGATATTTATAAAAGCAACATATTTCTATTTTGGAAAAAGAAAAAACATAGCTCTGATAAAAATAATTCAGTATCTTAATTTCACATAGTGAAGTGTGTTCCTTATAGCTCATACAGAGTTTTTCTGCCACATAAGCTTTTCAATGACTGCTGGTTTGTGACTAAGTTACGCAGAGTGTGTCATTTATAGTTGACATCAATTGCAGTAGTGACAGTAGCTCAGGTACTTTCCATGATCCCTCATCAGATCTGTTCACAAGAAACTGTCAGAATACAGAACACCCAACACTGCCATATGTTAACACTCCATTTACCAACCCAGAAAGTGAGGAAGGAAGATAAAGAAAGGGAATTTACCTAGGATACAAGACATATATTTTTTCCCATGCAGAAAACTGCCTGGTCTATAGAAAATTAACTAATTTTGTTGCATAGCTTGCCTCCAGAGATTGCACATTCCCATAAGGGAGCCATGTCTTACATTCCTTTGGCTCAAGACACAGGAGAAGTTCTTTACTTAAGTAATTAAGAAGTAATTACTTAACTAGATGTTGAATGCAGAGATATTTGAAAATACAAACCTGAAATGAAAGGGACGTAGCACAAGTCAGACGGGTGGTGGCACAGCAACTGCAGGGTCACGTGACCAGCTTGCTGACTGACCTGTGTCATTCATCTCGTGACATCTACTCAGAACCCAACTGTAAGTCAGGTGCTGCCAACCCTGAGTCTTCTCTCCACCTGCACGGGTGGTTCAGCTATCTCAGGATCTACCTGGCGGGAAGTGGTGGAGGACCATCGTGGGGGCTGCAGGTAACTCCACTATCTCTCACAAGGAAATTATGTGTGACTGAGCAGCTCGGTACCAAAGGCATTTCTGGGGTTAAGACAGCTGCATTTTAAGCATTATAAAACTCAATTCTAGTTGCCAAATCATACTTTATAATAACACACACATTCAGCAACTTAGGGCATACATTTTAGACATTTTCCACATGCAAAATTAGAATACTATCTGCCTAGTACTTTTGAGTGAATATGGTGAAAAGTCTGTGGCTGGGTTGGGTCAGAAGTGTTTGAAAGGCTGTCTCACTTCCTCCCCACTTCCCGATTGGTCTAGCTGCCCTTCTTTACTTGTGAACACCCTGTAGTCAAGGTGACAAGCTACACTGAACATCAGGGAATGCCAGTGAACTTCAGCATCTACAAGCACTGGCCCTTTCGGGCTCATTCATCTACATGCTACATGCTGGGCCAATCACAGGTCAGGTGGCTGCTTACAAGAAGTCATTGTTGCTGAAAATGGAGCCTACATCAAGTCCTCGGGTCAAAGATTCCCCAAAATATTTAAGCAATCAACATTTTTTTTTCCTCAAAGGCCTCTCCCTCCTAACCCAGACTCTTCTAGAAAGAATTTAACAACTATTTATTTAGTATTCACTTACTATACACTAATGCCACTGTAAATTTATAGCTCTATTTCCTCAGTAATGCCCATTTCAGCTACACAAAGTGACCCACCACCATCATCTCACTTTCTATGAGGGGAGCATACTGTTCAGAGTTTAAGTCACCAGCTTAATAGCCCATGGCTGAATTCCTATTGATGTATACGCTATGGGGTGAATTCTCTCATGTTGGCCCCTAAAGTTTTGACCTTATCCCCGATGGTAGAGCCAGAGTTCTATGCCCAAGGTGATTCAAGCAACATCACCATCACCTGAGAGCATGTCAGGAAAGCAAAGCCACAGGCCCACCCCAGGCACACCCTAGACCCAGTCCAGGTCCACTGAAATAGAAATGTGCAATTCACAAAATCCCTGTGTGACTTATGCTTACTTTAATAATGTTTCAGACATGCTGCCTTAAAACTCCAAGTCATGTTTCTGATCTCACACTCAGTTGACTGGACAGTGCCTTCTGAGCCTACTAGAGACGGTCACTTCATTCACAGATATAACTTGGGCAAAACAGACTGATGTGCAAAGAAAAAGATAGCCCTTCTCCACGGCTGGGTGCACACTGTATAAATTCTTCAGAGACCGTGGACATAGTACATGGAAGTGGCTGCTGGGTGCTAACTCTATATCCTTAAAAGTCAAACAGTACCTGCATTCGGAAGCTGCCACCGGATCAAAGTGTGCTACAGTCAAAATTCCTAACACTCCTGATAGCACTGTTAACACTAAAGTGTTAACTGAGCACCCCACTTTGGGTTCTTATCCCACTGCCTTTGGAACCCATATAGCCAATGCTAAGAAGTCCTAAGATCATACAGTAGAGGCCAGCGCCATCAAGACCACATAAGACAGCTACTACTCAAAAGTGAACTCTTATCTAGTCTCCTCACTACATCCTAACAAGCACAGTGTCTGACGTGCTTGCTCAGCATAATGTCCCCTTAGCTCAAAATCATTACACCATATACAACAGAGGAAGTGCATGCACTGCAAGAAGTGGGATACCTAGCAGCCAGGCATCTCCACATGGCAGTTTCTCAGCAGTAACACCACACCTCTAAATCCCTCTTCATTCATACAAGAGACAAGATCCTAAGAAAACGGCACAATCACCTCATAGGTAGCAGTGGCAACAACTTCACAGATGTCTTCTTGCCAACTTTAAAAAGCATAAAATTAAGACATCTGTTCCAAGAACAACTTTATACTGAATCAGGCAATATTAATGATGACTACATTTTTTTAATTTTAGATTTTATTTCTTTTTGGTATGTGTGTATGAGTGCACATGAATGTCTGGTACCCGAGGAAGGCATCATATTCCCTGGGACTAGAGTTAAGACAGTTGAGCTACTGTGTAGGTTAGGAATCAAACCCAGGTCCTTTGCAAGAACAAGTCTTTATATCCCTGGAGAAAGAAAGCATCCACCATGCGGTAAGGTCTAAACTCCCAGTGCTAAAAACAAAGCAAAACGATTTCAAGATCAAGCCTAGATAGTGCAGCCTTGTCAAGACATTTTTTAAAAGGAGAAAAAACAAGTAAGCAACCATCATTCCACAGCATAAAGTGACATTATTTCTACAAGTATGTTTCCTTGCTGGTATCCATAGTTGTATAAATGCACACTTTCGCAAACCATGAGAATTGTAACAGCATATTTTTTACATACTCCCTCCTCTATTTTCATTTAGTCATTAATGTGCTTAAAACAAACAAACAAACAAGCATAGAATCACAAAGTCACTGAATGTTAGGAATTAGAAAGACCCAAAATAGGGCTAACAAGCTGAAAAAGAAAATACTGCAGGTCTCAGAAAGGGAAAAAACAAACAAACAAAACATTCAACAGCTGAAAATGCCTTTGTTCAAAACGCAAACAAGTTTGTTCTTTTACGAGATTTAAAAAAAAAAAAAGCTTTCTTTAATGGTAACACTGAAGAGTGTGGGAGATGATTCTTACATTGCCTAAGGCAGGGCCTTGGCTTCTCCTACTGAGGCTTTTTGCTAATGGCTACTACCATCCTAACTAGTCAGTCTCATCCACTGCTGTCTGGAAGTGTAGACATTCTGGGTTCAGCTTGGGAAGAGAGTGTCCTGGCTGCTGTGGATCCCAGTGACCAGCTCCTGATGCTTTCCTGAGATGAGACTTTTGTTCCCAGTGTTCTAGCTTGTCGACTACAGCCTCCGCAGTTGACCAGACCCCATCTCCTTCACCTGCAAGTCAAACTCCTGCATTCTCTCTTCAGCCTGGAACACAGCACCACAGTTTCATTTGTCAAAACCTTGAACTTCATTTCCAGGCTTTCTTACTAATGCAAGCCACCCTCATCCTAGTTTCTATGGCTGAACCTTCTATGATAAAGTCCAGTTGGACATAAATGAAAACAATAAGATAGAATATAGAAAGCAACTCTACCAGCACAGCTCAGTGACCAGGATGTTCTGGATGTACTTACTGCTCAGCCAGATTTTCCTTGTAGGCAACAATTGCGTGGCATTCAGGGATACCCAGCTAGGTGTAGTGTAGCTAGCTCATAGGGGAACAGCTGATGCCACAGAAACTGTCCAATTGGATGTTCTTGCCCACATCATACATCATCTTCAGTCTGAGAACTGATCACTCATACATCAAACACATGGTTCACAAACCTCGCCTTCAGTACACAGTGGTTAACTAAAATTACAGATATATCAACAGCCTGAGAGTTGTAGCCAACAAGGCAGCATGTCCTCCACCTACCAAAGAGAGGATAGAGGGACCACATTCCCATAAGGTCATCCAAAATAAGGAGGGAGCTGGGAAACACTGTTAGTCTCATCCAGCAATACACATCCTGGGCAGCAGCAGGAGAATGGCTTTAAAAGAGCAACTGGAGGAGATCCCACAAGTTGCTACATATGGCACTATTTCTGGGAATCATGGAAGGGGAAGGGAGAGCTTTCAGCACATGAGCCTCAAGTCCATATTCTCCAATATGACCACAGTGAGAAATGCTGATATTTCATGCAATGCTTGCTGATGGTCAGCGAAGTGTGTTGTTATCACAGTATGCTTTACAAGTTTCCTGACTGTAGGCAGGGATGACATAGAAAGGCCATGATCGGGTCTATCTTCAGAACATGAAGGTTCCACAGTCTGATATAACTTTAAATGTTTTGATTGGTAAATTTGACACGGATGGTCTGGGTCTTTGTTACACAGAGAGAATAGAAATAATAGTTGCATTCTGACTCTGCAAATTGTTTTCCCTGACTGTGTTATCCAGGTATAGACAGTTTCTGCAATGACTGAGCTCTTAGTCCCCAAATCAAGAGCAACTAGGAGCTTGATCACGAACAATTTACTCTTTACTTTAATGCCACTCCAATTCTTACAGTTCCATTCATTATATCCACTCATCGCAAATGACAAATTTATGTGCCATTCATCACAAACAACAACAGACAATCACAACACATAACATATGACAACAAAAAAATTTTCATTCCACCTCCTAGGAATGAAGTAGAAAATACTTTCTGGGCACCCTTTAAAAATTGAGACATTGGCTAATTCCCGGGATAGCCAGCTATAGCTTTTTGTTGCCCAATCTCTATATGATCGATCATTTTGGGGCTAGCCCTTTTTAAAGTTGATTTGCATGATTTTTTTTGAAAAATTAGTAATTGAAGCAGTCTGTTAGGCTGAATCATTTGGCCTATTTGTCTTGATATTGTCATTTAGACTTTGGCTCTGAAATAATTTTTTTCTCTAAGGAGGAGAAAGGCATAGATTAATTTTGTAAGTCCATTTGAAGCATAAACTCTATCCATGCTAAATGAAAGAATGGAATATTATGAACATCAGACAGTTCTTACCATACAAAGACATTTATGTCTCAGCTAATAAGAGGCTCTCCCTGGTCAGATCTAATCTTAAGTTTTGTTGGTAACCACATTTTCTCATTTCTTGAGTACCCATATCAATACATTCCACATGTACATCTATAATTTCATCATTTGCTGCTTCTGGGGTTGCAGGAATATTAATGAGTACCCCATTGTTGTAGAAGATCTCTTCCCCATAAATTTATAGGTATGTCAGCCACATAAGGTCTTAATTTCGCTTTTTGCCCTTCCGGTCCAACACAGTCAATCCATTGTACACTTTGCTTAACATGTGATACTTTACCAATCCCGATAAAATGTGTAGGAACCTTTTGAAGTGGCCAGTTTAGATTCCAAGAATTGTGAGACAGAATAGTGACATCTGCTCCTGTGTCCACCAATCCTTCAATTTCAGTTCCATTCATTTGTACTTTTAATTTTGGTTTCTGGTCATTCACCATTGTTTGCCAAAATACACCCTTTTCAGTACTCCCAAATGCTCTTGTTTTTTGTATTGGAGCAGACTTGCTTGCCCTTAGCATATGGAAACAACAGCAACTGAGCAATTTTATCCCCTGCCTTAATCGTCACCTCTTTCCATATGGATACCATAATTTTAATTTCTTCTTTACAATCTCCATCTATAACACCTGGATGTACCAAATATCCTTGACAAGTGAATCCCCTTTGTCCAAAGATTAAACCTATTGTCCCTGATGGTAAAAGACCATAAACACCTGTGGTCAACATTTAACATTCATCTTATTGGATAATGTAATGGACTTGTCTGTGGCCAGATTAAAGCTGCACTACCTTCATTAGCATGCAAAAGATTGACCACATTTAATTTTGTTCTTCCTGATTCCTTTTTCCCTCTGAGTGGCTGATGGACGACGGTTCAGATTTTTTGATTTGGGGCCTTGAACAAGTTGACCCCTCCCCTCATTTCCCTATAAGGGGTTACCTGTGATATCTGTTTTAGATCTACAATCCCGGGACCAGTGTTTACCTCTTCCACACTGAGTACAAAAACCTGGAGACCTTGACCTTCCATTGTTATCAGAAACCATTTGTTCCCTGTTATGACCACGTACTGTAGAACCATGATACCTGTTATTTTTAGCTCTGAAATCAGTTCGAGCTCTGGAAGTTGTAGCTGTACAATCTTTTTGGAAATGACCAAATTCACCACATTTAAAGTGTCGATTAAAACCCCTAGCAATTGCTTGTCCTATGATATTAGCCTGATATTCTTGAGGACTAATATCAGTTGTTTTTCTTATCCAATCGTCTATTGGGGCTCCTTGAGCCTTTAATGGTCTAATTATTCTTTAGCATTGGACATTGGCATTTTCAATGCCAAGGTATTTATTAACTCTTGTCTGATATCAGGGTTTGGTACATCTCCACAGCCAAAGTCAACCTCTGTAAAAAAAAATCAGTAAAGATTTCTCCCGGACCTTGTATAATCTTAATATATGAAACATATCTTTCTCCATTTTCTATAATCCTGTCCCAGGCCCTTAAAACTGTATTATGGCATTGATCAATTGCAATACCATCCATATGAATTTGTTCCCTTAAGTCAGCATACCGTCCCTCACCAAGTATTTGATCGGTTGTAACATTTATTCCCCTTTCCATATTTTGTTGTGCTAACTTTGTAGCTTCATGTCTCCAACGTGAAAACCATTGTAATTGCTGGCTACCTTCCAGCACAGCTGATACCAGTCTCTTCCAATCCTGAGGAATGACTCTATGGTGCATTGCCCAGTTATTAAGCATTTGCTTGACAAAGCCTGAATGGATACCATAAGACACAATACAATCTTTGAATTGTTTCAAATCCAACATATCAATTGGATACCATGTTAATTCTAGATTGGGCTGACCTTCATTAATACCAGGCCTATTTTGATAAATTACTGGAAAAGCTAATGGTGCCTGTGGAGTACCAAGCGGCTCCTCTGAGGGCGTACTTGGTTTCACACCATATTTGCCTGATCTTCTGTTGCTGCTTCATGTAATGGTTTTGGAGACCTAGATAGGAAAGTAAGAGGTGCAGGATGGGGCCGCACTGTGCGTTGCAACTCCTCCTGCTTCCCTGTTTCAACCATTGGCAAGTTGTCAGTTGCAGTTACCATCTTTGGCAAATTTTTCTTCAGCTCCTCAATTTGCATTTGCAAACTTTCTAATTGTGAGGTTGTTGTCTTTATGATACGCCAATAAAAGAGGAAAAAGCAAACAACATAAAACATCCGGTCTGACTGGAAAATAGGACAGAATTCAGCTGCAAACATTGTCATTTTGTCAACCACCGGTTCCATAGTTTCAAAATTTACAGTTTCGAAAGCCAAATTACCCATAATGCCTTACCATGTTGGGCACCACCTGAAACCCAACCTTTTTAATTATTCAATATGTATTTATTATTAACTATAGTCACTTATAACAAATATACTTACTTAACTACTAACCCTACGAATGCCTACAACCCCTATGACCTAACCACTAAACCTAATGATAACTATTACAACTATTTTCATAACCTTTTAGAAGGATACAGTCTCTGGAGCAGGTCCTCAGTCGTCAGGAACACAGTCTCTGGGGTAGACCCCTTAATGCACTTAGCAGTCTTTTTTTCTGGTATATCTCAGTTGTAGATCCTCAGGGTAAATTGGCTATGGCAACTTCACCTTAAATAAGGCTTAAGGCTTTCTTCTCTTGGGGAGACCTCAGCCTTCTGTAGGCCAACTTCCTTTGTATCAGCAACTCTGCCGCTCTGCTTCAGTCTTTAAAGCTGGCCACAGTTTCGTTTAGGCCACTGTTCAGACAGGTCAAACCCCTCTAAGCAAAAGCTGAGCCACAGGGTTTAGTCCTTGGCCTTTTGCTGTCTTGCTGAGGCTTTCTCTGCTCACCAGCTTCTTTCTGTCTCAGGGAGATTTGGCCATCAGTCCACCACACTTTCTCCATCAGAGGATACAAACTACTCATTGTCCTTTCTAGCGGACTCGCTACCATTGGAGCTCGCTAGCATCGGAGCTCTCTAGCATGGGGCTCTCTGGCTCCATCCACTTGTCCTTAAGTACGATCTCTCCTTGTTCCACCTCCTTCAGCTTAATTTGGGCTCTGCCCACTTATCAGCTGAAAACAATGCCAGGCCAAATACCTTGTTTTTGGTCTATCACCTGGCTTCAACCTTGTTTTTTTTAGTCCATAAAGACTCCCCTCGTTTCACCTGACTTCATCCTTGCCTTTAGTCCATAAGCTGATAAACTAATTGCCACAGCCAAGTTGATCTTCATGCCCCGAATTAAGAGACTGTACCAGAAACCTAGATATTTACTAAATCCAATTTATATTGATCTATCTCCCTACATAGCCTTTGTGCAGTCTGAGAGGAAAGCCAAAGCTGAATGGCTTACCCTGTTCAATATTAAAACTCACTAGATGGCTTAGTCATCAGTAGTGTTTAGTTCTGACAGAAAGAAACACAAAATAAACAAATGGCTCATAATAGTCGACTGGGAACCAACTGCATTTACATAATCAGGTGATCTGTGACAAAGGTGACCCTGCATTGACCTGGAAGCTATCTTTGGGAAATGAACTGTGTTAATAAGAAGTGATACAGGAAAATTAAAACGTGGATTCTTATCTCACACTGTGCTCTACGACGTATGATAAATTTTTAGATCAAAATGTAAAAAGAAAAATAAATTTAGGAAAAGTCCAGGTTATTTATATGAATTTAAAGTAAGCACACATTACTTTAAAAGGACTAATTAGAGGGGGGAAATGACTAACTGAACAATTAAGAACTTTCACTGGAGGAACCAGTAAGAAAATGAAAAGTAAGCCACAAAGTAGATATTTGCAATTGCATTTACTATGCAGAGAATTGTATCCTTAATATATAAAGAACTCCTACAAAGCAATAATAAATCAGATAATCCAATAGAGAAAGGGTAAAAGTTTGTTTTTGTTAAAAACAATCAACAGCCAAAAAGCATGAAAAGGTACTCAGCATCACTATCAAAGAAGTGAAAATTCACAGAATGCATACGTACTAACTAGCTCCCAGATTAACAAAAAAGACAATACCAAGTGTTATAGATCTGGAACAACTACAATTCTTATAGACAGGGGCCACATAAATTTGCATGTTCTACATATGCACTGGAATTAATGTGTACTTCCTAACTTAATCCTACATATGTATGAATATATGTATCTAACCAAAGTCAGTTTCAAGAGTGCTTACATTTGTATTATTTCTGAGTCAGAAACACATTCTTAAAGGAAACATATACCAAAAAAGAAACACACACACACACACACCTGTAGAATAATTATAAAACTAGATGTTACACAAATATGATTATCTCCTGGACAATGCAGATAAGAAATATTTTCATCACCAGGCAAAGTTCTATGGGGCATTACTGTCCAGAACAAGAATAAATGAATCCAAATCTGATATAAGTGAAATATAGATAGCAAAGATCATATAGTATGTGCCTTCCTAACTCACACAGGTGGAAACACTGGCAAAATTAAATGTCTTTAAACATCAAGGAGGTGATCCCCTATGCTTGGTAGATGTCTCTAGAATAAGGGGTAATGAGCCTAAAGTACTGGTTATACTGATTCAGACCATGGGCTTTACTGAAGATACTTGAGACTCACTACTGAGAAGACACATGTCCTTCTATATATATAGTAAGCTGTGTTTCAATAAGAATGCAAGAGGGAGAAAAGTCAGTGTCAGTCTATTGCTGAATTCTTTCCTCACTTCAGTTTTCTCTCCTTTAGTTTTAGAACAGAGGGAGCAGTACAAGGCAAGTTTTAGAAAGCATTTCAACTTGTCTAGTCCATCACTTGTTTTAATTTGGAAAAACTGCTTTAGAAAGTTTTACATGTTAAAAATCCACTCTATTTTGAACACAAGCAGGTAAGAAGTGCTCTGTGCCTCTCTTGGCATCCCATCCCATTGGCCATCAGGTGGCTCTGAGGGTGGCTTTTCCATAGGAACCTCCTAAACTCAGTCATGCTGTCTAAGACACTTAGATGGATGGTCAGCAGAATCTATCCTCTCCACAATGACAATTCATTTTAGACCACCCTGACACTCACTGCCAAAACTGTAAAAGATAGTTCACATACATTATCTTTTGAACTTTGAAAGCATCTTACTATTATTTGTTCCACTTTCCACACATGAGAAAATTCAGGCCCAGTCTATGAAGAAATTAAGGTTTCATAAGAAAGGTGAAAACCAGCCAGGCGGTGGTGGCGCACGCCTTTAATCCCAGCACTTGGGAGGCAGAGGCAGGCGGATCTTTGCGAGTTCGAGGCCAGCCTGGTCTATAAAGCGAGTCCAGGACAGCCAGAGCTGTTAAACAGAGAAACCCTGTCTCGAAAAACCAAAAAAAAAAAAAAAAAAAGAAAGGTGAAAACCCCAAGATTACTTAGCTTTTCCATGCTGGGATTCCAATGCTGGTATGTATTTGTCACAGCAGATAGCTGCACCTGAGCCTCTTTGAGGCCCTTCCCATCATGTAATCCAGAGAAGTCCAGAATAGGAAATTTTATTTTAGGGTAAATGTTAGATAAACTTGGAGGACCTTTATCTACAGACAATTCACATTTCATTTCATGTTATAAATCAACTGGGCACTTTGCAGTAGAAATTTGTGAGCTGGGCCAGAAGCAATCTCTTCCACTCACAGTACCCTGGTTTCCCCCAGGGACTGTCAATCACATCGATCAGACTTCCTTCCCCTGTCTAAAGAACTAGCAAAGAATCCAGGCTAGGCCAAGCCAACACTTTTCCCCAGGAATCTGAATCTTCAATAAGTGATGAAAGATTGAAATCGGCTGAAGTTCATCTCTCACAAGCATAGTCCTTCAGCTTCGCAGGCCTCCGGTGATCTCACACCCTCAAATGTTTTCTTCTTACTTCCTCAACCAGTTGTTGGCTTCTGCAGCCTTAAAATCTTGAGCTCATCGGACTTTTCGAAAAACCAAAACACTTACCTATTAGTTCTGATTATTATATAGGTGGAAATTTCTCAGTGCAATCAATCCATGTAGTCATTTTGTGAACTAAGAGAATTCCCTTGTGATTTTTGTTTTTGTTTTGCTTTGAGGTAGCAATTTCTTACTCAGTTGGTCAAAGGCAGGAATAAGGTGACGTCCTTCCTTATTCTAAGTAGGCACTGTTCCTCTTGGTATCCCTCTATCCCAACGAAAGGGAAAGACAGAGGTCATAGTAACAGTCCCCAGCTACTTAGCCAAACGGACTCAAGATTAGTTGCTGAATGAGCTCGCTGTTCAGAACTTTGAAGACTAAACCTAGAAACTAGGTAATGAAGAGTATCCCTTGTCAAAAATGCTTGTGCCAGAAACATTTTAGAATTCAGAAAATTTACATGTGGTAACATATGCATATATACACAAGTATCTGTGAGATGGGGCTTAAATCTAAACACAAGGTCATTTATTTTTCATGTTCATGGTATGTACATAGCCTGGTAGTAATTTTACCCAAAATGTTTCATAATTTTACTGAATTTACATGAGGTAGAAGGAGAGACTGACTCCTGCAAGTGATCCTTTGCCCTCCACATGAGAACCATAGCATTTTATACTGTCTGAATCCCTGACTTCAAAGTTCACAGAAATCACAAATCAGCTGCAAAGGGCTATTAGGTTCCCCTCTCTATCTGACATGTTCTACTTAATGAGCAAAAGCCTCTGCTTTGTTCCTGGCTTGCTGTGGGGGGAAATATTACCAAAGACCATGCTTGCTTCCTGCATGGTACCCTGCAATCTTACAGAGGACAAAATGCGCACACACAAGAAATAATTACAACAGGAATACAGGAAGAACACCAACTGCCCAATCCAGACCTTCTTCCCCAAGCTGTAATTCCAGATAGCTCCTGGGCCATGCTAACACAAAGGCACTGGATTGCTTTCTTTTATTAATAACCAAATTCTGACCATGGCAGAGAATGTAATCAAAAGAACATATCTGTGTAAAATGACAGAAATTCACCCCTTTAAAAAGAACTAAATAATGAAGTAATCTCATGGTTGTATACTACATTAGCAGGTTTTACTAAATGAAAATCTCTTTTATCATTAACTAGGAACAGTTGTATTCAGAGAAAATACAAGATGGTATTTATAAATAAACAAACTCTAGATCACTATATGTTCAAAAGAAACCCTAAAACATGTGTTCCCTCAACTCAGGGTGAGTCAAACCAGCTCACCAATATATAAACATGTTTGTTTAGTAAAGAACCCCCAGACAAGATAATGGATATCTACACTCAAGGAAAAATTAATCTTGGTTTGGTAAAAGTGTGAAACTTACTGTAATTCATTACAAGCTTCTTTCTAAGCTTGCAATCCTTAGAATAGAGTGAGGCTTATAAAAAGACACACAGTGCCATGCCACCAGGTCCACAGTTCCCTCCACAACCAGTGAAACTTCAATGAAGTCACACAACCAATATTAAAGGAAATTCCAATGTTGTTGTAGTATTCCAAAAGCTAGAACCAATTTTGAAACTGTGAACAATTTCCTAGTATCCAACTGGCCAGATGTTTATTTAAGCTGTCTTCTGCTTTGTAACATATACAAGCCAACATATACAAGGCAAGAGAGAGAGACAAAGACAAGTAAGCACTTGTGTACCCATGCATATACAGAGGAGAGGAGAGGAGGGAAGGGGAGGGGATCGAAAGAGATGAGGGGAGGGAGGTCATGGGATGAGAAGGGGAGGGGAGAGAATACATTCCAAACCCCTACTGTCAACTCTAGCAGTGCTAAGACACCATTGTTGCACCATTCTCCCAACTGTCCCGGTGAGCCCACTTACCTTATTGTGTTCATACTTGTATGGGATCTTGAGAGTGTCCATAGCTCTGATCATAGCCTGCACGGCTGTGAAAATGTTCTGATACACCAGCTTGGTGAAGCCCCTCTTGTCTTCGTCAGAGTACCCTGACCCATGGATGATCCTCATCTGCTTAATGAAGGTGCTCTTGCCACTCTCTCCTGTCCCTGGAATAGAAATGACAGAAGCATGTTAGATCACAATCCCTTCGGGTTTCCCAGATAACAAAGCTAGACATTGGCCTGGATTTCACAGACCCCAGAAGACCTGCTGAGAAAGGCACCGACAAAGTCAAAATGCCACCTACAGAAGACACTCAGAAATTAGACAAATGACAGTCCATTTTAAAGGGATGAGCTCAAAAACTATTCACATCTCAGGAAGCCATTGAGCATAGATATAGGAAACATCGACTTGTCACCTGCAACTCTGAGAAATAAACGCAACGGCATCTTGGGGAAATAATTGAAAGCTGACAAAGTTCTCTCCCTGGGGAATATATGAAATGCATCCTGCACTCTGGAAATGGCACAACCCTTATACTGATAGATTTCAGAAATAAACAAGAGAAGAAGGCCTAAAACCTAAGACATTATCTCCAGCCTGGCACTGGGGCAAAAGTAGACAACAAATTCCTGATAGACTGGAACACAGGTTAAGTTCTGGACCACAGTGGTCACAGTGTTTACTTCCAGGGGCTAGGTGGTTATCTCTCCATCATCCATGAGAAACAACACAACTCAGAAACTTACTGTAGTTCTAGTTTTTCTTATCTTCACCATCGTCAATATACATTTCTAAATCTAAAAACTTCACATTTATGAATGCAAGTGCCTTTTTTCATGTTCTTTTCCACTCCCCAAAAATGTAAAGAACATTTTAAAAAGTACATATTCTAAATATGTAAATATGAAAGAACAAAATGACAATGATGACCGTCCTCCCAACAAGTCTGCTGAGAGCAAGATAAGAAGGAAGGGGAAGCAGGAGGGAGGAGACAAAGAGCTAGAACTGCAAATCCACCCTCATGCCATTTTGTTTTTCTTACGTTTAGGTTTTACTGCCTTCTTCATAACTTTTACCATGGTATCTCAAATAACAGTCAGGCAGTACAGACCTTCAGACAATAAAAAATGATTATGGACCCAGTGTTCTACTGCAGGTGGTTGGTTGGTTTGTTGCTTGCATGTGTGGAGGTACGTACATGTGTACACACACACATACACACATATAGATGGAGGCCCAACACATACACACTCACACATTTATAGATGGAGGCCCAAGCTGGATGCCAGGAATTGTCTTTGATCACTCTCCACCATATTCATTGAGGCAGGCTCTTTCAATCAAACCCAGAGCTCACTGATTTGGCTAATACAACTAGCTAGCCTATTCTGAAGATCCTGTCTCACTTTCGGAGCCTTGGAATTAGATGCCCACATTTACAAGGAGTGGGATCTGAAGTGAACTCCAGTCCTCACACTTATGTAGCTCAGGCTTTGTATACTGAGCCTTCGCCCCAGCCTTCCCTACAACTTTTAATTAGGTGATATAGAGCACTTTGAAATATAAAGGCAACACCAAAACATGAATGCTAATTCACATTTAGTAGGGTTAATTTGAAAATAATAATGAATATCCTATAATCCTTACCATGAATACCAGCTATCTGAAAATGTCTACCTCCAAATAGAAGCACAGTCACAAATTAGTAATCATTATTAATAATTCATAGAAACTAGTACCTTTACTCTCTTAAGCAATTAAAAAGATATAAGGAAAAACCTTAGATTTTTGCCTTTTATCACTATCTTCATGCAAGAACTTGTTCTTAGAGGCACACTGCAGACATGACCATTCTACCCCTGCCAGTCCTTTACACCACAAAAGCAACAGTGTGGTTATGTGTGAGTGTGGCTATGTACAAGTGAATGCAGGTGCCCAAGGAGACCAGAGGCATAGGATCTTTTCTAGATTTTAATTTTTAGTGATATGTTTATGTGTGTTGGTGAGAGGAATGTCTGTGTGTGGGCATGTACTCATGGGTGCAAATGTCCAAGAAAACCAGACAAGGGAGCTAATATCCCATGGACCTGGAACTACAGGCGGTTGTGAGTCACCTGACATAGGTGCTGGAGACCAAACTTGGGTTCTCTGCAAGGACATGTGTTCTTAATGGCTTAACTCTCTCCAGCCCCAAGAGATCTTAATTTGTAAGTTATTGATTAAGAAAAATGGAAAGAGAGTCAGGCAAGAGGAACCCTTTCCTCCAGGCCATCTGAAAAAAAAAAATCTTTACATAATTACCCCTTAAACAAAAAGATAAAGCATGAGGTATGAGCTACACTGGCTTGTATTTCTTTAGATCATTTTAGCCAACATTTGTCATCTCTTTGGATATATTCCTGGAGCCCTTAAAAATAATAATATTAATAATTTCCTATTGCCAGAAACAGCCAGAGCTCCTTTCTCCTCATCCCTATCTTGCTGGGTGTTGCCCTGGAGGCTGACAGGTACAGGTTCATGAACACATTGGCCTTTGCCTAACATTTACAGCTGACCCATAACAAAACAGAAGCACAGTGAGAAACCAGGAGCTATGTTCCTACAGCAGGTACTCAAATGTGCAATGTCCCCTTCACAAGAGCTCAAGCTACTACCTAACTGTCCCTCCATACAGCTTTCCTTTCCAAGTTCCTGGCTCTGATCAGCCATTACTACCTACATCTGGTCCACACTTTCACAAATTGCTCCTCTGTCACCCAGCAGAAGCATGTCAAGTGTTTCTGGTCAGAACTGACAACTATAAAACCTAAAAGAGGGAAAACACAGGCCAATTAGATGATGAAGAGGAAGGAAAGGGAATGCCCTCTCTTCCTCCTCTGCCCTGTGCTCCATAGCTTTTCTATGAGTTACTCTCTGCTTGTCAAGTACATCATTTTCAGTACCTCACTCTTAAGACACACTTCTGGAGGCCAACTGTGCTGAAGAAACAGCTAACCAAAATGTGAAAAAGTTCAAATCAGAATTCTCAGCTGTGAGTCTCCCCTCAGTACTAAGAAATACAGTAATCCATTAAACCTATTATAGAGCGATTGGTGCATCTGTGTATAGAACCCCTCCTGCTCACTGTCTCTCACTCTCTGTTTCTCATACAAAGGATACAGTGATTTGTGTTTTCTGGTACCTCTTTTGTAAACAAAACAATTTGTACACATCCTTTATACTTTACCAAGCACTTTGGTAAAGTATCCACTGTTTTGTTCTGTGAAAACTCAGTGGTATGGATGTCTGTATCATCATCCTACTGATCTTCAATTTTTTTGCTACCAAATGTATCTCCCATCAAATCATTTAATAACATTTAACAAACAAGTTAACATATAGGAGGATGTGAGACCCATGTCTTTGTCGTTTGTCCTCCTCCCCCTTCTTCAGTAATTTACTATGAACATGACTAGTAAATGTCTCTAGAAAAGTTGCTTTTATCTTTAGAGACATATTCTGCATTTCTTGTAACAGCTCCTAAATATACTCAAACTTAAGAACCGTGCTATCTATTAAAAGGTCATTTCATCTAGCATTTATAACTGGGTGCAAAGAACTTCCCTAGTCCCTGAATCAGGATAAAGGACAGAGAGTAATCCCTACTTCACTTGGCATTATGCTCCCTCAGAACAAATACTGAACATATATTTAACACCTATAATGGAGTACATGGCTTGGTAGGCTGATAGACTTGCACCATCACACACACACACACACACACACACACACACACACACACTGTTCACAGTAGTTCAGGTTTTCTTTGTCAAGATCTTTTCAACACAACCAAAACCTACATATAGAGCCTGCCACAAATTCATATTTTTTTAATTCAATTCACAGGAAGCATACATACACTTATGCTAATTATTCTGCCAATTTGCATGATGTGATCTTCAAATGGTTGTCAAAAATGACTTTCAAATCCAATCATACATTATCTTAAGGGTCATGAATTAGCATTCATTACTGAAAGCAATCATAAATTTAGTGGTTTGTTCTTAAATTAGCATTTTTGTTGAAATATCATAGACTCATTGGTTCTGTCTCTCATACTCAAACTACCTTCTTGGACTACTCTCTTAGTAAAAGAGCTGCCAATGGACAATCATACAAGCACAAGCATCCCTCAATGTTCTACTACTATAATGCAGCTACCACTGTGCCTGCTCTGAAGAACTCTGGAGCCACATCTACATAAAAAGATCCAGCAGAGCAAACACTGACATTACCAGGAATCCTAACAGTCTACATTCATACACTTTACCCTCAGAGAAAAGTAGAAATTAGACCTAGGAGGACCTCTCAAAGGCTGAAGACCATCCACAGCACTTCTAGGTGTTTTTAGTGTCCGTGAATAAAAAGATATTCCAAAATACAGTCAGGAAAACTGTATTACTGAAGACTATACAGCGAATATATTCATTTCATCCTGCCAGTGCCTTTCATGACTATAGTTAGAGATTCTGAAGTCCACATCTGAAGCCTTTAATGAATATAAAGGCTGGGACCAAATGCCCCAACCCCACCCTCGTGGTTGGCCAGCTCCCATATAAAGAGAGGAAAACAAAAGCCAAGGCTTATGAGGTTGAGTTACAAGTCTGGCGACTTGTTTCAGATCCACTGGGTTATGGCAGGACAATAAAGCATGAAATCTCAGGCCCAGCCAGCTGAGCATGAGCTTCTTCCATATAGCCTTGTACAAAGTAGAACCAGATACTTCAAGGATGAGATTCTATCAAGGAGCACCACATCATCCATTCACAACCTTCAAAAAATGAATGGTAAGCAGTGAGATAAATGTGGCCAAGTCACGTGGACACACCATTCATGTGTTCTCCATACTCAAGTAAACTGTTTTTTTAAGTGCACATTCTGCCTTCTGTGTTTTCCTTCACTCACATAGGGAACTTGCACTTGAAACTGGGCAGCTCTGACAGACATCTAAGTCACTCAAATTTTCTCTCTCTCACAATACTGTCCTTCAAGGCAACAGCTGGGTATATTTAATCATTTATCCCCAGTATAGTTTGGTAGAAGATACTACACAGTTTTTTTTTAATATAGCAAATAAATAAATGAATGAATGAATGAATAAATAAATAAATGAATAACTGGATTTGGTATCACCAATTTTAAGTAAAAACTAAATGGACCAGGAAGTTTAGTAATAGGCAATCCAGTTAAGTTTTTTTCAAGAAAAAGTCAGACAAAATGCATTTAAAATTCAGCTATTTACTGGAAGTATTTTGGAAATTGTGTGGCCCTAGGTTTCCTAAAGAAGTTAAAGCCTCTTGGGAAGTTATCTGACAGTCACTGTTAAGGCTCATCACAGTGTGTGTGATGTATATGTCCTCAGGAGTAAGTGTGTGTGTGTGTGTTTTCTGAGAATCAGAGAGCAAGACAGAGAGAGACAGACAGACAAGCAGTCAGGCAGAGACAGAGAAAGAGACTCTTCACACATGTCCACACGTGCATATGTAAGCCAATGAACAACATCAGATAGTGTTCCTTACTAGTCATCTACGGGGTTTTTGTTTTTTGGTTTTTTTGAGACTAAGTCTCTTGGGCTGGAATTTGCCAAGTAGGTGAATGTGGCTGGCCAGCATGCCCCATGGATTTGCATGTTCAAAGAACCAATGCTACAATGACAAGCACACAGGACCACAACTGGCTGGCTTTAATATGGTTCTGGAGACCAGACTCAGGTCCTCATGTCTATAAGATAAACACTACTAACTGGCCTATCTCCCAGCCACAACATGCTGAGTATGCCCATGATGAACTTCGGTGCATTAAAAACAAACCAACATCAAAAATCAAGCATTGGTGCAGGTACCTGTAATCCAGCACTTGGGAAGCAAAGGCTAGAAGAATACCCAAGACTTCAAGAGAGAACTTTAAACTCATGGAGATAGATCGACAGTAGAATGTTGAAGTCAGGTGCCAAATACATATAGACTGGACATTGGGATTGTATGCCAAGCCATATAACTCTCATAATTTTGGCCTAATTACCTCTGTTGTTCTGTATTGTATTTATTATTATAAGAGTAAGAGCCATTTGTTGGACTGAAAGGGGGAGCTGTTGGGGGGAAAAGATATATCTTAAACTTAAAAAAAAAGGAAGGGGATGGGTGGGTTGAGGCGGAAGAGGGTGGGAGGGTGGGACTGGAGGCGGGGTAGGGAGGGGATTTCAATTGAGATGTAACTTGAAGAAATAAAAAATAATGTAAAAAAAAAAAGAAAAAAAAATCTAAATATCAATTAACTCTGAATTGTTGAAGGTGCTCCCTGTCCTGTAGTATCAAATATTAAGTCAAGGTTGAATTCCTTATGTGAAAATAAACAGGTACTTCCATAAGTATGCAAATTTCTCTTATGTCTAATAAACAGTGAAATTATACATATAAAAAAAAAAAAAAAAAAAAGAGTGACCTATTCTATAAAATGACTTCTACGCCAACCTGGGCTACACAGCAAGACTCTCTCAAAGAAACAACAAAATAAAAAAAGACAGCAACAAATCTAGCACTGGCATGTTACATGACCTTCTAAATACACTAAAAAACCCAGAATGGATGTACTTTTAAATAGTGAATGAGCTCTATCTAATTGTTTTAATTTAATTTACCAAACTAGCTATAGTTTGGAGAACAGAAAGTGTGTGTGCCTCTTTGTACTAAAGCTTTGGAGAGTTCTGCATGCCCTGCTCTTCACCTCCCACCTCCCTCCCCTGAAGCCTATGGTGTTACTTCAGAGAGAATTTTCAAGCCCAGAACCCACTGGTTTCACAAAGGAAGAAATGACTCATTCAAGGAATCTGCTAGTTGACAGTTAATCAGAAAGAAGACAGACTAGAGCCTACAAAGTCTCCTCTCTGTGAAAGACTCCCAATCATATACCCTTATTGACTGAACTATCCTCCTACTTATCAGAGCTATAAATACCTTAGAAAATGCTTCTAAAAACAGAACATTTTAAATATTTCTTCCCAGTTTCTTTTTCTAGGTAAACATTTTTTGTTCTGTTTTTCTGTTCTTGAACAATGTTGTATTGTTTCCACTTGCCATCTGTGGTAATTATTCCATGATACTAATTATGTTTTTTGGAAAGTATTAATAACCATCTGAAAAGCTATCTCAAGGATGTTTAATACTTAGCAATTCCCCTGGCATAAAGTATTTGAGTATTTCTAACTTTTTGACTTGTATAAAGAATGACCTGATAGCATTCCTGAAGAGAGCTATGGCTAACGGTGCTTTCTTAGAGGGGCAGTGCAGTGTAAGACTGCAACCTCTGGATGGGGCTGGTCCCCTACAGCTGCACCCTCCCTCCTCTTGGTCCACCTCCAGCACGACATTTTTAGATACCTAAAATTTAAGAAACAAACAAAAAAAATCTTAGCTTAATTTTTATATTCATTATGAGAAAAAAAAAGATGTTCCAAACTTTTCTTGTCTGTATTGATTCTTTGAGCTTAGTTTTACCTACAATGTTATTGAAGGAGTTGTTCTTTTGTTTCACTGAATGGTTTTGTTTTTATGGTGAAATCAGTGCTTGGTTACAAGCATTTCCCCAATTCGACGTTTTCTTTTTACCTACTGATTTTTTTTTTTGGGGGGGGGGGTTGAGACAGGGTTTCTCTGTGTAGCCCTGGCTGTCCTGGACTCACTTTGTAGACCAGGCTGGCCTTGAACTCACAGAGATCCATCCACTGGCCTCTGCCTCCCAAGTGCTGGGACTAAAGGCATGCACCACCACACCTGGGTTTTTTACTTAGTGATATAAAAACTGGTGTATAGATTTATAATTTTCATTATTTACTCATCTACTTTCCTCTGATTTCTTTCATCTGTTTGCTATTAAAAGCCTCAAGCGTATAGGCGGTATTCTAGCTTTCATAAAAGGTTTACACTTTATACTTATCTCTCTTCATATTAATGTATGATGTGTAGTATATTTAATGCCTCAACAATTATCCCTAAAGTTCATTCTATTTCTTAAAGTCACGTTACCATGTTACCACAGAAGTACTTCCAACCAGAGTGAAGTGTTCAACCTGAGTGCAGGGTCCCTGCATACCCCTCCCTCATCCACCTGCAAGTGTTGAGCAGTAAAACACATGGGCCAGAGGCTGGGAATGTGCTCACCTCACATGCAGAAGTTCTATGTTTGTTTGATCTTCAGCACTACATAAAGCAAGCATGGTAACCCACACAATAATGCCAGAACTTAAGAGGCATAGTTAAGAGGATCAGAAAACCAAGGTTATTCTCAACTACTTAACAAGTTTAAAGCTACCCTGGGATATATGAGACCATGTCTCAAAAATAAATTAATTGAGTATATGGACTATATTGAGTATTCTAACATTATCACTGGTAAATCCATTCTGTTCCTTTATTTTCTTCCTGGTAAACTTAGCAAATGACACTCTGTCACTGACTTTTGCTGACCACACATTTATATAATGATGGATTCTAAAGAAAGGACCGCAGAAAAAATATTCTAGAATGTTAAAGATCCTAATCTGTTCTCAGCTTTATAAATCTATTATTAGGACATGTGACATACTATATATCTGTTAACTACTCTGGGGCATGGTATATACTATACATCTGTTAACTACTCTGGGGCATGGTATATGGTGATGGATGAAGAATAAACTATTGGACAGAAATAGGTACTATGCATTTAACAATTTAAAGTGATGAAACTGGTTGGGCATGGTAGCACATGCCTTTAATCCCCGCACTCAGGAAACAGGGGAAGGCAAATCTCTCTGAGTTCAAGGCCAGCCTGGTTTATATAGTAAGCTTTAAGACAGCCAGGGCCAGATAGTGAAACTCCATCCTTTACAAAAAAAAAAAAAAAAAAGTGCTGCTCCTTTGAGAGGAGAGAGAACAACTTGCTTAAAAGGCAAACTGACACTAATATTTAAGTATTCAAGATCCCACCACAACATTATTAGGAAACCCCATTTCAGACTACAGGGTAGCTGATGTGAGATCCAAGTGGGGAGGGGGCGCAGCTGTAAGGTGAAAGGGAAATTAAAAAGGCCAGTTGCCAAGACAAATATGGTCAGGATGAGGAGGGAGGCAAAGGGGCGGCTGGGTTGCAGGGGCAGGGTTCAAGGTCACAGAATGTTATAGCTCAGGAAACATGTTCAAAAAAAACTTAAGTATACTATACAGCTTTAAGAGTCTTGAAAGGTAAAAGACATGGTTGGCTGTGTTCAGAATAAGTGGTAAGGCCAAGTTACTAGGGAATTCCAGTTATCCAAGCCAAAACAACAACAACAACAACAACAACAAAAAAAACCCAATGAGAATTTAGACCAAGATGGTGGGAGAATGCACGTGTGATATTCTAGATTAGATATAGGTGAGATGTGGGTGGTGACGGTTCAAATTAGGAGAAACCTGGAATTCTAGCTGGATAAAGGTAATGCACTCTCGAGAAGCCTAACATGGAGCTTGTGGAGAAGGAGTGCACCGAGTCTGAACTGTGTGAATTTATTCCAAGGAAAAGTCCTGTCTACACCTTTAAGGTCTACAGCATGGATGTGGAAGAAACCAGGACCCAGAGGAGGTGGTTTATGTCCTATATTCTCAAACAAAGGCAAAGACATGGCTGTGACTGAGCTCCTTCTGTTAATGGATGAGTCAGAGTGACTGCAAAGCCAGGGTTACAATTTCACTTCCTAGGAGATAAATATCCTTAGCTAAAAAAATTATTTTGATCTCTAAGTCACATACACACATTTATTTATAATGTGACACCACTGCTACATACCCACTTCTTTGGAGAAAACAAGCACGTCACTAATGTTATTTGAAATGCATGAAGAGATCACGAAAATATCAAGTCAAAATAATAACTACATTTTAAGAAAAGAGAACTCTTCAGACTAAATATTCACCCACAGAATTTAGCATTGATTTTTTCATAAAATAAAAAATATGAATCCATTCCATCTACATTGTTAAGTCACACATAAACATATATCTTTAAAAATGAAGTAAGTGGATAGAAAAAGGTAAGATGTGATTTAGAACTATGTACAGCCTTCAGTGAGCACTTCCTTAGGACAGAAGGTTCATGTGGCCCCTCCTGAAGCAAGCAACCTATCTGCAGCAGGGAACAAGGCCCAAGGTAGATCTAACAAGCCAATTTACATCTTCCACATTCTTCAGACCAGCCACAAACAATGGTGTAGCACAGACAGCTTCCATCTGAGGACCTTAGTCCTGACCCCCAACAATGACCTGCATGGCTTCTGGAGGCTGACAGTGAGCCAATGGGACTGAGAAACACTATTCTCTCCAGCTTCACTTCTCTTCTCTGTACGCATGTTTTACAAACTTAGAAACCACTGTTCTCGTAAGGAAATTTCAACCTACTATTTAAAATACACTCAAATATCAACTCAAAGGAATTGAAAACTATAGTAGTCTTCTTTTAAGGTTATCGCATCCAATAGAAATATGAGTCACTTTGAGCCTATAAAAATAATTATCTTTTGAGGTAGGGGAATTATTAGGGTGCAAGAGTGAAAAGCCAATCCAACTAAGAAAGGCAATGAGGATGTCTCAATAAATAGGAGTTGGATTGTAGAATATGACATGCTCTTTTTCCTTTCTTTTATTTATTTGTTTGTTTTTGTGAGCCCCAATGATTTCAAATGGCACTAAGAAAACTAGGAAGGACTTGTATGTGCTCCAAGACTGCCTAGTAGGGATGTTATAGAAGAAATTTGGAAAAGAAAATGTTATGGAAAAAGAGAATTGCTAAATTCACTCCTATGAAGCAATTATTGACATTGACCTCATGATATTTGAGATTAGTTAAGGTGAAAATTAATAGGTCTGTGACACAGACCTATAATCCCAGCACTGGGGAGAAAGAGGCAAGAAGATTGAGAGTCCAAGGCCAGCCTGGAAAACTAGGGAAACTGTCTTGTAATCAAAATCAGGAGGCTGAGAGGACAACTCATCAGCAAAGTGATTGCTGCTCAAGCATTCCCAGCACTGACTTAAGAAAAGTGTGTGTGTGCCTGCAACTCCCATGCTGGGAAGGCAGACAGTGGGATGACCTGGGGCTTGCTGGCCAGGCAGGACCGCCAAATCGATGAGCTCCTGGTTCAGTAAGAAGTACTGCATCAAAAAATTAGGCAGAGAGCAACAGAGAAAGATGCTAACATCTATGCCTGCTCAGCTCACACACACACACACACACACACACACACACGCACACACGCACGCACGCACGCACGCACGCACGCACGCACACATGAATAAACACCAAAGAAAACAATTCAAAGCAAACAAATACAGAAACTACAGAGGAATATCTCCTTTGCAGGGGCTGCAGGGAGGGTCAGGGGGCACACACTGAGACATATACTGCATTGTTCCTATTTTTACATTTTCTCTTGGAAGAGTATGCCTAATGTTGACCAAAAATAAAAACCCAATAAGATATTACTAATAAAAATATTAGTGGTATTAATACTATCCAGCAAGGATTCTTAGCTAATACTGAATATTAATTGGAACACAATGACATCAAAAGGTCAATTTCAGAGAATCTAGTAACTGTGGTGCAAAAAGATTCACTAGAACTGTGGTGCAAAAAGATTCACTAGGAAGCACTGGGTTCCCACTTCTTCTAGAACAGTGGTTCTCAACCTGTGGACTGTGACCCCTTTGAGGGACAAACAACCCTTTCACAGGGGTCGCATATCTGATATTCTGCATATCAGATATTTGCGTTATAATTCATAATATCAAAATTACAGTTATGAAGTAGCAATGAAAATAATTTTATAGTTGGAGGTCACCACAACATGAGGCAATTAAATTAAAGGGTCACAGCATTAGAAAGGTTGAGAACTACTGCTCTAGAAAGATACAACAAAAATAATGTTTAAACTAACCCTTTTTATTCAATGCTCAACTCTGGAGACAAGCATATGAAGTACATCTATTGATATATTTGAACTACTCGGAAGCAATCCAACAACACCTCTTTGCATTTACATGTGCTATCCAGAGAGAGGGCAACATCTGCCATCACCTGATGTCAAGACAATTTCCCCAGGCAGTTAAGAATTGCCCTATGACTAGCTTTCATGGTACCAGAATGTACCATGAAACCATCCAAAAGGGGAAGCAATCAACAGTCCTATCCAGATGAATCACAACAATAACCAGCATGGCAGGATAACTCTAAGGGTATAGTCGTGGATGCATACTCTGACAATAACCAACAGATCTCTAATTACACTTAAGACCTGCTCACAAGAGGGAACCTGATACTAGAAACCAAGCTAATTACTGAGTGCTAATGAAGTTGCTGATCTTGGAGGAAAACCTACAATCCCCACTTTACTAAACCAGAATAAATCCTAACTACACTCTAGATATTTGTCCTTGTACCCACAGATAAATGTAGTCCTCATATATTGTCCAGGAAATTTCTCTTTGCAAAAGATGGTGATCATTAAAGAATGCCACAATCAATCAAAATGCAGTTATAGAGCCAGTTCCAATGGATACATCTACAACAACACTTCTGCATCTAAGGCTCGGGGAGCACTGCAGAAGAGGGGGCAGAAAGATTGTAAGAGCTAGAAGATAGGAGTAGGCTATGAGATGTGTCTCTTAAGCAGTGTTAGAAGCTACACCTATAAAAGCTCACCGAAGCTCAACAAGGGCAACACGAGACAGGCTGAAGTGTAAAGGCCTAGGAGGCCTACACTTTACACAAAGGACCCACAGGCAACCAAGCAATGCTCAGAGTGGAAGAAACAGGCCTCCCTAGAGACGAGCACACCAATTGGTTACCCAATACCAAATAACCCAGAAAACACACATGCAAGTAAAATTATATAGACTGAGGAGCGGTTGTAGTCATGTATTTAGGAATGTACATATACATATGCATATACATACATGTTATATACATATGCATGTATATAACAATTAATATATGCATGTATATAACAATTAATGAAAAACAGGTCATGAATCAGAAAGGGAACAAGGAGAGGTACATGGGAGGATTTGAGGAGGTAAGGGAAAGGAGGAATGATGTAATTACATGATAATCTCAAAAAAATAAATGATTTTTAAAAATTATTCTATGATTTATTTCATTCATTTAAATTCTGTCCTACACTCTGCTTCCCCTGATGGCCATATGATTCTCCAGCATCCAAGCCAGTGTCTGTCAATAAGTGTCAGTGTGTGTCAGTAGGAGGCAAGAGAATGATAAAGAGCCAGGGCTTTTCTCCACTCAATGTTTGTCAACCTAAGCCTCCAAAGTGACTGCCTGTCCCTTATTCCTAAGGAAACGGCACAAGCAAACCTGCCCTCTCCCTGTAAAGATAATTACTTATTACTCAGGATAATCATACCCACAAATGTATAGCCAGCAGGCAGAACATAAGAATTGATTTTTACAGTCAGACTTATTACTTGATAAAATACAATAAAATACCTCAGTACATTTTATTAATGTTTTTCATGTACCTGACTTTCTATCATCTGACTGATGAAAGAGTCAATGTCTTAATTTAAACTGGGCTTCTCCTCAGGCTCCAGAACGAACAGAATTGTCCATAATCAAGTTCTGAATTAAACAGAGACATCATAAACCAAGATAACATATGGTTCTTTGTAAAGGGCACAAGATCCACATATACTGAATCAATTTTGTAATATATAATCACGTGTGATATCTTTATAAACTGACCTAGTAACATATTAACATTTGTCTTAGATAATAAAGGAGGTATGAACAAATTTTTTAAAACCAACCAAACAAGCAAGAAGATAAACAACTTATGTCCTACCTTTCCTTGAACTATTTTATCACAGAGAGGGAGGTTAAAAAGTACAAGGCACCTAAGGAAAGCAGTGTATCACACAAACTATGCCAATTTGAGCCAACAATGAGGTTGACAGAAATTAAGTCAACTAAATGAAAAATACTTCAACAAAAAAAAAAACAGAAAATATCAAACCACTAGGCCCTGCTGAGCTACGTACTTCAGCATTTGTAAAATCACATTATCTGCCCACATTCTCCCCAGACACACACCACAACAGAGTTGAGACAGGGGTTCAAACCCAAAGCCGTTACCTAATACCGACATAAGAATACTGACTTGCTTATCCTGTTATCAATTCCTAGTTTTTCTAATTAGATTCACCAGCACCTGCTTTTTAAGCCTGGGAACAGACTATATTTTGAATGCAATAACTGATGAGCTCTTATAGCTATCTCACAAAGACGTGCTGTGAATGTGGAGAAGGGAAAGCTTTCCCTCACCGTGTGGTCTTTAAAACCTACTGCTCCTTACAAAGTCCTGAAAAATCAAGGACAATAAGGAAAAAGACCCTGTCTCAAGATATGGGTGTGTGTGTGTTTAAGGTAATTAAGGCACTGCTGACTGTATTCCATTATAAGAAAAATAAACTTAAAAAATAGCGATATAACTGAGATAATTCACATACCACACAACTTACCCATTTTAAGAATATAACCTAATGCTAGTATATTCATATATAGCCATCACCACAATCAACTTTAGAACACTCTCATCTAGATAATAAAGGTTCTAATGAGTTATTAACTAACTACTAGAAATATCAGATTAGTTAGCTATATAAACTTGCTGTTAGATGAATTCCCTTTCCCTCTACCATTTTTTTTTCTGCTTTAACACACAAAAGCAAATGTAATTAACATCCTAGGAGGTATGGTTGACAAAAATGGGCAGTTCAATTTTCCAAGAAGGACCCAGAATAAAGAAATGACCCCCAAAATAGTTCCTATTGTGGTCCAGGCAGAATGTGTGAGTCTATACTGCAGAATGAAATGGGCAAGAATTAAGGAGTTAACCCTGAAAGGACAGGCTGTGGCTGTGCTCTGTGGTGGAACAGGAGTCAGGTGGGTGCAAGAGAACAGCCTAGCTCTGTTGCAGAAGTTTGGGGAAACAGTAGTATCACACTTAGCCCACCCCATCAGGGGATGACAAAGGAAAACCTGGCTTATTGGAAAACGTATTGCCCTGGTAAGTGCATTTGCCTACAGGACACCAAACCTTGAATATGGCTCTAGAAACCTGTCTCCTAGGTCAATAGAAGAGAAGCACGCTAATCATGTACAGCTGAACATTCAGTCAGGAGCCAAAAGCACTTGGACACCTGCTGACGCAAGCCCTAAGATGGTAAAAGGAATAGTTGGAACAAAGTAGGTAGGACTGGGAAGGCTGACCATTTGCACAAAGGAGGAGAGGGTAGGGCAGAAGGTGCTGTGTGTGAGGACCTGCTCAGGATATCCTAAGACAGAAGAACAGATCAAGTAAATCCCTGCTTCCTGGTGTCACGTACCTCTTTCATACTGTTCTCTCATATCAAATGTGTCTTTATACACTCCTGATGCCGTAAAGGAATGGCAAGGATGCTAATACTGACACATATCATATGTGGTCTTTTATGGCAATGACCACTGGATTTTACCTCAAAAGCTCCACTGGATGAGAAGTAAAGTTCTAAATTTTCTTAATGTGGACAGGCTAGGAATGAGTCATATGCCTTTAGTTTGAGCAGAAAGTGTGTCCCTGCATCACAAAGAACAAAACATGTTTCTTCACACCTCCCAAGGAAGCTTAGTCATCTTTCAAGTTACTAAAGTTAGCTAAAACTTTGGAAGGGCACAACTGATATCCCAAACTACAGCTGAATATAAATTCATGAATTTTACTACTTTGGAACAATATAAACTGTAAGTGATTCAAAACACTAAATAAAATTCACCCTCTTTTCTCTCGCAGTTTATCCCCAGAAACCCATAACCTAAACTACAAATCACTTGAGGGGGACCATTACAGAAATTTAATTTCAACCTAATTTTAAACTAATTAGACTGTCCTACAAAAATTGTAAGTTTTCAAATATGCTGCGCAAAAAGAACACCTTCAGTTGTGTATCAGGTACTTTGAGACATGGTTATGAACGCTTATCTATGAGACATGGTTATGAACTCTTATCTACATTAAGAATTATGAGATCAAGCCGGGCGGTGGTGGCGCACACCTTTAATCCCAGCACTTGGGAGGCAGACGCAGGCAGATCTTTGCGAGTTCAAGGCCAGCCTGGTCGACAAAGTGAGTCCAGACAGCCAGGGTTACACAGAGAAACCCTGTCTCAAAAAAAAAAACAAAACAAAAAAAACAAGAAAGTAGAGGCAGGAAAGTGAGAAGTTCAAGGTCACCTTGTCTACACAGGGCCAGCATGGATTACATGGAAACTTATCTACAATTTTTTAAGCCAATAAGGAAAAAAACCACAATCAAAACAATGACCAATTAACCACTAATTCAGAAATGTTACCTCCCTAACAGTAAGATTATTACAAGTCACACAGCAGGTACTGTACTTTTCACTTACTAAACTGGAAAAGGCCTTTGATTTTGGAGCTAGGGTGTCACTATATATCCCAGCCTGAGGCTGGGACTGGAGGTATGCAGCACTGCTGTCTGGACAGAAACATTCCAAGGTGATGAAACTCAGGATTCTGAAACCTAAGAGGAAAGCAGCAGCATTCTACAGAGCAGTGGGGGAAGGGCAGGTATCTACAATGCTCTTCAGAGAAACCAAGGCACAGCAATATACACTAAACTACTATCTCACGCTTCTGCATTAGTAATTCCACTCTAATATTACACAAGGAAATATATAATTAGCAAATATTGGGGACAAGATATATTTCATACAGTTAGCTAAAAACATTAAAAATTAAAACCTAAACATTCAACAACTGAGAACAGAAATGATAAAACTATGGGATGGGAGGCCATACAGACATGGAAAATAGTATCTACTGAATAGAAAAATGTGGATTCAAAGTCCTTATGTAAACATCACACACACACACACAGCATTACATAGAAAAGGGTAGGGTGAAAAGATTTCTAATCAAATGTTTTAATCATATCTATGTGGCAGAATGAGAAGTTTCTCATTTCCTTTGGCTAACTTATATTTTCCCAATTTAACAAATTTAAGAGGTATGACTTTATAAAATAAAACTAATGTTAAAAATTTAAAAGTCTACATTCTGTCTCCTTCGGGGGACTTTACGTTGTAGTATGGCAGACACAGTAACACAGTTAATGATCATAACTTCACATCAGGAAACAGAAAGATAATATGGTTTAGAACACTGCTGACTCCCACAGACCCAATCCTGTAAAGATAAAAATGGAGAGAAAATACACAAGAAAGCCACAAAGATGGTCAAATATTCTAAAGTATGATTATATTCGTACTCCGTATGTAAGATGGCAGAAATGTCCCAGGTTGTAATTTACTGTGATTAATCTGTGACTCTATGAGCATCATGACACTGCTACAAAAGAGGGATCTAAGTAGAGCATAAACGAACTAGCACACACCTCAGTCCTCATGCTACTAGACCCCATTCTGATCAAAGAAAATAAAAAAATAACACATTCCCATCATGTTTTTTATGAAATTCACCCAAAAGTAGGAAGTGAGTAAATCTTCAACAAATATAATACCTTAGTAGTTTCTAAGCACCTCAGGACCTCAATTATAATTCAGATTCATCCATTTGGCTGCAAATTGCATGATTTCATTGTTTCTGATAGCTGAATACTATTCCATTGTGTAGATGTACCACAGGTTTTTTAATCCACTCTTTGGTTGAGGGACATCTGGGTTGTTTCCAGTTTCTAGCTATTACAAATAAGGCTGCTATGAACATAGATGAGAAAACTTCCTTATGATTCCGTGAGGAAACATTTGGGTGTATACCCAGAAGTGGTATGGCTGGGTCCTGAGGCAAAGTTATTCCAAGTTTTCTAAGGTATCGCCAGACTGACCTCCATAGTGGTTGCACAAGCCTGCACTCCCACCAGCAATGGAGGAGGGTTCCCCTTTCTCCACACCCTCACCAGCATGTGCTGTCATTTGAGCTTTTGATCTTAGCCATACTGACAGGTGTTAGATGGAATCTCAGAGTCGTCTTGAGTTGCATTTCTCTGATGATTAAGGATGTTGAGCATTTCTTCAGGTATCTCTCTGCCATTAGGGATTCCTCCTTTGTGAATTGTCTATTTAGCTCCGTCCCCTATTTTTTGATTGGATTATTTGGTTTCTTGGCATTTAATTTCTTGAGTTCTTTGTAGATTTTGGATATTAGTCCACTGTCAGATGTGGGGTTGGTGAAGATTTTTTCCCAACACGTAGGCTGCCTTTTTGTTCGAATGACAGTGTCTTTTGCCTTACAGAAGCTTTTCAGTTTCATGAGGTCCCATTTATTGATTGTTGATCTCAGGTCCTGAGCTGTTGGTGTTCTGTTAAGGAAGTTGCCACCTGTGCCAATGAGTTCGAGGGTTTTTCCCACTTTTTCTTCTAGTAGATTTAATGTGACCGGCCTTATGTTAAGGTCTTTGATCTACTTGGACTTAAGTTTTGTACAAGGTGATAAGTATGGGTCTAATTTCATTCTTTTACAAGTGGACATCCAGTTGGACCAGCACCATTTGTTGAAGATGCTGTCCTTTTTCCATTGTGCAGTTTTGGCTTCTTTGTCAAAAATTAGGTGGCCATAAGTGTGTGGGTCTATTTCTGGATCTTCAATTCGATTCCATTGATCTACTGGTCTGTTTCTATACCAATACCATGCTGTTTTCACAACTACTGCTCTGTAGTACAGCTTGAAATCTGGGATGGTGATACCTCCAGTTGCCAAATGGATGGAACTAGAAAAGCTCATCCTGAGTGAGCTAACCCAGACTCAGAAGGATGCATATGGCATCTCTTCACTTATAGTAGGATTTTAGCTATATAGTAGAGGATATCGATACTACAACTAACACACCAAAGGGAACTTGGACATAGACTTTTTATTCTTTTTATTTTTCTATTTTTTACCCTTTTTTATCTATTTGTCTGCTTATTTGTTTGTTTGTTTTTTAGTTCTCTCTCCCAGGCAATGAGACACTTTTCACTGGTGGTACTGCCTCGTAGACCCCCAATGAATGAGGAGGCTCTTGGCCCTCATACGACCTCTGAACTAAGATGAGGGACTGTTATATAGGAACACCCCACCCCAGAAAAATGGGATGGAAGGGTTAGGAGGTAAAGAAAAAAAAATGAAATGTGAAGGTTCGGCCTTTTGCTACTAACTGTCATAAACTGTTTAGGATAATTAAGAAATGCAAACTAATAGTCATGCAAGCCGGTCACTGTGTTAGGTATTATGACAGTCTATTACAGTTATTTTCTAAGCTAATCAGAAATAAAGCTGCTAAGAGACAAACAACATCTGCTTATCCTAATGTAAGAGATAGATAGGGCTTCTTCAAAAACCTCAAGAGATCTGCAGAATATGGCATTCAAAGATGTTTTCTTAACTTTAGATTTTTTTTATATCGAGACATATCAGCTCCTGACAGCACCCCCTATTCTACTCCAAGTAGAAGATGAGCATCGAAGAATCTCCGGTGGGAGATGATTGAATTAGTCGCAAGCCTATCTCTTGGCAGGAAAAACCCCTTGTTCCAACTGTAGACAGAATGCTGTCCAAAAAGGACAAAACCGGGAAGCAGATAAGTCGACAGCCTGGCTCTGCCAAGACAGGGTAGGCAAGTCCTCCATAACCCCTGCTCTACAATCAATGTCTGTCAGAGAAATGGAGCCAAATGACTGAAGATCGATGCTGTAATGTATGGAGAGAAAATGGGAACTGTCCAGGCAGCCACTGGTATGTCATTTCTTAGTTTTGGAAGCTACAGGCCCTGTACTTCCTATAAAATCAGATATATTTATCTCTCTCAGGTCTCTGAGGTGGTTGAAGAACAGATAGCTAGAGTCTCATAATTAAATTTTGAGTTGTTTAGGAGTCAAGAGACTGTTATAGATCTAAGAAGATACTTTTAAAATTGTGTTGCAAGTTAGTATGAATGTTGAGTCAGATATAGACCTTTAAACTCATGGAGATGGTTAGATAGTAGAAAGTTAAAGTCAGGTACCAAATACATATGGACTGGACATTGGGAATGTACGCTAAGTCATATAACCCTCATAACTATGGCCTAATTACCTCTGTTGTTTTGCATTGTATCTATTATTATAAGAGAAAGAACCATTTGTTGGACTGAAAAGGGGAACTGTAGGGGGAAATAAGATATACCTTAAACTTAAAAAAAAAAGGGAAGAGTATGGGGGGTTGAAGGTGGGAGGGTGGGTCTGGAGCGGGGAGTAGGGAGAGGAATGCGATTGAGATGTAACTTGAAGAAATAAAAAATAAATTATTAAAAAATAATAATAATAATTCAGATTCAAAGAAATGAGGGTGACCATAATTATTAGACTTGTCTATCCCTAATCCATGCACACAAAACTTTAAAAAAATAAAAAACACTTCAAAAGAAATTTACTAAAATATGTCCAACAGCTTGAATTATGAGAATACAAGTACTAAAGGCTTTTAAATATTTTACAAGTTTTTAAGAGCATTTATTAAATTTTAAACAATCTTTATAAATCCTGGAAATTTATACCAGTTACTGCCCAGCTGGTTATGCATTGTGGATTGTGTGATCACCAGCGTTCTGGTTTATTCTCATCAACGGACAGAACTGGAGCAACTACTGGCTGAAGGCAGCAGCGCAGACACAGAGCGCGAAGACTCCTGAGTCTGCAGACCTTAGCGGGGAGCAGGTCCACTCCTGAAGCTCGGCATGCAAGAGTCGCACGTACTCCTGCTGCAGTCAACGGGTACAATGAATGAATAACCTTACTGCCAGGTATCTGACATCGTAGAACCCATTTCTCCTCAAAACCGTGCAAACTGACATAAACCTGAAGGTTATTCTAACCTATGGAACAAAGGAAAGACTCTCCTTCAGGGATTTGGTCCTTAGACCAAACCTAATCCTCGTGATCATTTCCAAGTCAAGCTACAAATCACAAAATAAAGCAGAGATGTTAACTACAGTGTCTATTGTCATGAGCTCATTATGTCTTTTCAAAAGGAAAAACATAATACATCATTCTCGTCAAAGATGTGACAGTGTGAGCAAAGAACGTTTTCTGACACTACACATGTGGTTCTGAACCCAGCCTACCTGTGCACATCTGTAACCCAGCACCTGGGCAGCTGAGACAGGAGAATGAGTGTGTGAGCTACATAGCAAGTTCTAGGCCAGGATGTGCTACACAGGGAAAGTCTGTCTCAAAAAAATTTCAACTTTGAACAGCCACAAGTTAAAAGCCACAATTCCCTCATATATTCAATAAGGTGAGATGATAAAGTCAAACATCTTTTCTTTCTACTATAAACCTCTAGTATACACAAAGCCATCTGTGATTAAAGCTTCATTTCCTTGATGAAAAACAACTCATATCTTACTTTAAAGCTGTCCCACATCATATTAGAAAAATGCTTTCTAAGAGCATTATACAGCAAAAGAATATGTTCACTACATAGAAGAGGAGAAAACGGGCAGTAAGTGAAAACCTTAATATTCAAGGTGTTAACTAACACAAGGTCTGCATGGCAGTATTTTTATGGTTCTTACTTTAGGGATCACAAATCTTCAGTCACACACAGGCATCAGTCTTTATTGTGCAGGAGTCAAGGATCACCATCAGGCTACTTCATAAAGTTGTATACATGAGAGGAAGATTGTCAATTACCATCACCCATGTGTTATCAAGGTGCCTCATCTTATATTCATCTGCCACCCTCTCCCTCACAACTCACAACCCACAGCCAGAGCTCTGGGACTCCTTCACATAAACCTTTCAATTGCCACTTCTACTAAGGTAATCGTTCCAACCTCAACCATTGTAGTACAAAAAGAAATCCCCCTGCTATTCTGATACCAACCGCATTTGCCCAATGTAGGAATAGCTATGAAGTCCAGCTAATCTTCATAGCAAATTAGCAGTGAAGAGGACATATGCCTTTCTAAAGCTACTACAAATCCAATACTGGTGACAGGTGTGGCAAGAACACTTAAATAATTCCAGCATCCAAAGTCTAACAAAAAAAAAAAAAAAGAGGCTTTGTGGCACAAGTCTTCAATCCCAGAACTCAGAGGGCTGAGGTGAGACTGTTAGTTCCTGATCTATTTGTGCTGAAGACTGAGTTAAAGACCAGATCTATTTGTGCTCAACACTGAATTAAAGACCAGAATGGACAACTCAGTGAGACTTTGCCTCATAGTAACAATGTAAACAAGGGTTAGAAGGTTAGACCATAGCTCAGTAGTATAGCACCTAACTGACAAGCTGCAGGTCCTAAGTTCAATTCTGAGGTGTGCACTAAAAATTGTACTAAGCATTCAGTTATCCAGTTCCTGAAAAGACACACCTAAGTAGCTGACAAAAGAAGTGAGATCATTCCACATGGGTGAAATTCGATAGCCTAGAATGTAGAGGGTTACAGCCTTCCACAGAGAACTCAGCAAGGCATTTGGAGAACTAGTTCAATTTATTTGTCAGCTTTCTGATTCCTTCTGAATTTGTTTTCAAAGTGCAACTTCCTTACTTGAAGTATTGTGATTCCCAGAATATGAGACACACCCATATTCCAATGTAAGTGCAAAGATACTGCAAAGCCAAATATAATCTGTTTCATGAAGTATTCACTGGAGACCAGCCATCAAACAAGACTAGTTTTCAGTTACATGTTTACATGGCAACTTCATAAACAAAGAGAACCATTTATGTTTGTTTGTTTGTTTGTTTATTATTTTTGAGGCAGAACCTTACTATATAGCTCCAGCTAGTCTGGTACTCATTGTGTAACCTAGGCTTATGCTGGACTCACAACAATTCTTGCTCAGTTCCCAATTGCTGGGATTACAAGCATGGATCACCACACCCAGACTGAGATAGGAATGTAATAAAAATTTACTTACCAGCTTCACAAACTTAGCACTTAAAGTAGACATAAAGTTACTATAAAGTTGCTTTATTCAAAAACCATGTAACTTTTTTTTTATTAAATACTTTATTTTTTTTTCTTCAAGTTACATCTCAGTCACAAACCCTTCCCTATTCCCCCTTCCTGTCCCACCCTTCCACCCTCTTCCCCCCAACAGCTTCCCCTTTCAGTCCAACAAATGGTTCCTTCTCTTATAACAGTAAATACTATACAAAACAGCAGAAATAAATATGCCACATTTATGAGAGTTAAATGGCCCTGTATACCTTCCCAATGTCCAGTTCATACATATTTGGCCCCTGACTTTAACATTCTACCATCTAACCATCTCCATGAGTTAAAAGTTCTATAACTGACTTAGCTTTCATACTAACTTGCAACACTATTATAACCATCTTCTTAGAACTAGAACGCCCTCTTGATTCCTAAACAACTCAAAATTCAACTATGAGACTCTAGCTGTCTATTCTTCAACCACCTCAGAGACCTGAGAAAGATAAATATATCTGATTATATAGGAAGTGCAGGGCCTGCAGCTTCCAATACTAAGAAATGACAAACCAGTGACTGCCTGGACAGTTCCCATTTTCTCTCCATACATTCCAGCATCAGTCTTCAGCCTTTTGGTCCTGTTTCTCTGACAGACATTTATTGTAGAGCAGGGATTATGAAGGACTTACCTACCCTGTCTTGGCAGAGCTAGGCTGTCGACTTCCCTGCTACCAAGTTTTGTCCTTTTTGGACAGCAGTCTGTCTGCAGTTGAAGCAAAGAGTTTTTTCATGCCAAGAGATAGGCTTGCCACTAATTCAACCATCTCACACTGGAGGTTCTTCGATGCTTATCTTCTACTTGGAGTAGAATAGGGGGTGCTGTCAGGAGCTGATATGTCTCGATATAAAAAAAAATCTTAATTTAAGACAACATCTTTGAATGCCATATTCTGCAGATCTCTTGGGGTTTTTGAAGATGCCCTATCCATCTCTTGTATTTAGATAAGCAAATGTTGCTTGTCTCTTAACAACTTGATTACTGAGTAGCTTAGAGAATATCTGTGATAGACTGTCATAGTAGCTAACAAAGTGACATGCTTGCATGACTAGGAGTTTGTTTTTCTTAACTATCCTAAACAGTTTAAGACGGTTGGTATCAAGAGGCCAGAGCTTCACATTTCATTTTTAAGTATCTCTAGGTACGATACCATTAGGAAGCATTACCTTTAATTTTGTATCAATATACAAAGATCTATATACTCTTAATTTTGTATCAATATACAAAGATCAGTGCCTATGTAGCCCAATACAATCTTAATATTACGTCCATATACAAGGGTCAATACCATTGTGGCCAACTATAATCTTAATTTTGTATCAATATACAAAGATCAATACCGATATAGTCAAATACAATCTTATTTTTGCACAATAAACAATGGTCAATACCACTTTAGCCAAATATACTACTAATTTTGTATCAATATACAAAGGTATAAGGGCATATTCAATAATCTGTCCCTTCTTCTTGGTCCTTCCTGTGCTATGTCTATGTCTCATTTTTCTCAAGTCCGTGCAATCCTACAAAGGAGAGAAAGAAGGATACAGAAAAGGGAAAGAAGGAATACCCTGGGTCTAACCTCCAAAACCCATTAAACAGGACCATTTAACCACTTGTAATCTCTTCCCCTAAATAACAGAGTTTTCAGTTATCCTTCAAATAACCAAAAGGCGGGGGGGGGGGAACACCCTCCCCACCCTCTGGGCATGGGACTTTGCACTCTTAAAATGACTTCCTGCTGATTTGGGTCGTAGTAAACCTGTTTGGGGCCCGAACCAAAACGGAAAAATGGTTAAAAATGTTAGTACAATCCTTTTATGTTCAGTCCTTCTGTTCTCAGCTGTTTAGATGTCCTAAGGAGTTTGTAGGCAGAAGCTGATCTTCCAGGCTTTACTGAGGTTCTGGCTGGGGCATTGTGTAGAGCTGAACGGTCTTAGCGATATTGAGTTGTTGTGGTTGTAGGCTTTTGATGGAGACAGCTATTGAGGGAGTCTGTCAGGATGAATCAACTGGGTCACTCATCTTCTTTGGTGTGAAATGACAGCACATGCTGGCGAGGGTGTGGAGAAAGGGGAACCCTACTCCATTGCTGGTGGGAGTGCAGGCTTGTGCAACCACTATGGAGGTCTGTCTGGCGATATCTTAGAAATCTTGGAATAACCTTGCCTCAGGACCCAGCCATACCACTTCTGGGTATACACCCAAAGCACCCCTCACGGAGACATAGGGAAGTCTCCTCATCTATGTTCATAGCAGCCTTATTTGTAATAGCTAGAAATTGGAAACAACCCAGATGTCCCTCAAATGAAGAATGGATTAAAAAACTGTGGTACATCTATACAATGGAATATTACTCAGCTATCAGAAACAATGAAATCATGCAATTTGCAACCAAATGGATGGATCTAGAGAAGCATGTAACTTTTTTAAAAAGCATAAAGTACTTCTAAGAAAGCCAAAAAAGGTTACTTCCCTACTTTGAAAAATGTTTAAGTAGCTAGGTTAGAAGAAAAATGCATAATCCTCTTAGGGGGGAAAAAAGTGGTTGATTCATGGGTGATTTAATTAAACTGCCATTCACAATTCACTAAACCTATTAATAAAGTGGAAACTTGGAAATGGGTAATATAAACTTATAGGACTACTAAACCCTATTAAACATAAAGACATCCCAGAACTGGTGGCAAAGCTTCTTTAAGAATGTAAACTTTAGGCTTCGTCTAGGAGGTCTCTAAAGGCCTCATCTAAAGGCTGGCGACCTGCTTCTTCTGTAAATGAGGAGGCTGAGGTCTACCAATGCGAGTGAACTGCCCAAGTTTGCATCTTGTAATAATTTCCCACCACTTAGACAACTACCACATATCTTGAACTATATCACTTACTTATCAGCCCAAACAGAATATGCTAGCAGGTTTCACTGCTGTCAAAGAGGAAGACAGCTTCTGAATCATTCCTCAACAGTTCACAGAACAAAACACTAGGGGAGAAAAAAGCCAACTGGTCTGGAGAGAAGACCCAACTCTGAGGTGGTGGTGACATCACTAACAGAATAACAGCCCCACTGCTAGCCAGCACTGTAGGACAGGGAAGAAACAACAGAGTGAAGAAAACAGAGCATCTTTGTGTGTGACATGTGTAGAAAAGGAAGTTCTGGGAATTTCAAGGTAAACAAAATATCCTTTAATGAGATAGTACTGTACCATCAAACAAAACACCAGAGTAGCCACTATGTCAACACCAAATGGAGAATAAACAGAATCAACATCTTGTCTAAGTGTTCCTGGGAGTCATGTGTTTTCTTAAGAGTCCAAACTTCAAAAAGTATCACTTCACCAAAAAAAATAATAATAATAAAGGGTGAAGAAAACCTCATCAGGGACAGGTAATGAGTGCTGGGCACTGCAGACTCCAGGGCAAATAAGCACACAAGTCCAGGCTCTACCACTGGACTGCTGGGAAAATCAGTCTTTCAGAACAAAGCAAAGATGACATATAAGCAGATTTCTCTGCAGTGAGGTGGTTCTTCGCATCGTGCTAACAGTGTGGCTTCGCAGCAGACCCAGAAGCAGCACCTGGCTCTACAGCTCAGGGCCAACCAGCTAACTTCTCTCTGCTGAACCAGTCCCTAAGGATGCCAACCTCAAACCCTCTGTTTGCAGATGAAACAGGACTAAGGCCTTAATCAGGAGTGCTGCCACACAGTAAAACTCTGTAACTGTTATTATGGTAAATAAAGCTTTGGACAATGTGGCTTCATTGGCCCTTTTGACCATACTCAACTCCTCCCTAGAAACAAGCCTGACCCTCTCAGGGCTATGGCCCTTTTCTCTGCTCCCTACTTTACCCATATCCCTCTCTGTCTAGAAACACTCCCCTCATTCCTGTCCTTTAAGATGGCCAATTCACCTGAGGCTAGTTGGCTGTTCTTTCTCTATTACATGACTACATTTGGATTATAATTGCTTATGTAACAAGAGAGACATTTGTTTACTGGAATAGAGAGAGGAGCCACATAATGTGTGTGCATGCAAGGAACAAGAGACAAAGTGTATACATGAAGTCTGGGAACGAATGTCTCCCCTGGTACTGTGCTCCTCCTCCTGTCAGAAGCACAGCTAGAGAAAGATCTGTGTAGAGGGGTGTGGGGGAACAGGGGTGATAAGAGAGGTGGGGGTAAGCTCACATGAGAAATTTTAAAAATAATAATTTTAAATCCACACTGATGAGGTTATAGCTGTTTAAATGTCTACATTCACTCCTCCCATGAATACTAGAAGATTTCAGGCCAGCAGCAACCAAAAGATCGAAGGAGAGTGTTTCAGAGCAATCCTTCTCAAACTGGACTATGCATTTGCAACCCTGGGAACATTACTGAAAAGCACATTCAGATTCCACAGTTCTTTGGTAGACCCTGGGATTCTGAGTGTCTGAGCAGTTGTCACTTGATATCAACACTGTCCATCAAGAAAACAGCAAGGACTCAGCACAAGTACCAGAGCCAAGCACTCTGAATTCACAGATGAGCTCTGCTACTTAACAGGTATCTGTGTGACCCTGAGCAACTTACTAGTCTCTAGCTCTCTTTCCCCCTGCTGTTTTTTTAAAATTACTTTTCTTAAAAAAAAAAAAAAAAAAAAAAAATTGGAACTTTAGTGTAGTATTCATACTGGAAATAGAGCTTACTCCCCTACCAGAATGTCGATATAGTTGGCACACTTCTCCTAGACTACAGTCTCATATAGTGGCCCAGAAACTCCCTAATAGAACCCCACACATCATAGTTTGGGGGGGGGGGTTGTTTTGTTTTTTGCTTGTTGGTTGGTTGCTTTTTGACACAGAGTCTTATTATGTAGCCTTGGCTGGCCTAAAACTCTGGATGGAGACCACACAGGCCTGGAATTCAAAAGAGACCTCTGCCTCTGCCTGGGATTAGAGGCAGGGATGAAAGACATGCACCACCACACTCGGCTCATAGACTGTTTTAAGTTAATCTATAGATTTCCTGAAGCAGTCACTTTGTGGCAACATATAAAAAAAAAAATCACACTGTTAAAATAGAAAGTGATTACAGAGCTGAGGGGTTAAATAACTTGTCAAAGCCCACAGATATAATTCATGGCAAAGTTAGTCTCTTGACTAGCAGAACTGCAGGACCCTAAGACCCAGGTGTGCACCACCGAACTACAGAGAGCATGGAGGTGGTGTCCAAGAATAGGGCTTCAGTCCCAACAGCAGAAATGAAAAAGGAATAATCATCATAGCTATGTTCCAGAATGAGAATAATCAATATCTAATTGTGCCTTTATTGAAAACTTCATTAAGTTCTAAATATTTTATTTTCAAATGCCTTATCAGCACTTAAACTATAAAAATGCAGTACTTTTTTTTTTTTTTATTAAATTGGGTTTAGCTCTTACAAAAATCATTCTTTAAGCCGGATTGGTGGTGGTGCATGCCTTTAAATTAGGAGGCAGAGGCAAGCAGATCTCTGAGTTCTAGGCCAGCTTGGTCTAAAGAATGAGTTTTAGGACAACCAGGGCTACACAGAAAAATCTTGTCTTGTAGGGAAAAAAGATCATTTGTTGGGGTAACCTAAAAGCTGCTAGTATTTTGTGCTAATTACTGGCCCCAGAATCTGGTTGCTGCCCTTTGTTGTGTGAACCTTTCTCTACCTAATTTGGAGTTGATTGGCTGAATAAATGCTGCAGCCTGTATTGGGTAGAAGAGAGGTAGGCAGAGAAAAGGTTGGTGGGCCTTTAGGAGCAAAGAGAATCGTGGGAAGAAGCCAGACGGGAGGAAGGAGAAGTCATACCATGAGTTAGAAAGAAGAACATCATTCCACGTAGTCTGGAACATTGGCATAGAATGGAGAATAACAGCCTTGGGGGTGCATGTATATTATATGGGGATTTGGGGGGGGGACAGAATTATAAACTAGTTTATATGGGCTAAGATTGCTCAATCCAGGCTAAGACTTGTTAAGATCCATTAGGTGTCTGTGTGCTCATTTATAATGGTGGGTTAAGAATTAATGCCTCTGAGCAATTGACTATAATATAAATCCTAGCAATAATCTAATAATTTGTTTTAACAATCATTCCTTAAAGTTTCAGACTTCAATACAAATAGTCATTAACTATTTAATATAATGGTGTAGTGATCTCCAGATTCCTTTTATAATACCAAATCAGAAATGTGTGGCTTACCTACTGAACTCAACATCAGTTTCATTATTTATATTGCTAAATAATGTGTCTAAGAAGCCCATGTATTAATCATAAATAACATAAATAACAGATTTCATGGGAGTGACTAATATCAAAAGAAAAAATTAGGCCAGTGAAATGCCTCATCAGGTTAAGGTACTTGCCCCCAATCCTACTTACTTGACTTTGATTCCCTGGAACTAACACGGAAGAATAGACCTCTCAAAAGTTGTCCTCTGAGTTCCACATATGTGCTGTGTTGAGTGCACACTCATAGAAATTTTTAAAAAAATTAATATGTCAAAAATTTAATGACAAAATTAGACTGGGAATCTTGAAAAAAAGAGAAAGTAGAGAAATATTGAGTGTATTTTTGAGAACCTTGTCCAATTGAATTGTCTTTAATTTACCAGAGTTTTAATAAACATGCGACACTATTTTCAGCTTAGGTTATACAGAAAATAACATACTCTAACCATGTTACATTCCCAGTGGCAATGAAGCCTACTAGATGGGAAATCACTACTGAAAATGTGAAGGAAATAGTTCCTGAGAGGTTGGACAAGGACAGCCATGTCTAAGCTGCTGCCTCAGGGTTCCCTGAGCCAGTGTGACCTAGCCCTGTAGGTGTAGGGTCTGGCATATTTTCACGGGTTCAAAGATAATTCTGACTTGCATGAAACTGAAAGAATCCTTAATATTCCTTGCTGTCTCTCAACAAAGTCATCATGAGTATTTATCATATAAAGAAAATTATCTGTGTGCCTTAAAGGTAGCTTGATGCTTTTATGAATAGTCCAAAGTTGATATAAATTAGAATAGAGAATTGTCAGGTGTGGTGGCATATGCCTTTAATTCCAGCACTCACGAACCAGAAGCAGGAGAATCTCTGTGAGTTCAAGGCTAGCCTGGTCTACAGAGTGAATCCAAGATAGCCAGAGATACACAGAGAAACCCTGTCTCAAAAAACAAAACAAAACAAAAAAAACAAAATAACAAAACAAAGAAAGAAAAAGAAAACGAATTAGATTAGAGAACTCTACATGGAGTTGGGGTGTATGTATGTGTTCTCCCTTTGATCGTTCTCTGAACAAATTCTAATGTAAGCTACCCTTGCAGAATATGCAACTGAACTGGTTGAGGCTGGGGAAGGGTCTCCCCAAAACATTCTAATGCAATATGTGAAACAAGTCCCCCGCACCCATACCAAGTGCAGGCCTTTCTTTCCTTCCTGAAACAGAAACAAAGGAACAGGTAGTTCCCTGTAGCTGCTTTGTTAAGTAATTCTCTCACGGTATTTAATCAGCCAGTGTTTGAATGGATAATAAATGTTGTGGCTATGAAAACTAAGGAAGTAAATGGAATAGAGTTGGCTGACAAGACCAAACCAAGCGAAAGCAGCGACCTTGGCCCAGGACAGTCCAGCTGCTGCTGCAAAGCAGGCACCTCCTGAAACCCAGCTTGTTTCTTGGAATTACTGTTCCCAACACATACTTAGGGATAAAGAAGCAATCTATTAAATTGTTTTGTTCCTTTCATGTCATAACTATCTGTTCCCTATTAGTATTAAATTAGAAAAGTGCATTACAAATATTTTATGTCCCACGTGCCTCAGTGGCATAAAGCATCCTTTCTTTGGGAAAAAAAAATTTAGAATGTTTTAGAACATCCTTATCACCGAGTTAATCAGCTTTCTGTCACTGTTAAAAATTCGTGAGTCAAATCAACCTAAAGAGAAAAAAAGGGTTTACTCAGCTTCACCATTAGGGAGTTTCCATTAGCACTGTTGTTTTGGGCCTTGATGAAGCAGAGCATCATGGCAGGAGATATATACAGTGGAGCAAAGCTTGTCTATCCCATGGTGTCTAGGAAGCAGGAGAGAGAGAAAGGAGGTGGCCAGATCCCAACAGGGAGCACAATCCCAGTGACCTAACCTCCTCCCACCCACCAGTTCCACACAACCCAATAGCACCTTAAGCTAGATACCAAGCCTTCAGCCTAGGCCCATGCAGAACATCCAAACTGCATTATTTTGGATTTAACCTGTCCTGGAAAGTTCCAGATCATCCTTTTTGCACTGGCTATAAGGAGACAGTAATAGTATCACCAAGACAGGAGTGGGCTCCATTTCCATCTTCTTTATAATTTCTTTTTTTTCTTTCAAATTTATTGAGCTAAGCCACATGCTAAATGGTACAGAGAATTCTAATAAAATGAACACTTTCTTCCTTCCTTACTGTAAGAATCAAACCAATGGCCGGGTGTGGTGGCGCACACCTTTAATCCCAGCACTTGGGAGGTAGAGGCAGGTGGATCTCTGTGAGTTCAAGGCCAGCCTGGTCTACAAAGTGAGTCCAGGACAGTCAAGATTATACAGAGAAACCCTGTCTTGAACCCCCCCCCCGCCACACACACACACACACACACACACACACACACACACACAAAGAATCAAAGCAAGGAAGATGTCTGGTAACATGTTTCTGTAATCTCAGCACTTGTGAGGCTGAGGTAGGAGGATTCAGAGTTCAAGGCCAGTCTGGGATACATAGAAAGACCTACTCTCAAAAATGAAAACATATGCACACACTCTAACTCACTCACTCACGCCCACTCATTCACTCACACACACACTCACACACACTTATTCTCACACTCACATATACATACACTCACTCTCACGTACTTATACATACACACACAGAGAGGCTTGTTGATGTAGCTTTGCTAACCTTACCAAAGTTCACTTATCACAACAAGGCCTAAAGATGAAGAAATGAGAACACAGCAGCTTTTATGCGTGTCTCAAGTGCATGGTATGTGATACAACTCAAGAACACCAAGACAACACTGCTTGCTACAGAAGCTTACAGTGGTCTAGAACTACATCGGAATAAACTGGGATGAGCCCTCATGAGAACAAAGACATCAGAACTCAGTGGACACATCTTAGTAGAACCTTTGAGCTGAAAGGTCTTTACAAGCGTAAACTAGGCACAGAAATATTCAGAGGTTGGAGTACAGCTGGCTAGTGGCAAAAGTGGGCCAGGTATCCAGCTGTTACCACTGACAAAAATGACAGTCAGCCTGTCTTGAACTCCAACACAATAACAAAAGATTTTTGAGGAAGGCTTTAGTGTACCTACAGAAAATCTCCTAACAGCATTTGGGTAATGGGGTGATCTAAAATTCTGTGTAATTAAATGTTACTTACTGGCTCCCCATAACATCTGGTCACACCCCGGATGAGGGCACTGTCACGTAAACCAAGTGATGCTTGTAACCTTGTTTGCTATCCATTTCCCTGACTGGGCTAAATAAAATGGCCTATATCCTAGGCTGGGGAAAAGAGAGGTAGGCAAGACCAAGGTTCAAGGGTTCTGGGGGGTTCAGAGGAAGCCAAAAGATGTGAGAAGGGAAGGAGGAGACACCATGGGATAGATGGAAGAGGAAAAGTGCACATGGCCAAGGGCAGCCTGCTCTGAGGACCAGATCATATGAAATGTACAAGTAATTATGGGGGTCTTAGCTGGGGGTTAGCTTAGAGGGATAGGATCTGCTTAGCACCAGTGCTACAAGGCAATATTAAAATCTTACAGGTTTCTGTGTGTTCATTTATAAATTGTGAGCTTAAGAATACCATCACCACACTAATAAATACATATACCAATTATAATTATTAGTAATTCTGCTACATTCAGGATAATAGCTCATTCTCATTGCATGTAATTTCCACCTTTACATGACTTCTAGTAAACCAGATCTATCCCTACAACAAGCCCTGAATAAGAATCAGCCCGCCAGATGACAAGCCTGAAAGAAACCTTTTAGGATTTTGATTTTTTTCCTGAGACAAGGTCCTGACTTTATAGCCAAGCTGTCCTGGAACTCACTCTGCTGCCCAGGCTGGCCTTGAACTCACAGAGATCTGCCAGCCTCTGCTTCCCGAGTGCTGGGATTAAAGATGTGCGCCACTATGCCCAGCCTTGGCGATTTTTTTATGATGTCATCTTCATTATTTAACACTAATAATATGCCTATTAAAGTATTTATTTGCCAGTCTTTGTTCTAAAGTTTGATATATTAACAAATTTCACTCTCCCAGGCACTTTTTAAAATTATTTTCTCATTTTATATGGAAATCCTGTATGATTTCTTCTTGCATTTATTAGGTTCAAATACTGTTTGTGGGAATTTAAAGTCCCAGGTCTCCAGCTGCCAATCTGTCAGTCTCACTCAGGTATGCTAGACAATTCAGTTTCCTTCTTCACGTCATGAGAGTGAGGAAAGAACTGAGAAAGTGGTTTCAAACTTCTGAAGATTAGTGTCTGCCCACAGGGTCCCAGAGCTTCTAAAGCCATACATCTATGAGGCGGCCCTGGTGACCCTGGCTTATGCAGTTATGGAGTCTTAGCATCCAGACTTATCACTTCAGCCTCCCTTCAATGGTGAGCCAAGAGCCTCAAGAAGGATGAGAAGAAAAAATATGCTCCCATTCAACTATCACTCATATGAATGATGGAGTTAAAAGGACCCATCTCTGCATTTTGTATTGAATAGTGAAGAATGATCCTTTGTCTGCACAAGTGGGCCATGGGAGTACCACAGCAATTTCACTAAACAAGAAAATGATGCAAAACTTCATACTGAGGATATCATTTATGCTGATTTTAAAACAGGAATGTGACAGTAACCTGAATGAATGAGCAAAAGCAATTGCATGGGCACCACTCAAACCATGTATGGCTGCAAACAGGGCTGTGGATGAAGATGAAAGCTAATTTAGTGTCTACTTGAGTGTACTAGTGGGGACAGCATGATAAAAATCAATGTTGACAGTGTAAGACCAAGTCGGTAATAATAATAATATCTACAACAGATATGGCTAACGCATCTGTCCCTAAGGGCATGCAACACGGAACTGTTGGAACCACACATGACCAGAAACACAATGAGGCTTGCGTAGGGGCCAATTAATGAGAAGTGCAGCAGAAGAGGGAATCACTTGCTCTTTCCCAACTAGGTCAGATCTAGAAACAATGGGATCTCATGGATAACTTAGGTAAAAGAAGGGTCAGATATCAAAGTGCTTTGTAAGGTGCTGAAGGTACTGGGGAGGCCAGTCTCTAGAAAGGCACTCGGCAGGCCACCAGCATCTTTAGGATGAAGTGGAAGTTTAATCTGCTATAGGGAGGATACTTTGAGAACTCAAAGTACAAGAGCAATCAAATGAGAGATGGAAGAAAGTTTAGGCAGGTAGTTGTCACCATGTGAATGTTTCTACAGGTATGGTAGCCTATAAAGCCCATGCATCTTGTGCCATTTACATGGTGTGGCACCTGACAGAAAAAACACATTGAACATGGTGAACATTTTATTACAGGATCAGATATCATTAGTCTATGGCCACCTTCAAGTATTTGGAAAACAAACTGCCTTTATAAAGGCAATCTAGGTAAATTAACATTTCTAAGCATGTATCCCTTATCTTTGTAACAGGAACAAAAAGACATTAACTGATTAAGAAGGCTAAAAAGCACAAATTCAGTGTTAGTATGGTGTCCAGAACACAGTAAATTATCAGCCAATACTGGTTACTACTGCTTCTTTTTATTAATTCTCAAGTTCTCTTCATGGTCTAGATCAGTGGCTCTCAACCTTCCTAATGCCGCCACACTTTAATACAGTTCTGCATGTTGTGGTGACCCCCAACCATAAAATTCTTTAGTCAGTACTTCACAACTGTAATTTTGCTTCCATTATGAATCATAATGTAAGTATCTGATATGCAGGATGTCTGAAATGTGACCCTTCTGGGGGTCGCAGTGCACAGGCTGAGAACCACTTGTCTAGATCTTCAGATATGACTAGATCTGATCACCTCACTGTACCCTCCGACCAATAAAGAAAACAAAGATTAGTTTCAAAATTGTCTAAACATGACTAAAAAGTACATCTACAGCCCCAAGTCACAAAATAACTGCTGAAAGGACAGCAAGTGACTTTCAGATTGGGTAATATTACAAATTACTTTAGCCTATTCACTAATGTGGAAAATCCATGACTTCCTTTGGAGGTTAGTGACCTGACAAAATACAAGAGTGATTAATATAAGAATAACCATGAGTAAAACTAAGGGAAAAAAAACTTTTTTTTTTTTTGGGCGGGGTGTCAAGACAGGGTTTCTCTGTGTAGCCCTGGCTGTCCTAGAACTAGCTTTGTAGACCAGGCTGGCCTGGAACTCACAGAGATCTGCCTGCCTCAGAGCATTGGCACTAAAGGCGTGTGCCACCATGCCTGGCCATGAAGGGGGAAAAAAAAAAACCTTTTAAGGAACTAACTTAGGTGAAAATATTTGCAAGGTTATAAATAGAACTTTTAACTGAGTCACCATATCTTGGCTATTATGTCTAAGGCCCTCTAAGATAACCACAATCTGACATCATTAACAACTAGACAAGTTGGAGCTAGAGAGATGGCTCAGCGGTTAAGAGCACTAACTGATCTTGCAAAGGACGGGGGTTCAAATCCCAGCACCCACAAGACAGTTCACAGCTGTCTTAATTGCCGGGCGTGGTGGCAAACGCCTTTAATCCCAGCACTTGGGAGGCAGAGGCAGGCGGATCTCTGTGAGTTCAAAGCCAGCCTGGTCTACAGAGTGAGTCCAGGACAGTCAAGGATACACAGAGAAACGCTGTCTCCAAAAAAACCTAAAAAAAAAAAAAACAAACAAACAAAACCAACTAGACAAGTAAGGCAAATGCAAGAAGCCATACTCTAGAGCAGTACAGCAGGAAACAGTGAAGACAGTGGCCCAAATCCAGTACAGAGGAGGAAAGAGCATACCAGTCTCAGTAAATTTATTATTATTATCAACTTGACATAAGCTGAGGGTTATTTAGGAAAAGGGACTTTCAAATTGAGAAAATGCCTCCATGTCAGATTTGCCTGTGGGCAAGTCTGTAGAGCATTTTCTTAATGACTCATATGAGAGGACCCAGCCCATTGCGTGTGGTGCCACCCCTGGCAGGTGGTGGTCCTGGATGTATAAAAAAGCAGGCTAGTCAGTCAGGTAGGAGCAAGCCAGTAAGCGACATTCCTCCATGACCTCTCCTTTAGTTCTTGCCCTGACTTTTCTCAATGATGGCACTCACACACTGATTTCAATGCAAAGACCAGCCATGTGCAACCCCTCTAGATCCCTCAGTTTTTTTCTCTCCCTTCAGCTAGCTCAGAAGTACTCCAAAGATTATTAGTGCTCAGTGTTTAATGAAAAACTGGATGAGGACTTTATCGTGCATGCCACTCAATGTCACTGTTCTTCAAAACTGTAGTCATGAATCTTGGAGGAGTTAATGGGGCCATGCACTCCCCTACAGAACTACTGGCAGCTCGTTTAGACCATGCAAAGCAAAGAAGCATGGAACTTACTACAACATAGATAAACCTTATAAATAAACTTTACAGTACATCAGTGGATTCCACCACAGAAAAACATAAACTGTGAGATTCAGATTACACAAAAAGTTCGGAGCAGTCAAATCAAACAGCCATTAGGAGTAAAGAAGGCAGAAGGGGTCGTGGCTGCTAATGTATGTGATCCCTTTATAGGATAGTAACATTCCAAATGATGACAGCAGTGATGGCTACAATTCTGCAGTTAGTATAACTGGAAAGTTTTATAGTTTTAAATGCTGATATAAATTATATCTCAATCTAAAAAAATAAGAAACTAAAACTACAGAAAAGCATAAACAATGATATTAAAGATGCTATTTACCATGGCAAATTTTATGACGAATTCAGATGAAATTAAGTTCCTATAAGCTAAATGAATCACTAAATTGAAAAGGTGACTTATACTTCTCTTTTATTCTTAGAGGAATCAAAAACTAAAGATTTCCTTTAAAAGTGTTTTCCAATTCTTAACCAAATGCTAATAAATGTATTGTGATATATAAGTGCTCTTTTGCCTAGGCTTTCTTTACTCTTGGACCACAAAGTCTATCTGGAACAATCTAATACAACAGCAAAGAGAAAAAAGTCATTTAAATTAGGCTATTAGACAGCAGTGACTCAATGTTATTTAGTGTATTTCCCAGACACTATCTCAATACTTTCCATTTTTCAATCAACAACACTGCATCAATCTAAAAGGTCGAGCCATTAGATGTAATTGGCTTCCAATTACATTTCATTCTAAACTAATCTTCATACGTGTACCAAAGCAAAGGGAAGGCACTGCTGATTGCCAGAGCAGAGGCACTAATATGCCTAGCCAGTTTCTTAAAGAGGTCTTGGGAAGAGCTCCTAGGACTGCACTCACTGGCTGTGGGGGTTTATAAGAAACCACCTTCTACAGGCAAGCTGATTTGCTTCCAAGGCGTCTGGGGAAGAGATGCAACCAACAAACATGCCCACATCATCAACAGGATCTAATGAACTGTGTCTTGCTCCCTAGAAACATGTTATTGAACTCCATATGGAAATATTTTCTAAAAACCAAAGGAGGCCTGTACTTTCTCACAGAAGAACTAATGCTATTTACTCTTGAAGCCCACTGGTTGTCTACATCAGCACCCAGGTGGCCTCAGAACTCAGCCAAGCAGTGGATTCCCTCTCATTCCACCCTCCCTCTGGCCTTATCATCTGTATGTGGGAAACACAACTGAGGCTCTTTTGATGATTTCATACTCCTGTGATTCCTATAATTCCCTAACTCACCCGAATACCACCCAATGCCCTGAATTTCTGCTGGACTTAAGTTAATGCAACCATCAAAGTTTCCAATTTAAAATTTGGGGGCAGTCTACCTACCACCCAGGATCTGCCTTCCTATGCCATTATTCTGATGTATTCACAGATTTACCATTTTCTGCCACTAAATAAAACTAAGACCATTGTGTAAACAAAGTCATAAAATGTTGATGCCCATGAGGTCACAAGTGTACAATCCAAGGTTTAGAAAAATGGGGAAAAGGCGAAAGATTTATGCGATCTGAAGAGAAACCAGAGTTTTAAGTAGAAGATAAGCATCGAAGAACCTCCACTGTAAGATGGTTGAATTAGTGGCAAGCCTTTCTCTTGGCATGAAAAAACCCCTTGCACCAACTGCAGACAGACTGCTGTCCAAAAAGGACAAAACTTGGTAGCAGGAAAGTCGACAGCCTAACTCTGCCAAGACAGGGTAGGTAAGTCCTTCATAATCCCTGCTCTACAACAAATGTCTGTCAGAGAAACAGGACCCAAAGGCTGAAGATTGATGCAGGAATGTATGGAGAGAAAATGGGAACTGTCCAGGCAGTCATTGGTATGTTCTTTCTTAGTTTTGGAAGCTGCAGGCCCTGCACTTCCTATATAAGCAAATATATTTATCCCTCTCAGGTCTCTGAGGTGGTTGAAGAATAGACAGCTAGAGTCTCATAGTTAAATTTTGAACTGTTTAGGAATCAAGAGGGTGTTATAGATCTAAGAAGATACTCTTAAAAGTGTGTTGCAAGATAGTATGAATGTTGAGTCACATATAGACCTTTAAACTCATGGAGTTGGTTAGATAGTAGAATGTTAAAGTCAGGGGCCAAATATGTATAAACTGGACATTGGGAAGGTATACTGGGCCATTTAACTCTCATAAATCTGGCATATTTATATCTCGTTTTGTATAATACTTACTGTTATAAGAGAAGGAACCATCCGTTGGACTGAAAGGGGAAACTTCTGAGGGGAAGAGGGTGGAAGGGCGGGATAGGAAGGGGGAATAGGGAGGGGTTTGTTACTGAGATGTAACTTGAAGAAAAAAAAATAAAGTATTTAAAAAAAAAGAAAAAAAGAAAAATGGGGAAAAACATATTATACTAATACATATAAAATACAGATTGCACTAACTTTATACACTTTGAGTTTAGTGTGGGTTTTAGTAATTTAACTAAGTTTCTCAACTCCCACAGCAGAAAAGTTTTGATGGTATAGCAGCTCTGGAAAACAGTGCAGCTCATTCCTAGCCACATCACAGCCACTGCTACAGAACTTTCAGAAGCCTTGCCTCAAAAGCCAAAAACAAACCACAAAACCAAGAGCACATACTACCAAAAGAAGCATTTACCCCTCTTTCCCTTCTACCTTGATGCCCTTAAAATATTTCTCTAAAAATACAGATCATGGTTTGGCAAATATATTTTTTAAAATATGAAATGTGGTTTAGCACACATAATAGACAAGAGAAAGACAGAGCTAGAGAGATGTCTAAGTGGTTAAGAGCACAAACTGCTCTTGTAGACAACTAGGTTTAGTTCCCAGCACCCACATGGTGGCTCACAACCATTTCTAACTCCAGTTCCAGGGGATCAAGCGGCCTCTTCAGACACCAGGCATATATACATGTGGTATACAGATATATTACATCCAGGAAACTCTGATACACATAAAAATTAAATGATATTTTTTTGGAATGTAAAAAAGAGGCCAGGTGGTGGTGGTACACAGCTTTAATCCCAGCACTTGAGAAGCAGGGGCAGGTGGATCTCTGAGCCAGCCTTGTCTACAAAGCAAAAACGAGATGATCAATAACTCATTTTTAACTTTAGACTTAGCATGACTGCTGTGTTCTTTGAACACAGGTATCAATGTGAATCAAGAACATACACATCTACTAGATGTGTGAGCATACACCTTTTAAAAAACGCCCCGCACCACAGACTTTCAGATCCCAATGGCTCTGTCTTGCTCATAGAAAAGTGTCTACAGTCCTGGACTCCATCTCTACCTATCGGGTCTTTACTCATGCTGAAATATGTGCCTACTCAAGCAAGCATTCAAGGAATAGTTCAACCGAGAAACTGGATTTTTGTTTTATTTTCATTAAGATGTGGAGTGGCCCTTGTGTCTGGTAGCTGCCACATTACCAAATCTAGGTGGAAAGGTTTGAAACAGGGAGAAGCACTGCAAACCCCAGCTCAGCCCCTTACTACCCATTAACCCACAGACCCTCAGGCCAGCCGTTTAAACTCACTCCGTCTACCCAAGTGCAAAGCTGCATATTTAAGGCAAAATATACAAACCCCCTTTCTTCCTATGTTGGTTCCCTTGTCAATAGCAACCTAGACTAGAAGATAAAACGAGAATCAGCTAATGGAAACCTGGAAAGGTTAAAAAGCAAGTTGCAAGTGGTAGTTGTTTCTAGAATGAAGTTGAAATTTTCCATCTTCATTTTATATACTTGTATATATTACTTAAACTTTTTCTCATACATAGAAAATTTTAATTTTGAATTTTAAAAACTAAAAAAGTTTAAAGTCATTACTCCTAAATTTGCTCTCTTCTTCCCTCTACTTTGTAATGTCGTGGCTTAAACTTGGGGCCTCTAGAATGCTAGGGAACTGTTTTATCACTGAGCCACACCCTCTGCCCAGAAATGACCTTTAGTGTAAAAAGTAAAATGAATAAATAAATATAAAAAAGCCTTTCTCAAATGTCATACCTTTCCCATACCCGTTTTCATGACACAAGTAAGGCCCAGAGTATCCTAAAGCCCTGAGCTTCAACTTCCAGGTAGAACAATGAGGCAGTCTCATCAAAATCTATTAGAAACAAGGATATCATGAAATTTGCAGGCAAACAGATGCAACCAGAAAAGATCATCCTGAGTGAGCTAACCCAGACCCAAAAACACACACAGGGTATTTCCTCACTTGGAAGTAGATATTAGCCAATATATACAGGATCACCATGCTACAATCTAAAGACCAAAGAAACTAAGCAACCATGAGTGCTCAATGGACAATGTCTGAATCACTCTAAGAAGGGGAGCTAAAACAGACATTGTAAGTGGATACAGAGAAGGATCTGGACAAGAACCCAACATTAGTGCCATCCGAGAAGCCTTATCCAGCACATATGGAAGAAGATGCAGAAACCCACAGCCAAACATTACATAAAAACAGGGAGTCTTGAGGAAAAAGTTAGGGGAAGATTTGAAGAAGCTGGAGGGATCAAGGACACCAAAGGAAGACCCCATACCCAATTAACTTGGACACAACGGGGCTCAAAGAGACTGAACCACCAACCAAAGAACTTGCACGGGCTGGTCGTAGGCCCACGACAGGAATGAAGCTCATGGGATTGGAACATGTTCTATCTTGGACTTAGACATTCTTGCCTCCCTCTGGAGTTCATTTTCCTAGCAGAGCTGCCTTATCTTGCCTCAGTGGAACAGGAGGCACTTAGTCCTGATGTAATTTGATGTGCCAGAGTGGGTTGGTACTAGAAGGAGTAGGGTAGGATGAGGGAAGTAGGTGTGACTGTGAGACTAGGAGGGGATAGTGATTGGAATGTAAAATAAACAAATAAATTTTAAAAAATAATAATAAATAACACGAAAGAAAAAGAAAAGAAAATTATACAATAAAGATGATACAGAATTTTAAAAAAATTTTCTGGACCAAATAAGGATATGATAACTAACATCAAACATTACAAGTTTTAGTCAAAGTAACTTTAATGTGAAAATGCAGAAATGCTACCATACAAGAATTGATGTAAAAGAGGCAAACATTAGAAATAACAAACTATTATTACTCAGGAATGACAGAATTTTTTTTTAAGAAAAGAACTGAAAAATTGTTACAGAGACAGAAAGGTAAGAAACACTGTACAAATGTTTTTCAAAGGTAGGAGGGATACAATAGTGACTAAAGACCAGAACACACCTTATCATCTAATAGAGGATAAAATAAAAATGGAACTTTCCATATTCTTTTTTCCCCTTTTATCCACAACACAAGAAATCCAAGCAATGTCAGGTCCCATTCTCAAACAATTCAAAAACCATATTCATAAGTTCACTTATAAATCAATTTCAGAATAGTGTATTCACTACAACAATCAAAAGCAAATCTAAAATATCTAGAAATATAACAGGAAATGTTTATGACCCCTGTATAAAGAAAACTATAAAATTTCACTTACTGTGGTTAAAGAGTGTTTTAAAAAGGAGAGAAAACACCACACCACACACAGGCTCATGCACACCCACACATCACATTCCTAGACTGTGAAGGTTCTATTAATCTATATATTTGAACTACTCTATAGTAATAGAATTAATCTATATACTTAGCACAATCATATTCAGAATCATATTTAGAAGTTGTCAAATGATTCTAAATTTCATTGGAGAATACATGTGTGAGAATGGATAAGAACTTTTCTTTAAAGAAAGTGTGAGATGAACTGTTCCTAAAGAGTGGTGCTGCCATACATTCACCCCAGAGGCCATGGCATGTCCTTTTCTCAGCTAACCAGTCACTTCAGGGCAACTATCCCTAAAAAGGAGGTCTATTGTGTAAGTAATGGCTGCAAATGCAAATAGTAACAATTCATTGGGAAGGGTTCAACGATACTAAGAAGAGTCCTGTCAACTGTTTGATGGCATCATAGTGGAGTGGTCGTGACAAAATGAATGTACTTTCTTGGTTTTCACGCTCAGTACCCAGTAATGAATGTTTTCGATTCCCATGGAAACCCAACCAGTAATATACAACAGTTACATTTACATTTCACTTAATTTTTGTTAGCATTTTTGACTATATTCATCATGCACCTGACCATATTCCCCCAGTGCTTCCCAAGTGGCTGAGAACTTAACACACACCAAGAATGAGAAGCTATGGACTCAGACAAAGAAATTCAAAGAGACTGGAGAACTTGCAACCTGCCAGAGACCAGATGGACTGCAAGTGAGACTTGGGTCTGAACTTCCAATTTCAAAGTCTGAAGCAAGGGCCCTCCCACTGGCCCTCTACGTCCATTTCCACACTCATGGAGCTACTGAGTCTAGAGTGTCCCAGGGTTATGAGCATCTATCACCATGAGTAGAGAACAGTCAGTTGTATTCTGTTCCGAAATTGCAGGCCATTAACCCAAACCTGACCAGACAGAGCTCTAGAGATAAAAACTAAATTAACACCTCACGCTTACCATGTGCCGGACACTGTTCCATGAACCTTAAAGACTCACTCGCTATTATCTTCGCAGTATTCCTTATGAAAAAACACTACAATAACATGCCCAGGTGACAGATGGCAGAGCTGAGGCACAGAAAGGCCCCCACTTCCTCAAGACCAAGAGAGGGAACGAGGAAGAGTTCAGGACTCCTTTCGGTTGGAATGTGGCTACCTGGTGCCACATCTGCTTACACAGATTGTATCTATGTATATCCTTAGGCCAGAGGATTCTCTGTGATGAGGAAACACACATATGATGGCTCAACCTAAATTACTCATGGTAAGGCTTAATTAATACAAATTGCAAGCTAATTGCTCTAGTCTTTCATAGTAATTCATACAAAAGTACTCAGGGCATATCTTCACTGTCCTTTGCTGCAGAGAGTAAACCATTCTACAAGGTATGGGTTATTCACATTAAAAGCACAGCCTCAATATAATACAAGGACCATTATCTGTGAAGTCTTGTTAAATAGCCCACTGTGTCAGCCCCTCTCTGAACCACGGCCTTTCCCACATGGTTCTTCAGAGTCCATGCACAGAATTTTCCAAAATATTTTGTATATAAAAACTCAATGCAGTTACTAATAACTAAAGATTATCTAACTGCAAATTATCTAACTGTAAACAAATCATGGACAATACATTTAAACCCGTGATAATTAAGTTCCAATTACTAGCAATAAAAACAAATTCTAAGTTCTGACCATGAGTGAAAACTGTAAGTCTAGGAATTTTACCTACATAAGAGACTTAATTTTTTTTTTAAGTTCTGAAGAGTAGTTTTAAATTTTTCAATAACTGAGTAACATTTAAAATACAGTATTTTTTCTTAATTTTATGTGCACTGTGCTTTGCCTGTATGCATGTCTATGTGCCGGTGTCAGACCCTGGCATGACAGACAGCTGTGGGCTGCCATGTGGGTGCTGGGAATTGAACCCGGATCCTCTGGAAGAGCGTTAGTGCTCTTAACCACAGAGTCATCTCTCCAGCCCTAAAATACAAGATTTTACATTAAAGAAAACTGCTTGTTTTTCAGGAAAACCTGTTCTCTACACATGGCAGCATTCAAAGTGCAGCAAGACCTTCAATGAGCTGTAAGATTTCTGTTGGCCAGGGGCCCTACCCAAACAGTGCCCCTGGATTCAAATCACCCACCTGAACCCTTGAGACAGTTGACTTTACAAGTGTAGATTAAATCAATTCCTGATAGAGAACACATAGATTACTAGACAGAATTTTTCAGCTACTACAGTATTCCCTTTAACCTATAATCTCAAAAACATGGGGCCTCTTTTTGTTTGTTTGTTTAAGTAGGCTAGAGAGACACAGAAAGAAAGCTGGATAAGACATTTGTAAACTCTAAGACACACTGCTTCCTTGGGCCACTGGCACTGAGCCATTCATGCTGAGAGTTCTTTCAGTGAGTGAGCCCATATCACTACCCTGAGCATCCAAAGCCACAGAGACAAAGTGACACAACCAAGAAAGTCATTCTCTAACACAGTTCATCCCAGACCCACCATGACTCTTTCTTCATCCCCCACCTGGAGGCGCCAAGAACACAACTAGGCATGCTTCCCAAGGTCGAGCCAAGTCCCTTTTGAAAAACAATTGCTGTAAGTCATTGTTTAACATACAGACGTTTAGAATGTTCATACAGAAAAGTCTAAATTTCCCGTTTCAGGAAGTTCCTGGGAGGAAGTCAGTTCCCCGAAGCTCAGCCACTCCTCAGTCCAGAGAAAACAAAGACTCTACAGGCTCCAGCTCTCCAGAAGGATCCAACATTTCAGAAAAGGAAGCAGGATCCTGAGGAGGCAGGAGCTTGAGCCCAGTGCTGGGCTTCTAGGCAGGGCTAGAAAGACCTCTCTTTATTTTGCATGCTCCAAGGAAAGGTTAAGGTTATAGGCTATTTTTGTTGTTGTTGTTGTTGTTTAATTTCTTGTATATAAAGATTTTTGAAGCACTTTAATCAAATTCCAATCATGAAACTAGTTGAATACCCAGATGCAAACATTAACGCAAGCCATGTCACCCAGGCCCAATTTCGTCTTAAATCTTTGGCACTAAACCCCTCCACTGCTAGTGACTGTAGCCCAGTAATAGCTGTGATACGTCAGTACTTTTTGGAAAACGATTCCTGATTCTGTAAATCTACAACTGGCAAAACACTGTTTTCATACACTAGTTTTAAAGTAATGCATGTAAAGTTAAGTTCTCCCAATGAGAAGCAACGTAGTAAGTGGAAAGTCAGCATCCTTGGCCCTTCTCATTTCCATTTCTTTCCACTTCCTTCTCTGATTATTGACTTTACTATCTTTTTGTGCTCATCAGCTTAGTAAGAGGCTTACACCTCTGGACTGCAACCTCTGACAGTAACTACTGACTCGCCGCCTCCCTGTACTGAGCTCATTCACACTTCACCTTCAATTCATATCTAGTTTTATTCGGCTGTACTATTTTTAGTTCTTCCATTGGTTAGCTGTTGCTCATTTCAACAGCATTACCTAGTACTTCCGGACACCACAACATAAAAGAGAAGGAACTCAGGATCCCCACAAAAGCCCCACACGTTTCTCATCCTCCTGGAACCTGCTATGGCTCTGTTTACCTTCTCCAAATTAGCAGGTTTAAAACACTGAGATATTCTTATGGGGGGGTGGCATAATTATGTCTTCTTTGTCTTTTGACACACCCAGCAAACTCCCCTGCTTCATTTTCAACATCATGACTATATAAATATTGCTTTCTGAACAGCCAAACAGTTCAACTTCTAGAGAAAGAAATACAATTCTACATCATTGAACTTGGTCCAACCTCAGAGTTAATGGGTCCCTTTCCTTACACTCCCTAAATGCTCAAAATTATACTACACTTTGGTTTTCTTTATTCTTACTTTGGGAAACAGAACATGAAGCAATTATTTGATATCTATCTGAGGTCATTATACTCACATTATCTCAATACTATTTGGCATTGTTCTTTCCAGTAAAGAAGTACAAATTACTCCACAGGTTTAAGGTATAGTTAAAAAGATAAACAATGATGATGCCAATAAAAAGAACCGCCAAGGCCCACAAGAAGACAACATGGAGTGAAGAAGATACGGCTCTTAGCTAGAATGGTTTTTTATCATCTCAGCTACCTGCCTTTTAATCCTTATTTGCTTGAAGGTACATCCACATACAGACAAGCAACTAAAGCATGAACACGCACACACGCACTCATCTTAAAATTACAGATTTACCAACGCTGCAAAAACCGAACAGGTCACGGCTCCAAATAGAGAAAGAAGTTGTTTGTCTGTGGAAATAACTTGATGAATAAATGAGACAGGCATTACAGGAGAAGTTGCACAAGACAAAAAGTGAAGGTGCAGACAGAATAATGTTGAATTTAACCCTGCTACACACTGCTCGCTGTGGTGTGACCTTGGGCTTGGGCTCTAGCAGTTACTGGAGATCTCTGGACCTCTAGTTTCCAGTCGTACAGCAGGTACACCACCTTCTTTCTTGGGTGCTACACAGACAAATGAGATAGTGTGTACAAAGAATATCATAGTCTCAGACACTTGATATATTAGTGCTGAGTGACACCAGATTCTATATTTCTGGAATCAGTGTCTTGCAAGTTAGTTATAAAAACACAAAATGGGCATAAAGGACGTAAATGTCCTATGTGTAAGTAAGAATCTAATCATAAAACTAAAATAAAAAATGTGGACAGGGAAGACAAGATGTAATACTACACAAAATTTTATCAAAGATAGTGTTGCCACAAAGCTGTTCTAAAAGTAAACTCTGGAAAATTATGATTTCTGAGCTTTAAAAAAAAAAAGCCCTTCTTTGACGATGATGGACTCTCCTAGTATGCTATTTTGAAAAACAACTCACAATATACATCTGACCAAAGGTGATTAAGAACTACATACACACACTATTTAACTAGTTTAAAAAGATTCCAAAATTCATATAGAACTTTAAACTCATGGAGATGGTTAGATAGTAAAGTCAGGTGCGAAATACGTATGGACTGGACATTGGGAATGTACGCTAAGCCATATAACTCTCATAATTGTGGCCTAATTAACTCTGTTGTTTTGTATTGTATTTATTGTTATAAGAGAAAGATCCATTTGTTGGACTGAAATGGGGGGCTGTTGTGGGGAAAAAGATATACCTTACGGTTAAAAAAAAAAAAAGGAAGGGGATAGGGGGTTGAGGGGGAAGAGAGTGGGAGGGGGGACAAGAGAGGGGGGGAGTAGGGAGGAGATTATGATTGAGATGTAACTTGAAGAAATAAAAAATTAAAAACAGATTCCAAAATTCACAGTTTGTCTAAATGTATGATGTTTAAAAAACCAGAGAAACTTTACATGAATCAGTTTATAAGCTAAACAAAATCACTTCTAGAACACCGGAAGAGGATCACTCCCACACTTGACACACATTTAAGAAGCATGCACAGAAACAGTGACATTAAAACTTTTTCACTAAAACCACCGTATTCCGAGCTCCGCCTCTTGTCATAAGCTGGAATCCAATCAGCACCTTTGCCTTTGGTTTGCTCCCATTTGCTTACTTCACCCTATCTTGATGATTTAGACTTACAGCGATCTCCAAACAAAATGATGTCATTGAGTTCCTAAATACTTGGCTCCTATTTGAAAGTGACTGGTAAGGAATTCAGATCTAGCCCATGTTTAAGTACATGCATTTTTTCATACTTATTTAACTTTATTAGTATACAATATTAAGCATTCCTTTTCTCCCATTATTGCAAAGGCCTTTCCCAGCTTCTCCATAAGGTTGGTATTAAAGGGCTTTGTATTCTATTCAATGCCAATATTCCGCCATGCAATTGTAGTTCCTGTAATCAGTAAAGTCAAAAGGAACTACTGGGCTTTTTTGCAATGCTCTCTTGGCTAGAAGTATTACTCAGTATACAGTCTGCAAGCAGCACAAATGAGGCCCTCCGTTCAATGACAGAACCAAAAACAATGTAATAAATGTTCTCTTTGTTCATCATCAAAAGAATGGGAGAAAGAAAACAAGTCCTCTTGTTTATGGTGGGGATAGTCCTACCTAATTAGGAAATTCACTTCAGAGTACAAGCTAGAAGCAATGCAGACACTGAACCCACATGCAGTCAACAGGAGATGGAGAGGGGCCCCAGCGCTCAGGGAAAGCCAGAGTGGGAAGCGGGAATGCAGAGGAAGCGGGTTGGCTACACCTAAGATGCGGACAACTGAAGCCCACTGGGTTGAGGTCACTGTAAGTCACTGCACCCTTTTTTGCTAACCTCATCTTATCACTATGACTTCTCTCATATTCCATGGTCATCTCTCATCTCCCCACACTGAAGGCTGTCACTCACTTCTCTTCCCACTGCAGGAACTAAAGAGCTGGCTGTCACTCTGCTGCTCCAATCTAATGCAGCTTCCATATTGCTAATCATCTGCCATTGCCTGATGAAGAGTGTCTACAAACTGAACTGTGAGTCTAGCAAGCAATGGACTGGACAGGTCTGACGCCAATGTATGCTTCTGTGCTTAGCTCCCCAGAGAAGCTCTCTTGGTATTTGATTCAGGATGTAGTTAATTCCCCCAGCACAGACAGATCACACGAGCTCTAGGAAGGGAGGCTTACAGTAGTGGCAGATACTCCATACTGTTACGTTTGTCTTCTGGGGTGTCTTCTTTATAGCAAAGCATTATCATTGTTCTTAGAAAGGATTTTAGGGGATGATTCTGGTCTTCAGTGTTAAAAAACCTTTGGCTAGTGAGATGGCTCAGTGGATTAAGATACTTCCCACCAAGCCCAGTCACCTGAGTTCCATTCCCAAGACCCATGGGGCAGAAGGAAAGAACTAACTCCTGAAAGTTGTCCTCTTTACTTGTAATCTCCACACCCTCGATGCAGCATGCAGCATATGGGCACACACCATTACAAATGTAAGTTTAAGGTTAAATTAAGGTCTGGGGAGATGGCTCAGCAGTTAACTGAGTCAGGTTCCCAGCACCCGTGTTGGGAAGCTTAATCACCTAAAACTCCAGCCAAGGGGATCTTATGCCTCTAACCTCAGTGGGCACATGTACTCATGTGCACATTCGCACACATACACATAATTTAAAATATAAATAAAAAGATGAACCTTTGAAAGATTCTGTTTTTATCTATTTTACGGCTATTTCCATGCAGAAGTGTGAACTCACCTGTGGAGTTTGGAAGTTATAGACAGAAACTACATCATTGAAGGCTCCGTTTTCTTTCATTTTTGGAAACAGGTGGCCTGGAATTCACTAAGCGGCCCAGGATGGCCTCAAACTCAAACAATCCAGCCTCAGCCTCTTCAGCACTAGGATTACAGGTGTGAGCCATCATACCTGGCTTCATTTAAGGCTCTGACACAATAGGACTATTAGGAAAGCCCATGCTGGCAAAAAAAAAAAACATTTTAAAGAGTTGTGTGGAGGTGGCTGTACTTGTTTCCTTCCAGGTTTCTCTGGAGACAGCCTGAGCACCTATACATGCTTCCTGTTCTCACCCTTCAAGGAGCTGTCTAGTCCCCTCCTTGTCCTCCCATACACCCTGCAAAGACAGATGTAGCCTCTGCCCACCTCATAGTACTATATGTACTCATTTAGCTTGTGTCTGTGACCTATCTGGCTGATTCATGGGCAGCAGCTATTCCTTGTTCTCATTTTATGGAAGCACAAGTAAGTCGGTGATCTGTGCACTGAATCAGCATCACTTGCACACACAGCCTGGACTGTGGCACCAGCAGCAGGAGACTGAAAGCTCAAATATCAACTCTTCTATTCCACTCTTAGAGGAGCAGAAAGGTAGCCCCCTTCCTGGAAAAGTACAATCTAAACTTGCCGCACCCTCACCTATGAAAATCCACTCCAAGGTACCTTGACCTGCAGTAGAATGTTCTCAGATCCTGTTGGGTGCCAAGCATTTTGCACAGAATGAAATAAAACATCAAACCTTATCTCTCTCCCTCCAAGGACACCCTGAATCTCATTATGCCAAGTAGAACACTGAGGGCAGGGGTGGTTCAATCAAGCTAGTTACTAGCCAGTCCTGGGCAGTTTCTGAATCTCAAGTGAACCACCTCTTCAGCTGATCTATCATGAAGGCCCTGCAGAGCTGACCTTAAAATTAGCAAACTTCTTAGCAAAGAGAAGATTCTAAAAGGAACAAACTCACTGTTCTTATATCTTCTTTAGAACTCTTCACAAACAGCTAAGACATCTTTGTCTTAAAATACTCCCAGCCCCAAGCAATGGGACCAACCCAAGGTCTTGTGTGTGCTACACAAACAGGCCACGCAGCCATTAAAATACCTTTCAAAACATGAAAACTATTTCCTTCCTACTTTCCTTCAGCTTCACAACTCTACCATTTGTCCCACGGAGAAAATAAAGGTAAATTGTGTGCTCTATTCTGAAAGGGGGACTCAAAAGGTGAAAAGGTAAAGGGGAAAAAAATAAAAACAAACACCAGCTAAGTGACTTTTCAGGTCATGTTTACAGGTATGAGCCTCAGCTCTAGACCGGGCTTGTGCATATTTCTGATAGTCTCTGCCAGGAAAAAACTATCACATACTGTCCAAATGTGGGGTTCATGGTCATCACGGGATCCCAGGGACCTGTGCAAACTGAACCATGGTGCTCTCACCTCTACCTCCATCACAAAGTTCAGAAACACTTCATATTAGTCAAACTGGGAAAAATGACAGAATGACCTGCCCTGGTCATTCCGGGCAGGTACTCTGGCCAAGGGTCCGTTCTATACTTTGAGAACCTGCTTAACATAGCAGAGAGCAGAGCCAGGGAGAGTGACTCCACGTTCCACTCGACTCTAACTAAAGAATCACATTCTGGTAATGGAGAAATCATCAGATAGATTCAAGCATTAAATAGTCAGAGTAGACAGATACATGAAGATCCTGGTGCTGTGGTAGAGAAATGGAGGCTGCCACCACTGACAGATTCCTCCAAAAAGGCTTTCAAGAGGCCCATGGGCTTTTGCCTCCATTCTGGTTCCATCTGCGGAAACTACCACACTTATAATGGAAGAGACTGAAAAACTCTAAGCAGCTACTTGTGCTCACATCCCACAGGAGAGGATGGTTATATAAAATCTGACTATTCCAAACTGTTAGCAAATGTATATGAAGTGTTACCCTGCAGGATGAAGCTCTGACATCAACCATATTTTGCTATATTAGTAAACCTAAACAATTCTGTTCAATCTCAATTTAAAAGAATTTACTCTTCTTGATACATATAAAGGCTTTTTCCCCTCATTGCTTTTCCCAGTTTGACTGACTTACCAATTTGAAGCAATCAGAAAAACACTTTAACCAAAAGGTAAGATTCACCTATACTACGGCCACTGCTTCCCAGAACTCCTGGGAACTTATCACATTTAAAGCCACCGTGATTATCCGTTTAATTTTGAACCACAGAGACATGTACTAGCACCTTTTCTTTGTCACATGTCAGCTGCTACATTCCCTGGACAGGAGCTGTTGCATACAGGCTCCCATTCCAACAGAATCCTGTTGTGCTAAGCAACAAGATTAGCAGAACAGAAATTGTTACTCTTTTCCTAAGTAACCTTTGAATCCGCAGAATTTCACAGTGTGCAAGCTCCTACAGAGACCTGACAGGGAGGCTGTGACAGCTGCTAATGAAACCACAAGATAAAGCAGGAGTCTGAGAGGCCCTCTTACCATTGTTCTTTCTCCCATTACCTGTGGTGCATTCTATTTCCCTTAAGAGTCTTGATTGTAGGTTGTTTGTTTATGGGCTTTTGAGATAGCTTTGCAACAATGACCTTGCTATGTAGCTCAGGCTAGCCTTACAATTCCTCCTGCGGCCACCATCCTCAGCTTTCAACTGTACTTTAAATTTTTTTTGTATATGTGTATTGGTAAATGTCTGCTTTCTTTCCTTGCCAGAGGACCCCATGAGGAGAGGATGGTGTCGCTAGCACTTAAAATAGTATTGGGTAGAAACTTAAGGCATAGTTCTCAAGTGAAGATGCAAACATGTAATTCTCTCAAAGCTAGTTAGCATCACTATCAGACGCATCTTCTTGTCTGGGCTGAAATCTGAAGGCCACCTATTCTCCCCTGCTATCTCTATTCTCTGCCTGTAACTATGATGGTGGGACCACCAAACAGCAGCACTACAATTCCATATGCAGCTTTGTCTCTGCAATATTGGAATTATCATCTGCATGCAGCACCATGCCGACTACAAAGTTCCAACAAGATCCTCGTGCCCCTCTAAGGTCTGCACAACCACTGTTCATGGTGGTCTCAGGGAGTGGCCTTCAGGCTGGAAAAGGCTTCTGTAGTTGAAAATTATGTCTTGAAGAATACCAGAGTAACGTGCTCTAAATAAAACTAGAAATTCTGATGTATTCTTTTAATGACATGGAAGAACTGAACACCAGTAATCTGCAGAAGCACTTAAAGAGTTTACAAGGAAGTGGCATCAGGTCTTTATGAATCTGTCTTAGCAGAACACATGCCTGGCCACAGCCAGAGTTCTAACCATGTGCTAGTCACACTCCCTCCTTCATCTAGCCATCAGTATTTACTAAGCCCCAAGACTGGGCCAAGCCCACACCTAGGAATAGTAGTCTACCACACAGGGATATGTTTCGAGAAGCCCAGTGAATGCCTGAAACTGTAGACAGCACCCTACATGTGCTGGGAGTTTCCCAATAAATAAATATGTAAAATAAAGTTTACTTTTTGTTAAGCACAATATGAGATAAACACTAACTGATAACAAAATAGAACAATTATAACACTATACTAAAAAGTTATTTAAGATTTATTAGTTGTTTAGTTTTGGGATTTTCCACATAATATTTTTAAGCTTTAGTTGGCTGTGAATAATGGAAATAAACATCAAAGTACAACCTTAGATAAGACAAACTACCGTGCCTAGAATCTTGAATTCCACAAAACAAATAAAGCTTCTCAGGGAGGCCCCAGAAGGGAAAGAGGCATCAGGCATATAACTGCACGGGGCATAAAAAACTGAAACGTCCCAGGAGGAAAACATGTTAAAGCAGGCTGTGAAGTCCTCACTGAGATACTCCAGCAGTCATCACAGAACAAAAGAACGAGTAAACCAACTGATGGGGGAGAAAGCAATCCAAAACAGACATGAGCTACAGGCAGGCTGAGGGGCTTAAAGGAACGTCATGGGGGATGGAACAGAGGGAAGGCAAGAAAAGGGAAAACAGATGGAGAATAAGGAGCACAACACAGAACACAAGCAGCCACCTAGCCCCCACCTTAGCTGCTACGCGGAGTGCAAATGATGAAAGGCTGTTATTACAGGGAAAATCATAACAGACCCTAAGACTGTATCAAAAATCAAGTGCCAAAGGGTAGAGGATATGACTCAATGATAGAACATGAGCTTAGCATGCAAGAGGCCTTCCGTTCAATGCCCAGCACTGAAAAAGAATTCATATGCTACAAATGAAGACACAACACAACCACCTTTCCCATTTACTCATTTCAACTGCCAAACTATCCACAGAAGAGACCCTCCTAAGTATAATATGACACTCTCAATGTTAGCAATAGTCTGAATGTCCCCACTTTGCTTTGCTATTCCTTTATGAGACTCAGCATGGTTGGCAGTGGCTGTTCTAAGAGCATTAAAGAGCATTAAAGACAACTCTTGGCTATGGGCTTAGAGCCCATCATTCTTTTTTTTTAAGATTTATTTATTTATTATGTATACAATGCTCTGTCTACAGGTATACCTGCAGGCCAGAAGAGGGCACCAGATTTCATTGTGGATGGTTGTGAGCCACCTTGTGGTGGCTGAGAATTGAACTCAGGACCCCTGGAAAAGCAGTCAGTGCTCTTAATCTCTGAGCCATCTCAACTCTATACCAGAGAACATGCAAGAATTCTTCAATAACTGCTTTGCTTGGGATTTTAAATTTTAAATTCTTATTAGCAAAATATATTTTGCCTTTATAAAATTGGAGTATGTTGATTTTTCAAAGTAAAAGTAAAGCTCTGGGATGGGCGAGTCAGTGGTAGAGTTCTTGCCTATGTGAAATGCCAGCACTACAAAAAATAAAAAGGCCACTTGAAAATGAATGTTCCACTTGATAGACACATTTTATATTTGAAAATCCACTCTTACCTATCATTTACAAAAACAAGTAGTAAGTGCCTCTGACTGCCTAACAAACACACACTCCCTTACTACGTGCTAACGGGAGTCCATCTGCCTAGGGCACCCTGCCTGCCCTTCCACACCTTCAGCACTAGCAGCCCTGCTCTGGCTACCAGACCCTCAGACCCTAAGGGCATCATTGCAAATCCAATTCCCCTTTGAAGACAATTCTAGGTGTGAGAGTCAATGAAGGACTCAATACAGATTCTAGTTATGCTCACAAGCTGGGCAGCCTCGGAGGAAAATTTCCTTGCTCCCAGCAGAGAAACTACAGAAGAGAGAGATCATCTGTCTCAGCCTTTGATTCATCTGACTGTGGAGCTGGAACCCCTGGGGCAAGCTTGCTAAAGTACTAACAGTTACTGCGAGGAGAGGGTGGCAACCAACAGGAAACATTAGAGTCTTCCCTACCTCTGGACTGCTCTTCATATGAAATTAATTTTCCCCTTGCTAAAGCCAAATACAAATGGATGTTTCTACCAGCAGCCTGCTAAAGCACTGGTTGATAGATGATTACTAATTTTTTTTCAATCCTATATAATAGCTGAAATTTTACTTTGAAGAATGGCAACAAATTTATGCAAATGAATAAACAGACAGCCTTTTCCTTCTTATTTATTCCTTTGGTCTTAGGTATAATATATATTCCCTTCTGAAAATCATTTCTCAACTTCATAAATAAACTTTGTGAATACAAATTTTGAAGCAATAATCATTCAACTTACATGTACTCTTTGGTGTTCACAAAGGCTGATAAAAACCCCATGCCAACTTAGGCTCACAGTGTTCTGAGAACAAGAAGGCAGACCACTGGCTGAGTGCGGTGTGAGCTGTGCTTTTGGTGTACCTCCATAGGACTGCAGAACTCCCTGTGAAAATCAGTCTGCTAACCAGGCGTACTCACACGCACTTAAATCCCAGCACTTGGGAGGATGGGGCAGGAGGACCAAGGCCAGGCCATGGTACATAGTTAAGACCTTGTTTCAAAACAAAAATAAATAAATAATAATCATTTCTAGGTTTATTGTTTGTTTTTTGCATGAGACCCTGGGTTTAATAGCCAGACACACACACACACACACACACAGAGTCTCTTTTAACATTCCACTCTTTAGTAGAAATAGTCAACCTTGTGTCATAGGATGCATATGTGTGTATCTTTATGTATATAAAATACTCATGTGCACGTCTGTATAAAAACATACATGTATGTGCACCTAATGTTAGCAGAAACTCTGCTGTTGAAGACAAGACTACGTGAGTGTCGGAATCCACACCCTGGTCTAAGTAGCCCAAGCTGATTGCTTTCTCACAGAAGGCATCACAGCTGAGTCGTTTCCTCCCTTGCAGTACACAGAGAAGACGTTATTTGCCTGCCTTCTTGGACACACATGGTCTACAATTGCACTCCTTGCATTAATGCGTGCTTTTTAAGTATATAAAAGAAAATCTCCATGGAAATCACCTATCTCGATGCCATGTGAAATTCCATCAATTTCAGACTCAAGACAACTTGCATACTGGCTATACACAGCGAATGCTTTCAGAAGCTAAACAGAGTGAAACTATTAATCCTGGAGACCAAATTGCACCTATTTGAGCCTAAGAATATGTGGCATTTACAGCTGCCACATCCCGTGTCCTCTCAGAAAAAACCTAAAGGGAAATGTGTGCCCTCAAGTCAGATTTCGCTCTCAGGTGGCCCAATACCAAAGGCTGACCTGTTTTGTTTTCCACATTGCACTTTTTCTTTTCAATTATCTTTTTCTTTCTTCCTATTTTTTCTGAGACAAGACGTTACTCTGTAGCTAGGATGGCCTGACACTAACTATATATCCTAGGAAGGCCTCAAACTTATGACAATCATCCTGCCTCAACTTCCCCAGGTCCCAAGACTACAGGCTCTAGCAGAGCAAGGCCCATACCATAGTGTACACAACACACTGAGAGGTAGAAGAATGCTATAAAATGGCTGTTGGCACAAATACCAGAAAAGGCTTAAAGGCAGCCATATTTCAATAATAAATCCTTGATTAGCTCCTAAACACACCAAACACCTTGCAAGACACAGGAGCACCACCACACTCGCCCTTTTCCAACATATCACACCACACCACCGTGTCCATTAGCTTCTGGCTCCGCTCAGAACTCTGCCCACTGGTTCTGGCAAACGTCTGCACTTCTTTCTATCATTTCCCTTTGAAAAACAGGATCACACAAGAAACAACACTTAAAACTGACCAGTCAATTACTGTAATTTCTGTGATAAAATGCAATGTTCATGGGACTTCTGTTTTCATATTATATCTGAGCTAACAGGGGCTGGGAAGGAAAGGTCACCAAGGCCAAGCCTGCCTTGTATGTAGGAAAGGAGGAAAAGAAACGTTGACATTTGCTTGTATTTTTAAAATCTTTTTGGATGTTTACATGGCAGAAGAACAGTGACATAGCCAGACACAAAACTGTAAAAATTAAAATAAAATAAAAAATCCTTTAAAAAATGAAAATAACTGCTTACAAGCTACCAGACTTGAATCAAAATAAGTAGATTTTTATTTATAATTCATTTTTCTATTTTAATTTCAAAACTTTCCAATGCTAATACAAGCTATATTAATGAGAACTTTATTTATAACCATGTGTTTTTTTAAATTGGAAGCTCATTAACTTCAATGCAAATCAATTTAACTCTAAATATATATTTCTAAAGCTACAACCACAAAATTTACAATATGTGTTTGCTCTAATGGAAAAATATTCCATTTTTAAGCTAGCTGTAAGAAAAAAATAAAGAACAAATAAAGCAAACCCTGTGCTCATTGTGTGTCTCAGGCTCATGAAAAGGCAGTATACAAAAGTACAAGTAAATTTGTAATTACCAAGGTATTCATCTTATATTGCTTGAAATCTTTCAACAAACAAAAATGGTATTTCAATACTACTTTTACTGTGGAGACAGTAAACATCAGAGCCAGATTTACACCCGAGCTAGATGATGTAGGAGTCTATCACACTTCAGCCATCCAGACTGTTTTCTTTTTTTTTTTGGTTTTTCGAGACAGGGTTTCTCTGTGTATCCTTTACTGTCCTGGACTCACTTTGTAGACCAGGCTGGCCTCGAACTCACAGTGATCCGCCTGCCTCTGCCTCCCAAGTGCTGGGATTAAAGGCGTGCGCCACCACCGCCCTGTCTCAAGTGTAACAGGAACATGGAGACAGCTAGCCTCTGAATATTACCACAGCCTCCAGTTTACATAATCATCATATAAAATATAAATGGAAAGAGTTGAGCCCCTCCCACACTCATCCTGAATGCCTGCACACCCCTAAATCTCCAGGGATTCTCCTGGGTTTAGATGCTATGTCACCTCCAGCTGCAACTTCCTGCTGCCACAGAATTCAGGCTCCAGACTCCATCTTGCCTTCCACCTGATGTGCCCTTTCTTTCAATATCAGGGCTTGGCACCTGTGCCTCTCAAAAGAGAGCTGTGGATGGACATAAGCAAGTCAGCACATTATCTTTCTTTTGCATGGTGAAGAGCTGTACCAGCTTGATTCCTCAAGCAGGAGGCTGCTGTGCCAAATCAGTAAACTGTAGGCCTGATGAAGGAGTCTGTTGTGAAGGCTGGAACTGGCCTACATCCTCCTTTGAGACCCAGATTCTCAGTATGATCATGCCAAGCCATTAATCACAGGCACCATGTGAGCAAGAGCAGTCCCTGGGCACTGCAGTGTCTAGTCCCAAAGGCCATCTCAAGAGGGCAGTTTGCAAAGTCTCATATGAATGATCATTACATGGAAATAAATGTGCTCTGACTGACTCAGAAAGAGAATAAACCATTAGGCAACTCAGGTGAAGGAACCTGAAATGAAGAAAGTGCTACAGGCTCCTGGCTGAACGTGCCAACAGTAGTCACCAGAGCCCCTCCATCCCTGAAGCTGCCTGGGTCTCTGCTCCCCCTCTTCCAATGTCTCAGCATCCAGGCACAAAGGCCCAGACATCCAATGAATAATGAATATGTAGCAGCTAATGACCATTTACAAAGCAGGAAGGGCAGGGTTAAGCAGCCTGGCTTCCTGCTAAAGGCTGCCTCAGGCATTCCCATCAACTTATAATGATAAGCAGTTCACCAGCAAGAGCAGCCACGAGATGAGGAGAATACAGTGACATTTCTCATTCTGTCTTTTGTATCCATTGCATTTTTAAGAATGTGCTCAGCACCTTGGTACCCACTTTCATAATATATTTGCATTGTTAGAATTTGGTCCCATGAAAGCATCAAACACAGATGCAAACATGGTTTTCAGACACAAAAAGCACTTTCTGGTTCTTCCTAATGCTACACAGTAGTTCTAAACCAAGAAGAAGACGACAAGAATGTGTCATCCCTGCTTTACCCTTACTTTTAGCTTTTCACATCTGGACTGTTAGTCCAAACAGCTGTCATTTCTGAATACAACTTTACAGAAAATACAAACACCATTTCCTTTATGGAAATGTCCTAAAATCACTTGATGAATTTATTTAGAAGTTACTTCCTCCTGCATCAACACATGAACAAAATGACAAACATGAGATAGAACAAATTAGTACTACTGAGATTCACAAGACCACTGCTAATAATGGCATTTTTGTATTGCGTGATGCCAAAGACAAAGATGCTTATCAACTATATTTATGAACTACTGAAGTAAGACTTGAGGAAAAGGAGCTCTCTGTGATAGAAGGCAATCCATCTGTCTGTAACTGCAGACAATCTGGACAGATTTCAAATCATTCTTTCTCCTAATATGAAAAGAAAACTAGCAAGTAAAATAATTTCAGCTTACAACATTCAATTCTAGTCATTTAACAAAAGAATTACTCCATCCCAGAAGTGAGGACCAGCCTGGGCAACTATGAAAGATCTGAAATGGAACACCATTTTTTCTATAAATAGTGCCTCTCTTTTGCTAAACAATCTCATTAGATTTGATGAACAAATGTTTTCTCCATTTTTCTAAACACCATACATACAGTTCTTCAACAGCTGACAGAGAAATTCATTCACCCCAGGAGTCAGCTCTCACAGAAACTGTTCTCTAATGGTGGGAAGATTACATAATGCCAATCTGCATGAGAACTAAGGAGTGGGGCCTCCACAGAAAATCGGCATTAACATCTCACTCTTCTGACAGATTACTAGTTAAAACAAAGGCAAACCAAGTCTTCGGGAATTGTTTTTTTCAGCAAATATTTACCGACTATCTATACCATAGCTTGCCATTGCACTAGGAACCTAAGGTACACATATGAAAAGGAGTAATAAATTATTTGTTTTTACTGAAGGGCTAAGTCAACTCAAAATACAAATTTCTTGAGTATCTTACAGAAATTCACCAAATATGGGAAACTGGAAGCCAATACAAATGAGAAAGAACAGCTCTCTGTAAGAAAGGATGAGTTTCCTTGTGGGATTAGACATGCAATTAAAGCTCTTTTCTGGAGTACTATTCAGCAATGAGTAAGCAGTGCTAGGCCTGGCTTCCTTGCACCACAGCAGACTTAGACTACAGCTAAAGAAAACAGTCAGTCTGCTTAGAAAATATTAAAAGCTGTTCAGGTATGGTGTTGGCTTTAATCCTGACACTCAGGAAGCAGAGGCAGTGGATCTCTGAGTCTCACAAAGTTCCAAGCCAGCCAGGGCTACACAGTGACTCTTGTCTCAAAAACAGCAAGAGAAAAAACAGGAGGGGCTACAAGCAGATATTAACAGGAAAGCTTACTTGTGGAAACAAGACAGTTTTCTTAAATCATCTGAGATACCTTCGAATACTACAGAACATAAAGTATGAGTAAGATCTTAAGATAATACCTTAAGTTAGAAGTGACAATAGACATTAATTAGCATACAAATCATTTTTCCCCTGTGGACTGAAAACTATGGGATAATTTAAAGAGAAATCTAATGCACTCTTTTAAAAAAATTTTTATGACAGTAGACTTAGGGAAACACCTCATGTGCTAGGAAATGGAGCTTCAAGTTCAGATAGTAACAAAAGAGGCGTTGTGTGACTGCCCTGCTTCATTAGGAGAGATGCTTCAGCAGGTACTGTATCACTTAAGTCTAAACTAGAGGAGGGCCACGGGACCCAGTCATAAGAGATGCTTTCTGTAAAAGTGGTTACCATTAACATAACCTCAACTGTAATACAGAAAGCTTGTCTGATGGCACATGCAGAAGATGGAGAGAGTGAAGCACAGGAATGCACAATTACACCATGTCACCTGGCTGACACTGTTCACACCAACATCATAACAATTCTGTTAAGATTACATATCAATAAGCAAGGCTCCAACATGGGACTGGCAATACAAAGTCCCATTAGCACTAATTTAAGATTATTTTAGAAAGTAACTGTAAACACTTGCTCAGAACAAGTAAACAGGAAACCAGGAAACTTTTTACTATTCATCTTTCAATTTGGTAGAACTAAAATAAAATAACCTTTTAGGCACATCTTTAAACATAGGAAAAAATGTTTTAAGAGTATGTATCAACACTGAGATTCAAAATATTTCATATCAAACAAAACACACCTTCCAATCACAACAAATAAAAGATTAAATACACATAGAAGTCAGGCGTGGTAGTACACGCCTTTAATCCCAACATGCAGAAGTAGAGGCAAGCAATCTGAGTTCAAATTTCAGGCCAGCCAGAGCTACAGTGAGACCCTGTCTCAAACAAACAAAAATCCACAGAGACTGAGGGTCTTGTTCTGTGGGAGCTTCATGTACAAGGTCCTGTGTTCCATCCCTAGAACCTAAAATAAATTAAAAGAATCCTATAGTAAAGAGATAACTACCAGGAGTCCTGGACCAGTGTCTAACTTTTTCAGAACACAGAAAGGAAATTAAAACCATTTGTAACAACTAGTTCTGTTAAACAGGAATTGTGGGTTTCAGAATTTTGGTGAAACACAGAAAACAGTGTTGACTATACCAAGAAATATCCCCTAACAGTAGAATGTACTAACTCTGTACATAGAGCTACTTCCTATAACCACAAGCCACTTGGTCAATTAAATTATAAAAATGAACACTGCTTTGAATTCTCTAACCTTATATTTCTTTCCTTTCCTTTTTTTTTTAAGTTTAAATATGGAAGCTTTCCACTGGCCCCCACTTCTATCACCTGGATTCTTGGGGACATTTTCTGAGGCACCTTGAATCTTCATCATCTATGGGGTCTTCATCACAACCCACAAAGGCAATTTATTGTCCTTAGTTGACTAGCAAAAAGGCTGGGGCATAACAGAACTAACTGCAGACAGAGCTTCACAATGGATGTCTACCTCACAGCAGTTTCCTATGCTTCAAATGAAACCACACATGGAAGAGCATCATACAGCACAATGGCTGTGTATTTACAGGAAAAGAAAGATACCACATCAGGCCATTACTAAAAAGCAGCATCATTCTTCTAACTTGCACTTTCCTCTGCATTCCTCTCCTTTTAGCAGTCAACCATTCCATACAGTACTATTCAGTAAATGAGAATAAAGCAGAGGAATACACAAATTCTCCTCCAATAGCAATCTCTTATCACTCCCCAAAGTAACCTTCCAGAAAATAGCTATAGACAGGTGATACCAGTTGTCTAAAGAATTGTAAAATAATGTTTACGATAGAAGATAGTTACAGACCCAAAGAGAAGAATGCAGAAGAACCTTGGAGCATAAGCAGGGTCTGAAGGCTCAGGCCCTGAGTTGCTTTGGAAGTTGAAGTGCCAGCTGCTTTGGAAGTTGAAGCATGAAGATCGTGAGTTTAAACCCTGCCTGGGCACCAAGTTGATTTAAGCATAAGTAACTTATAAAAACCCAATCTCAGATTTTAAAATTTTTAAAGAACTGGTGGTGGGGGGAGGTGGGGGCGTGTGGATTAGTGATAGAATGCTTACTCTGCGTGCTCCAAGAAATCCTAGGCTTAATTACAGTCCCATGCTGAAGCAAACAAACAAACAAAGAATATTCATTTGATTGCTGACTTTACACCAGACAGGTGTCACCCATTAACTGAAGGCTCTACCTAAACCCCAAACCAGACCTTGGGAACTGAGAAAAACAATGGCAAAATCTGTGACTTCCTTGCAACTTTTTCTCCACCATACTACTTTGTAAGGATGATGTGCAGGTTGTACAATCTTTGTGATATTCCTAAGCCACATCAAGAACACAATTCTGCACATATAAAAATTCCTGTACCTGAAGTAATGAAAAATGCTTTTTAACTGAAGTTTGAACCCACAACTTATATATATATGAATAGTAAGAGGGAATGTCCAACATTATGGTTGAAAGAGAAAAGTTAGACATCGATGGCCAGCAAACATATTTTTTCTTCCTAATCTTTATTGCATTGACCAAGAAAATCTATTTCCTTTCCATTAACCACAGCACTTATTACAGAACTAGACACAAAGGAGGTCCTAAATAAGTATTTAAATTACTTTGATATAAGATATTAAGAAGAAATTCCAAATCCTGGAAGATTTTTGAAGCACTAGACTTAATGAATCAAAGAAAAAAGGTGAAAGTTTAAAAAGAATATCCAAAATAAAAAGGGTCTTGGGACTGAGGAGAGCTGCTGAGGGACTGTTCTGCTAGCAGGTGCTTGCCCATGCAGGCATGAAGACCTGAATTCAATTCCTGGAGGCCACATTAAAAAGCTGGGCAGAGTCACATCAACTTGTAATCCAAGGGTTGGTGGAAGCAGAGTCAGCTGAATCTCTGGGACCTGAAGGCCAACCAGCCTAGACGATAGAAGACAAGACATCCAGGCCAGTAAAAGACCATTTCAAAACACTAATGCAGACAACACCTGAGGGACACCAGAGGTTGTCCTCTGGTCTCCACACACATGCATGCAAGTATTCACACACGCACGGGAGGGGGGATGACACAGAGTCTCAGGTAGCCCACGCTGGCCTCCAACTCATAATGCAGCCACCATCTTGAACCCCTGATGGTTCTGAGTCAGCCTTCCAAGCGATGGGACTACAAAGCATGCAATACCACGCCCAACTGGTCTTAGACAGTGGGATTAAGAATGGTGAGTGGGGAAGTAGAGCACACAAGTAAAATGGCACATATTGTGAAAACACTGTAATGAAACCCATCATCTAATATGCTAATGAATATTAATTTAAAAAGAAAAAATGGCAAATGAGCAGGAGTTCAAGGGACTACAATTAGAAGAAAGATAAACTGAGAAAAAAACACCACTTGTGACAGGCTCTGAAAAATGGGCAGGAGTTGGGAAGGAGGAGTGGAGGCTTTCCAGGAAGCAGAGTGAAGTGCGGAACCAATTACGAGGATGGGATGGATAAGGAGGAAACCTGGGGTTAGCAACCCTCACAAACAAATAGGAGGAAATACATTTAGAAAGAGAAGGCCAGATCTGACACCGCCTGATCAACAGCTAAGAATCTCTAGCCTGTACTTTGCAGGTAATAGGAAGTAATGAGATTCTTCAATTGATGACACCCATAATCAATACAGTGCAGCAACAGGGATCTCAGAGTAATGTGCGACACGCAGGCATTTCTGCCACTCCCCCATATCTATCACTCTTGTAAGCTCAGCTCACATTCACTGGCTCCATGTGAGGGAGGGGCTTAATACTTCCTGAAGGTTAGACAGCTGAGTTTTCTCTGTGTACAGGCAGCACTGACCAGAGTATATTATATTACCTGGTGTTTTCAACACCTCATACACTCCTCCTCCCAGTACAGCTGTGATCAACTCACTGACCCAGAGCACCCCAGATAAACCAGCTGGAGATGTTCGGGAGGTGGGATTGAGGGCTAGAGGAGCAGCACTGGATTGAGTTTAGGGTGGTATTCAGTTACAGTTCACCACCTCCAAAGAGAAAGGAGCCTGAAGTCTGACCGAAACCAGATGCAAGCCTTAGCAAATCCTCACAAAGCACAGCCATACAAGGCATACACAATATCCCCCACAATCACTTGCAACAACTCATGCCCACCTCAGCCCACGACAAGCCCAGTATTTCTACTGGGGATTGGGCACAAATGCACTGTGTGCTCAGCCCCTAGCAGAGCCACAAACTCCCAAGAGGGAAGCAGGTGCTCAGTGCTAAGTGCTAAGTGCATTATTTGTAGGGACAGTCCAGGCTGGGAGCCACTTATGGAAAGTCCCCCAGAAACCAAGTCCTCAGAATGTGGTACGGAGCCACCTTGCAGACCAGACTTACTATCTGAGCTCTGTTGGGCACAGGGTCCAAATGGAATCTTAGAACTTGAGTTCCAATCATGCTCTGGATTAAGATATTCTGGGCCCCTACCAGTCAGACTATGTAGGTATCCTGGGAAGTCTGGGGAAGGTGCAAGTGTGAGTGCTTTAGTCTAGTAAATTTATTGTAATGTGTCAGTGTAATAAAAGAGAACAGAAATCTACTATGTTTATAAAACATAAAACATGCATTACATGTTTTACTATTTAATTAAACATAATCATTTAAATAATTATATATTACTATCTGGCTGCAAATATCTTGTCCTCTGCTTCAGAAAATCTCATTTTAGAAGACATGTCTTCTTCCACTAAGATATGGGACCAAAAAAAATCTTTCTTTATAAACATGTGCAAAAACAAAACAAAACAAAAAAGCTGTCTGCCAGTCTGTAAGACACAAATCTGCTTCTGCTTTTTCTGAATCCATACGTGTCTAGTGGAAACTGCCAGGGGTGTATCTTCCACAATACCAGTAGTCTAAAAGAGTCTTTACAGTTTCAGAATAATTGAAGTTTCTCTCCAGCCTAACTCATCACACAGGCCCTAAAGAGCACAAACAGACTAATAGAAGAAGGCTAACATTTGCCCCTTTAATTTTCAGCAGTAAAAGAACACTTGGAAACATGATAAAGAGCAATCCAAAAGTATTTTGTTTGTTTTGCAAACAAAGGACACTTTGGAAAATAAAAACCTTTAAGCTAAAATATTTTAATAGAAGAAATATAATCTTATAAATACAGATTCTGATGCTGATGAATGTATTCGCTGTGCTCGCCTACTCAGGCAAACCACCCACTGGAAAATGGGGGAAAAAAAAATCCAGCAGGCTCTGCACCATCTGATCTTGCCATGGGCTCTACAAATTCATATGCAAGAACATACAGGGGCTGGAGAAACCCACGCAACCATGCATCTGTAATCTCAGCTGACCGACATGAGCGATACTTCAGTTGCCCAGAGTAACTGTCAGCAGAGCCAGGCACTTACTGATCACTGAAATTACACTGCAGACTCCACCCTTCCCCAGGCTAGCCATTGCAGAGGGATGGTGATTTATCTGCATACAGACAGCACATTTTAAAACTCAGGCTTGACTTCCAAGGAAACCTCTAGAAAAGGTATAAAAATTTGTGTTCATCACACCCAAATTATAATAGTGAGCCACTGTAAAGACATGTACAGATAGTCTTTTTAAAAAAAAATTGGTGTGATGGCTAAAATATTTTTACAACAATTATCATGGATGTGAAAGAAAACAAAAGTGGGTTTGGGCATTTCAACTAGCTATAAAAACCAGATTAGAAAAAACATTTGTCTACGACCACACATTTGAGCGTAGCCAAGCTCATCTCATCTCAGAAGCTAAGCAGAGACAGGGTCTGCCTGGTTAGTACCTGGACGTGAGAAGAGATTCCAACGACTCACCATGGTAGACCACCGAGATATATAAGGGGAGACTGGGAGACTGTCCCTCTATAGGTGGCCACTCAATCTTCATACACTTGTCTTTTCGGTTACACTTTAGAAAAAAATCAGTATCCTGGGCTGACCACTCTCCAGGAACAATCAGTGTGTGTCCATTGTGGAAAGGGTCTTCTGTGTGGCCCATAGCCAAATGGGTCAGCATCTAAGGCTGCATCTGTTAAGAAACAGGGTCAAGGGAGGTTAGAGGCTCAGAGTTATTTACTATCAGTTCCTCCCCTGCTACCACTCCTACCATCTCAAGAAAAAGAGTTTATTTTATACTAAATAACCAAGTATTCCTGCACACACCCGCGTGCACATACACACATACTGAATAATACAAGTTTCACTGAACTATCAAATTTCCTAAATGAGAAATTTAAACATTGACACCAGTTAATGTTAGTGCTAAAAATGTAACATGGTGTGAAAATGTATAAAGTACACATTTGTAAATTGGCTTTCTCTCTTTTAAGAATCACATGTCTGGAGTTGAGTATATAGATCAGTTAGCATTGTTTGTCTAGCATGCATTAGCTCCTGGATGGGGTCCCTAGCATTACATGAACAAGGTATAATGCCATATCCTATAACCTCAATATATCCATAATATCAGCACTTAAAGAGATGAAGGCACAAGTTCAAAGTTGTCCTTGGTTATGTGGCCAGAATGAGATGAGGAAAGAAAACAGAAGAGAAGAGAAGAGAAGAGAAGAGAAGAGAAGAGAAGAGAAGAGAAGAGAAGAGAAGAGAAGAGGGGGGGGGAGGGGAGGGGGAGGGGAGAGAAGATAAGGAGTTGGGTGTGGTGGTGCATGCCTTTAATCCCAGCACTGGGGAGGCAGAGGCAGGTGGATCTCTGTGAGTTCAAGGCCAGCCTGGTTTATAAAGTGAATCCAGGACAGCCAGGGATGGGCAGATATCCCTTCTCTTGATTTCTCTTCCCTTTTATGCCTACCTGCCAAGCTCAAATTCTTAGGTCAAATTGTTAATATACTTTTGGCTTATGCACAATAAAGTAAACAACATGTGAAATCAATTCAATTCATATTGAATGGCGGATTATGGCAAACCTGAAGTCTGTACAAATATGTGGATTGAATATGCATGTGGAGGCCACAGGTCAGCCTTGGTCTCAGTTCTCAGGTACTGGTTGTTCAGCACCTGTCTGCTTGTCATCAGAATTACAGACACACACCAGGCTTTTCAGGGACCTTATGGTTGGCATACTCCCTACTATAACTGAGTCTTTACTTAACTGGCTGTATAGGGGCATGACTAAAATCACAAAAGCTGTGCACATCGGTTACCGTGGCAATGGGGATGCTGGGAGATCTTGAGACTTTTGGACCCTCCACGGAGAATCCAGAGATAGGACGATTTATAAGCGAGAGATTCCACGAGGTCAGTCTCTTCTCCCTGCCCTAACCCACTGAGAAGCTAGACTGAAGAACAACACAGCAAGGTACGCCATTAACAGAATTTAGCCTGCTAAAGTCCTAGGCAAAGGCACGGCATAAACCTGCTGAGGGAGAGCCTTGGGGCTCCAGAGCGATGGGAAAGTGTGCAAGGCAAGCAGAGTCCAGAAGGCGCTTAGAGAAGTTTTTGGTATTAAAATTTGCCTGGGCCAAAGAGAGTGTGGGGAGATGAGTCTTGATTGAAAAAGCTGCCCTCAGTGAGTGGTTGGGACTGACTGATTTTATAAACTGGTCACAATTTGATGGTGAAAATAAACTGGCCTTCAAACTGGCAAAATAGGGCCCAACAGACTTTAAGCTTAAGATACTATCTGACAGGACTGCCATAAACCAAGCTATCCTGCACTGACCTATGCTAAGAATATTAATATCCTTTTAAGAAGCTTCAAAAAGTATTTATATAGGTATTAGAGTGTTTTTAGGTATTAAGGTATTTTTAGACAGATTATAGATTTTAGAGTTTAGGTTTTAGGTTATAGGATTTAGGTATTTTATAGATGCTTGTTAAGTATTAATAAATATAAGTGTTGATAAATAAAAATATTCTGTTACACCTCTCACTGGCTGACAATCCCATGCCAAGAACTCAAGAAAGTGGTATCACACAAATGTACAGCCAGGCACTGCCTACAATGGTCACTGAAGCATTGCTTATAAAATTTGCCCTGATGGAATCAAAGTAAAAATTCATCAAGTACAAACATTGATATGCTGGTAAATAACTAGCACTCCAGGAGCCTAGAGAGTCCTGATTTGTATAGTTTTGCCCATTCCTGTGGTAAATACTTCTACCACAGCTAATATCAAACCACCAAAGTGATGGGACTGTATTTGTAAAGGTGAGAAGACATTTGTATAAGTAGCTTTTATGAGCCAATGCAAACTAGCCATCTTCCATATGATTAAAATGCACTGCCAACAGGGAGCCCTCTAGATAGAACACTATGCCCAGCATGTGCCAGGCCCTGGGTTCAACACACACATACACCACCTCACTGCAATGCTAAAATGCTGTAATTATGATGTGAAAATTTTATATTACCATAACAATGCACAGTACATATTATTGAATAAAAATATTACATACGGAACAGCTTATGGACAGTGTGAATTATATGCATACTTTAGTTCCATGTTCAAAAAGAACCATACAATAATGGTGATAACACTAATTAAATTCATGTAGTTTGTAAATATAACAAGGCAATAAACTGGATTTTCATGGAGTATCTAGAGCACATTAAGATTTTCATTTTAAAGTAGAACACCAAAAATCAACAAATGTGGCTTAATTTTAAAAAGTGGTTATTAATACACAGCAAAGAAAAAGAAAAACAACACACAGAGGTTAAATTAATATAACAGAAAGCTAATTTCACTTGAATGCTTGAAGTACATAAATAAGCTAAAGAAATGAAGAGACAAGTTTAAAAACAAAAACGAAAAACAAGAAATTCCACTAAAAACAAATAATGGCCATGATGATTGTCACTAGTGATCGAATAGATCTTCCGATTACAAATACAATGATTCCCCACAACACTACTCAGTGTGAATTAAATACAACTGTGTAAGAATCATTGTTTTTTCATATCTTCTGACCCAGAACTAGAATTTATATGTATCAACTGTTTTTGTTTTTAAAAGCTTCTCACCCAGAACCTCATCAGGTATTTTTTAAAAGGAGACATTGAGGGGGAGCACTGTGGTGAATGTCTTTGACCCCAGCACTCAGAAGGCAGAGAAGCAGGGCTCTCTGAACTCACTCTTGTGAGTTTGAGGCCCATGTAATGAGAGCTTCATTGTGAGACCCTGTCTTTAACACAAACAAGCAAGCAAGCAAGCAAGCAAAAAAAGAAACATGTCAAAACAGAAAAGAACTGAGGGGCTGGAGAGATGGCTTAGTGATTAAAAGCACTTGTTGCTTTTGCAGGGAACTCGGGTTCAGTTCCCCAGCACCCACATGATGTTTTACAACCATTAATGACTCCAGTTCCAAGGGACTCTCTTCTGACTTCATGGGCACCAAGCACACACAGGATGTGCATACACACATGCAGGCAAAGCACTTACACATAAAATAAAATAATTTGGGGGGAAGGGGGTTTGAGACAAGGTTTCTCTGTGTTAACAGCTCTGGCTGTCCTGGCCTCTCTTTGTAGACCAGAATGGCCTGGAATTCTCAGAGATTTGCTTGCCTCTGCCTCCAGTGCTGGGATTAAAGGCATGTGCCACCACTCCTGACAATAAAATACACTTTTAAAGAGAGGAATTGAACAAATTAGTATAGTTCATTACATGGAGCATCATATACCCATCTCATATGCAAATGTAAACTCTATAATGCCACACAGAACATGCTTACAATAGTATTGAACTGTACAATGTGATGACACCTATAAAAAGAAACATTTAAAAAACCAGAATAGAAGCCGGGCGGTGGTGGCGCACGCCTTTAATCCCAGCACTTGGGAGGCAGAGGCAGGCGGATCTCTGTGAGTTCGAGGCCAGCCTGGTCTACAAAGTGAGTCCAGGACAGCCAGGATACACAGAGAAACCCTGTCTCGAAAAACCAAAAAAAAAACAAAAAAAAAACCAGAATAGAAACAAACAGTACCCAGAAAAGGTCATAGTTCTTATGTTATATTGGAACATTTTGGATATACTTAGGAATTAATTTTGAAACTATGTTTTCAATTGTGTGTGAAAAAAACTACTACATTATTTCTGTAATTTCATTATCACTGAAAAACAAGACAAAAATATAATTAAGTAGCAGAATGGGCTGCCATTTATTCAAAGGTTAACATAAAAATATAATGCATTTAAAAGTGTAAGAAAATTCTTTTTTTTTAGTGATGAACATGTTTCTTGTGAGAAAAATGTTTGTCTCAAACTTCAACTATATTAAGTGAAATGGTTTTCTCACTATTAAATTTTTTTACTGTTTTAGAACTAAACCACCTGAGAAAATATTAAGTGTTCACCTTTAATTCCAAGAAAAAGAGTAAACCAATATAAATTCAATACTACAAAGGAAGAATATTTTTACAAAATATATGTAATAAAAAAATATAAAAAAATTAATTGTATAAACACTTGACTTGGGCCTACTGATGCACAGGGTATTAATATTAACTAACTAACCTTTGGAGGATACAATGTAATTTAAGGAACAATTCACAGACTCTGGAGATGTAGAAAAACTCTCAAGACTCAGTTCCCAAAGTATGCACGGTCTGGAGAAGGAAGTCCTACAAAAAAAAAAAATGTTTCTCAAAGGTCTTTGGTTTTATCACTTCCTCTAATGAAACACTTTACTAAGGAAATGCACGCTGTACAGGGAAGGTATGGGACCTATCACCACAAGAAACAGTGTCTGACATTGATGATCATTTCTAAGGGAACATCTTAAATGACCCAATAGAAGAAATGTAAGAATTAGCACTCGGGAGGCAGAGAGGTAGATCTCTGTAAATTTAGGTCTACATAGTGAGTTCCAGGACAGCCAGAGCTACAGAGTGAAACCTTGCCTCAAGACTAAAAGAATGTCCACAGAGTGTCAGTAGTTGGACACAAGTTCCTTCCCCTCCAGACTCACCAGTGCAAACCAAAAATGTGCTACAAGGATTCAGATAAAGCAAATCGTCAGTTCCATATTTTCATATGGAATGAAAATGAGTCATGAAACTAGAGACTGATTTTAGGTTTTTTTTTTTTTTTTGGTTTTTGGAGACAGGATTTCTCTGTGTTACAGAGTTTTGTCTGTCCTGAACTTGCTTTGTAAGTTCAAGGCTGGCCTTGAATTCAGAGATCGGCCTACTTATGCCTCGTGAGTGCTAGGACTAAAGGCATCTGTCACCACGCCAGGCTCAAGTATCTTTTAGTTCTAGCATCCCAGTTCTTTCAAATTACTCATTTTTTTTTTCAAAATATATCTTCCCACATTTTGAGTCAAGAAATCTCATTCAGTTAGTATCGTGTTAGGTACAGCTCCATTTTCAATGCTGGTCTTAATTAGCAACAGACACTTGACATTCTTTTAAAAGGGGGCTCAGGTATAATTCACTGCTAAAACACAGACTCAGTAAGCACCTGGCTGTGGGTTCAATGCCCAGGGTGCAGGCCTCAAAATCTTTTCAGAAGATTTTTAATAATACTTTTAATAATCCCCAGAGGGCAGAGGATATGGTTTAATTAGAGGAGTCTTGCCTAGCTAGCATGCAGGAAGCCCTGGGGTCCAAGACTGGGTTCCATCCCCAGTACTACACTGAGCTCAACACAGGTGTCCATGCCTATAAACCCAGCACGTAACTTAGGAGGTAGAGGAATTCAAAGTCATCCTAAGCCACATAGTGAACTTTGGCTACGCAATTAATTTAGCTACATCCTGAATTCTAGACCAGCCTAGACTTAAAAAAAGAAAAAAGCCTACAGTAGATTTGAAGATGGTGATCCCTTTGATAGGTGCCTAGACTAAGAACTCCTAAGTTCTTTCTACAAGACATGCCTCTACCTGAGTATGAATCTTCCTGGCAAGAATAGTTCATGACGTTGCTTATCTGCTTATACTTTGGGCAACTGAAATGTGCTCTGCTATAGGGGCAGCAAGCCAAATGAAAGCATCTCCTGGACAAAGACGCACCCTCATAACCTATCACAGGAAAACGGGTTCTCAGACAGACATATTTCTAAGCACCTCAAGGAGTTAACAGAAAAGAAAACTTAAGAAAAGCTATGGTGCAGCCAGGCGGCAAACTTTCTTTTTAAATGTAGATGGTTCTTTGCAGGAAAGTGACTACAACACACCAATCCCCATCCAACCCAAGCTTCCTTGACTGTGCATCTTCCAGATCACCTTCACCCCATCTTCCAGAGAGAGGAAGGGCACTATGGAGTGGGAAGGAGACCAAGAGATACAATGTGGGGAGAGCTGGAGGGGGGAGCAGCACTGGCCAGCTCTTCCCGATGGAGGCCACAGAGTAAAGGGACACACATTTCTCCTTTGCTCCCCTGCTTCCCATTCAGAGACTGGTGAAGACCACAGCCACAGGGGCTCTACCACAGCAGCACCCTCTACCCTTCCAAACCTTGGATCCCAGCTCCACCCTCTCCCTTGGGACTGTTCTTGCCCTAGCCCTGTCCAACCACAAATCCACGAGCAAAGTCAAGAGCCTGATACTAAGATAATGAGAGGACAGGAGCCTGAGGAAAGCAGGACTAGGCAGCATCAGTCACCAGCCTGGCACCTCTGGCAGAATCTGGCTCTTCTCAGTTTCCCTAAGATCTCAGAGAGAGAGTCCTGCTGTTGCTTCTCTGACCACAGCCCTTCCAGAGTTACAGACAAGGGACACAGGAAGTTGCTTTCTAAGGTTCCTCTTAACTGTGCATATGCCAACTAGAATAGTGCAGAGGTCACAGCATCAAATGCATTTAAAACAAAAAAGTTGAAATTCTTTATCTATAGGTCTCTGCCATAGATATTTTCCTGGGTGTACTATAAATCCCAAGAAGACAGGGACATAGTGATATATGATATGAACACAAGGCTCCGTTATCTGCTGCATCTTTCCTGAATGCATCTTTCCTACTAGCTCCAAACAGAAGAGTCCCTCTTTGGAAAGTGAAGCCTTTACACCCCTCACAAGCCCTATCAGTGATCACTCACAGAAAATGGGGAGCAGAGATTATCTGTAAACAAGTAGAAGCAATACTTAAAGCCCAGCGAGACAACAACCAAAGGAACAAGCCAGAGGAAGCTGGCAAGGGTAGTTACAAAAAGAAAAAAGAAAGGAAGACCCCTGCCTAAGCAGAGCAGAACACAGGCACTGCCTCTCGGCTCCACCCCTGTGCCGCCCAGGATATCGCCTTTCCTGCAGGAAGCAAGAGACACATGCTGATATGACAGAAGGATTTTGATACCACTCCCTGTGAAGACAGAGCTACTATCAGCAGCATGGCAGGCAGGAGGAGGGAGCGCTGGACAGCTAAGGCCTCATTCTCAGGCCTTGCTTACTGAGCACCCTGGCCACTCCATCACCACTAGCAGGGTTGCTTGTATTACACTGAAGTCACTGCAGCAAGAGAGAGAGATCCAAACCAGTCAGGAGGAGCCCACTAGACTGGCAATGCTTCCTTGTAAAGCTCATGAAGGGAGGGGGTACCCAACCTACTCCCACATTCTCAGCCCCCCAATCGACAGATGAAAGCAAATGAGGTCCAAGGTTACAAAAAAGAGGGGAATTTATAAGTTCACATGGTCCTTGAAGATCTTTCTCATTTAATTTCTTCATTCTATGTCTCTAGAAAAAGCAAATTAAACCGGGCAGTGGTGGCAGACACCTTTAATCCCAGCACTTGGGAGGCAGAGGCAGGCAGATCTTTGGGAGCTCGAAGCCAGCCTGGTCTACAAAGTGAGTCCAGGACAGCCAGGGCTACACTGAGAAACTTTGTCTCCAAAACCAAAAACAAACAAAACAAAAAAAAAAAGGAAAAGCAAACTAAACAAACAGAATTACCCTCTAAGATCACTCTATAGGAGGCAAAAATCAAGACAAGTAGGGTAGGAATACTGCCTTTTACAGGTTGGAGGAAGATATATGTTAATTATACAGAACGCTCCATAATGATGGTTAATTATTTCACAAAGCCAATCTCCCATTGTTTCAAATCATGTGTGACTTGTCAATTCTCAAAAATATTCCACAAGAGCTACAGAGTGAAGAGAGTTAAGCACTTAAGTTCCCTGCAATTCTTTTAAGGGCAAACTATGAACAAGAATTAAAGTCATTCTGTATTATTAGAACAAGTCGCAGGAAATGGGTCATCTCTCTAGGACAGGAGGAAAATTGCATCCACCATGTGCAGAAAAGAACATTTATTATAAGGAAAGCATCCTGTGAAGTGCAGACCCTATAACATCAATTCATGTGGCAAAAAACACTATTGCATCTTTACCTTAAAATACACACGGACACACACACACACACACACACACACACACGCACCCCTAAGAGTGTACTCCTGGCTGACTGGATAGAACAAAAACACATCCTCCCTAACGGTCTGTATGGAAATGCAATCAGAAAGAGATACTATTAAGGCTCTCAAGTAACTGAAAGCCGAGTGTTGAAAGCACTGCATAAGGAAGATGTGCTATTACTCCACACACGCCGACAGCCCACAGGACCTTCCCCATTCCAGGAAACATATAGCATCCTATTTGCAAACCCAGCAGCCCATTAGATTATCCTGTACTGGCTCACTAACTCTCTGCTGGTAATCATGAACCAATCTCAAGTCCCTGCCCTCTGGAAAAGGAAGGAAGAAGGATTTGACATTCAGTTCAATAATGACTTTGCTTTGCAGACCATAGTAAGAAGTGCAAAAGAAAGTTAAGCATCTCCTTTACTCGATCACAAACCTCTTTCTTTTTATGTGTCAAAACACCCAACTTCCCTCACCAGCTCATTGCCACATGATGTCTGACAGAACTGGGAAGTTCTCTAAGTCTGAGAAAACATGCATACAGGGCCATATAAGGACCCTCACTAACATTAAGAGAGAATAAACGGATGAGTATTGTTCATATGGGGCACAGCACCCAAGGCTGTAAGCCTGAAAGCTGGGCAAACCACAAGCACTCTACAGACAAGTGCAGCTACCAAGTAATAAAGGATGGCAAAGAGGCCAGCCAGTGGTAACACGGCTGCCCCTACAGCAAGGAAGACATACTAAAAACAACGAAATGTGTTTTTAAAACACACAAAAGAAATGAAAGAAATTCTAATTCCGGGTTTTTAACAAGTAATGGCCAAAAAAAGTAAATTCTTGGAAGAAGAAATTCATTCATGTTTTCAGTTCTCCAAACGGGAGAAATCACAAGGCTATCTCCAAGGAATATGCATACTGAGTTCTAAACATAACTATTCGCTTCCTGCAGCAGAGCCAAAAAACCTCACTCTACCTCTTTTTACTTAATTTGTGGATCAATTATTTTTCTCTTCTGTGAGGTTTCAAGAATATAATGACATTAATAACACTTCAGATCCCAACCGCACCACAATCAATTAAACACTTACTTGAAACTACTTTGTTTCTAAAGCAATCCAACTGGTCACAATGCAAGATTAACCCTGCAATAAATGCACATGAGATTCTAAAATCTCAAAGGTCTTGTGTGTCTAACAACACTCCACCGGAACAGCTGCATTTACTGCTTCTCACCCTGAAGCAATGTGACAAGGAAACATTCTCAGCAGAAAATGAACAGGAAACCAGGAGGCCACAGCACTCCACCTCTAAAACACAAGGCCTCTTACTGTGTGCCCTAGGTGGTCCCCTACTCAACAAAGAGGAGTGGAAAATGGAGAACATATGGATAATACCCATTAGAAAAAAGCAAGAAATTTACATTCATTCCCTTCAACTACTCTGCTTTCTTGTGGGAATCCAGCTGCATCCACACCCCTAGTTACTGAAAATAAAGCCTCGGTAAGATCAGCTATGCTTGGTCTGATGCTGAGACCCAAAGATCCGAGAGCTGCTGTCTTTGCACTCCAGGACCTCCCATCCAGTAAGAAACAGAACAATGGCCATCAATAGTTTCTTGGTTACAAGCAAAAAATGACCTGATTCAAGGAAATAATGCACATACACTTAGGAGATGACATTTTCCAGACCATCTACTTTCTCTGCCTGAGAGATTCCAGAAAGGCTCCTACAATGGTCTACAACATGTTTTACCTTTTCTTTTCTATGAAGCAGCAACAGAAAAGCCAGCCAGCAAGGCAACATAGGCAAGAACCAAGAAACAAGGCTGGAGACGCACTCCTTCCTGTTGGCACATAGCTAAGCAGCATTTCACATAGCACATAACTTTCCACACAGAAGTGCTTAATTTTTCTTCAGACAACATGTGAAAGGTGGCTATTATTTGTTAATATAAGACTGGGAAGAAATTCTGGAGAAAAAGTTTATTTTTCCAGTAATTGGCAAGTATTTGTTTAGTCCATGGATCTGAAAGAACTTCAAAATTTTACTTATGGAAAAATCCTAATTTTGTTATTTAAAACTGAACTATAAAGAGGCTGGAGATGTAGCTCAGCAGTAGAGCACATGGTTAGTACACATGGATCCCTGGGTTCAATCAATCCCCTGCACCAAAAAAAAAAATAAAAAATAAGGCCTTTTAGCAAATATTCAGTGCTGACTTGAGAAACAACAGCTAGGTATGAAGGCTAACCACAGGCCTACCATGGGAAACTCAGTTTGGAGCTCACAGTGCCATAACACCTGTTTATTTTCCTGTGTGATGCAGAATCACAACCACTTTGGACTGTAATTCACCTTGTCAGTATGTACAGGTCCTTTTGCCTCATTGCCACTTATTAGATAAACCAGTCAGACTTCTACATATCAGTGACCTAACATAACAACTGTGATCATGGAGCATCGTCTATTACATTAGCAACAGCTGCTTACACAGAACAGTTGTACGGGTCTGAGAATAGCTTTCCTTCGTTTTACTCCATTCAGCTAAACAAGAGAAAATGCTTTTTTACTGTAGAGTCAGTTACTGCAGGATTTAATTATCAACAATCACACGTCTTACCTTCTATTGCTATTTCACACTTCCCTAGGATTAATTCCGCACAGCTCTTAATGATGGCCTAAAAGCCATTGTAGAAGTTTCCCTTTGAAAATTGTCACTGCTTGATTCTTTAGCCAGGAAATGAGAGTTTAAGTATGTTGCTACAAATATACACATCCCCCTCAACTCAATCTACAGGTCTGTGGAGACAGCCCCTGTGCCTTCTTAAGGAGAAAATACTCCCAACCTGAAAATGGCTTCTCTCTTCTAAGGTATCTCCTTCGCTCCCTATGTTCTCTCTTCAACACCCAATCAATATTCCACTAACGTCAACAGAATAACAGTTCTCTTCAAAGAAAAACTGATATGGATGGTAGGAGCATAATCATTCTGGAAAATATTGTTCCTTTTCTCCAACAAAAGCTTGTCTGGATCATGAAGAAAATTCTTTTTCCTTTTCCTGTTAAGTTTAGCATAATACATATAGCCTTGTAGTTACAAAAGCTGTTTCAGGTCCTTAAATATTCGCCTGAAATGAAAACCCTATCTTTATTGAGCACTTCTGAAAATTGAACATAAGCCACCTCATAAAGGGGAACTGGGCAGGTTTTTCTAAATAAAAAAGAAGCTACCAAATTTATTTGTGGTAAACAAAACGGCTACTACAGTGCTCTGGGTCTCTTTGTTACCTTTATATACAAATCTGTTTGAGTAGATTCACAAAGGATAATGTCACAGAAAAACCTTCAGCAGGGTTTTAATTTAGTCCAAAATTATCTGATGAAGAAATGACCCAGGACTGACAGGTATACAACAGATGAGGATGGGCAAGCCACACAGCTCTATGAAAAGTCTCACTCTGAAGGCTCTGTCACAGTCAGTCAGTGCTACGGCTTGGGTATCTGAGGGAAGTCCCATTTCAGCCTTCAGACATAAATACTTCATTTTTTTTTCGTTGTTTTTTTCTGGTTTTTCGAGACAGGGTCTCTCTGTGTAACAGCTCTGGCTGTCCTGGACTCCCTTTGTAGACCAACCAGGCTGGCCTCGAACTCACAAAGATCCGCCTGCCTCTGCCTCCCAAGCGCTGGGATTAAAGGCATGTGCCACCACCGCCTGGCTTTTTTTCACTTTTTTAAAAAGAGGAAATATATCCAAGTAAATCTTAATATTTAGAAATGTATTCAACACTTTGAAGATTAAAAAAAAAATTAAATGGTCAGTCTTTACAGCAACATCATATTCTGGTATTTCCAAAATGCTTATATTATAGAGGGTTCAGGGTGTCTAACCCTAACAGCAACTGAGGGGGACTGGAAGGTACTTAAACATGCACAGGGCAACTCTCTAAGCTGGACACAGTGCCCACTCCCAGCCTCCCGGGTCCATTCTTGCTTTATACCTGCAATTTTTAGTATACTGATGAAGTCTGGGTACTGAAGATTAATACTGTATGTATTAATCACAAAATTCATCAGAGAGGAAACATTTAAAAATTCACCATGATCAATGTATCATGGGAGAAAAACATACAATTAAAAAAAAAGATAGGTTTAAACTAGCCTTTATATATAAACAGTAATCAAAGTATAGAATGGATTGGTTTTCTTTAAACTTATATTCTGTAAGCATGACTGACCTGGGTGGGCCTAGTGATGAAGGCCTGTGATCTCAGCTGTCAAGATGAAATAGGAGGACGCAAATTCAAAGCTTCCCTAGACAACTTAGTAAGATCTTGTCTGAAAAAGTAAAAAATGAGCAAGGTTCAATGCTGAAGCATATGCCTAGCAAGTGTGAGATGCTGGGTTCTAGTCGAAGTATCAAAAGCTGTTCCCATTATAACATACCCAACACAAAACACAATGTGCTGGATGGAATGCATGTGTAACTCACTGGGGCTCAAAGAATTGCATGCGTTTTTTTTTTTTTTCAAGATCACAAAATCATTTATTCAATAAGTACTGATTAAGACTCTTACAGATACTGACTTAGCAGCTAGAATTTCCTAGTGAACAAAATGAACACAATTCTGCCCTCATAAGCTTGCAGAGCGCAACATATAAAAATGTTGAAGCGTGCCAGGCGTGGTGGCGCAAACCTTTAATCCCAGCACTCGGGAGGCGGAGGCAGGCGGATCTCTCTGAGTTCAAGGCCAGCCTGGTCTACACAGTGAGACCAGCACAGTCAAGGATACAAAGAGAAACCGTGTCTCAAAAAACTTAAAAAAAAAAAATGTTGAAATGTATATGTAATTCCTTTCAAAGGCCAAATACATATAGTCTTCCATTAAAGACTGATATAAACTCTGCCTGTTTTCAATAGGAAGAATCCATTAGTAAAAAGAGTTTGCTAATTTAATGACTACAGAGTAAATACTTTAAACACATGTGAAAACAACAGGTCAATGGGGAGACAGGTGATATCTTTAAGTAATGGAATAAAACTTCCCAGTGAATATCTACAATATACAGCAGACATTCAGAACCATTAACTCCTCAAAGACTTGAAGACAAGTCGATAATTAAATGCTGTGATCTATGCACCACCAACAGAAATATCTAATGAGTAGTCATATTTCAACTATAAAGGCAAGACAACGTACTTTACACCTACTAAATGTTAAATATCAAATATCTTCTACTATATTTTATATTCTATATAGAATATAAAGCTTTTTTTCAGGTGCCAAAGAAAATAAACACTAATATGAACTAACTAAAGAGAACAAGACAAAAGTTACTGAGTTCAAATGAAACTCTTACTGTAATGAAATGTCAGAGACCGTTCAAGAAGAGCGGCATCAAAATGTGTAATATTGTGGAATAAATATGGAGCACACAGGCATAAGTGCTGGATAATGACTCAAAGAACCCCAAATTTTACTGGCACACTTGATTATCTAGTCAGATAACCAGTTTTGTGATATTGCTGGATTATTAATGTGTAAATAACTAGGTGTACAATGAATGCATTGCACCCCTGAAGAGCAAACCCCTTCCATGAGTGTCAGCCTTGAGCTAAAATTTACTCCTAAAACAATTTTACACAGGGCTTCCTTCATTTCAACATAAGAGTGATCGCTCCATGTAAATAAGTGATCAGAGATATGTAATGGAATATGGTCTGTAATCTCCTCTGAAGGGATGTTGGTTAAATGGACAGAAGAACTAGGAGATGCAGACCCCTCACAAAGCAGCAGACCAGGAAGGAACCCCTCCCCCAAATACTCCCTCGTTCAACGCAACACTCATTTCCCTGCTAAACTCGTGCCCATACACACATAAAGAAATTTACACTTACCATCTATCATGACCACACAAATAGTTGGGGTACTGCATTTGGGAAAGAAGCCAGTCTAGACTGAAAGCAGTAGTGATTGTTAGTGATGTCCATGGGCTCCTGTTTCTGGCAGAGAACTCTGTGATTTTTTTAAATATTGCTCATGAATGTAGGTGCTGAATAAACGGCAAATTTTCTACCACCTCCAACAGTCTGTCTTTGATGGGTGAGGTGGGGCTACGTTAAACTCTGTTCAAATATATAATAATTGGGGGGAGGGCTGCCACACACACCTATCACTTTTTTAGCAGTAGAGCTGTAGGGTTCCCCCCAGCTCAGGAAATCATCTCCACGATCATTTTTTAAACCATGGTATGTTATTAAAATACACAGCATGTAATTAAGTATCTCTGTAAGTGTACTCCCCTGTCAGGCATTTAAACCTAGGCCCTCCAACAAATCTAGCCGCTAGGAAACCTCGAGCTGTCAAATTTCAAGCAAATAAGTTTGGTTAACGAGACCTCAAATGCCCTGTTCCTCGCTAAACACTAACATACGGAGAGTGTAAACAAAGGAAAATTAAAACCCAGGTCTAAGAGAAAATCTCTAAAACACATGTTTTTCCTCTTAATTGTATACTGGAGCACTATATATTTATTCCACTTGCCCCTGCTTATCCCTTTCTCAATTTAAAAAAAAAAATTAAGACGTTCCTAGTTCAGTCATGGGAAGTAACAGAAAAGACAAGGATGGACAAGCTTACCCAGTTTTCCTATTCCCCTGGCTTCATTGCCCTGAAGCCCACCTTTCCACTCAGCTGCTTGCTTTCTGCTCTTTATACTTTATATGTGCACGTTTACCTAGCTAGATTTCAACATAAAGACCTAAGCTAAGGCAAAGAAACAATATTGGTAAACATTTGTGATTATGATATTTTGCTCCTGAGTGTAAGGGATCCAGTACAGTTCAGTCCCAAAGGTAATGGGTTTCTGGAGCCAGCAGGTGGAATGCTCCAGAAAAAAAAGGATTGGGGGGGGTTCTTCTCAAATCCGAACAATGCAATATCCTTTACTTACAGAAATGTTTGAGAAGCGTTATTTTTACTCATACAAACAAACACAACTGCAGACATTTTTCAGGCCTGCTCCTGCAAAGCCGTTCCTACCACAATAGCTGAGAGTTATGTCATGTTGTACGTGAACCATAATCGCTTGATTCTGAACATTCTCTCGGGGATAATAATCACTACAATTTCTATTTTAAAAGAGCATTTTCTTGCTAACTTCGTGTTAAAGCAGAATGCTGGGTTGTCTTTTTTTTTAATGAGATTAAAGGGAAAATTTCTCCCACTCTTCCCGTTTTTCTTGGAGCCCAGATGGCAAGATACTAAAATGTCCGTTTTAAACAAAAGGTTTCTGTTTGTTTCCAGGAGCGTAACAGAGAAGCTGTGCTGGTTTCCAGTAGAAACTACTGTGAATTCGGGCACACATCTGGGTCGCCTCATTAAACAAAAGATACCCTCCGCTGTCAACAACCACACAGTACAGCCCTCCCGGATCCTTCATCTTTATCCAGAAGGAATGGTGCAGAAGAGACGCCTGTCACCATCCACTGGCCACGCAACTCTTCTGGGGTTGCTCCTCTCAGTGGCCTTGTGGCCACAGCAGAGCACACGCGGGCTCGCCTTCCCGCCCCGCCCCTGACCCAGCACATTAGCCGGGTTTCTTTGGGGCTCCAGCCAAGGCTTCCTCAGCACCTTTCCTGGCAGAATCCAGTCCTGGGTCTGCTCCCCGTTTCCACCCTTCCCTCCCCACCACACAACGCGCCACAATGGAGGCTGGCTGGCGAGCCACCGCACCGCACGCCATCGCCCACCCGCGCCGCTCGCGCGAACGCTCAGCCGCCCTGCAGACGCGGCGCACACCAAAGGCGCACGCCCCGCGGCTCGGCGCAGGGGCAGCCCCGGCCCTCGGGGCCCGAGAGTGCGCGCGCGCCGGGTGCGGGAGCCGGCCGGGGGCGCGCGCGGGGAGGGCAGCGGCGAACCGGGGCGGGGGGCGCCGGGGCCCAAGGGCCGCACTCACCCAGCAACAGCAGCTTGAGCTCCCGGCGGGCGTCGCGCTTGTCCCTGCGCAGCTGCCGCTCGATCTCGTCGTTGATCCTCCGGGCTTCCTTGGCCTCCTCGCTCAGGCAGCACGCCATGATGGACTCCAGAGTCATTCTTCCGAAGTGCCTCGCTGCAGCCCCGCCGGCGCCCTGCTCACACGCGCTCACACACGCCCTCCGCCCTCGCTCCCCCGAGGCAGCGGCGGCCGCGGAGCCCCGCCGCCCCGGCGCGCGTCAGGGGCGAGCTCAGGGGAGTCGCGGTGGGTGAGGACGGCCGCCGGGCCCGCAGCCCAGGCGGGCCGGGAATGAGCGGGGCCGGGGGGCCTGGGGCGCGCGGGGAAAAAGAGGCCTCCGCGCCCGGCCGCGCTCACACGCCGCCTTCCCGGGGAGTGCACGGCCCTCCTGGCGCCACCGCCGCCGCCGCTGCTGCCGCTGCCTTAGGCTGTCCGCCCAGCGGCCCGAGCTCATGCACCGCACCGAGGCGGCCCCGCAGCGAGCGACCGCCGACGGCTCCGCGCGCTCGACGCGCCCGCTCCTCGCCGCCGTCGGCCTGCCCGCGCCCACTCGGCTCGCGCGCAAACCGGGCAGCCGGCCGCCGCGCGCTCCCCGCCTCCGCCGGACGCCCACCCGGCCCGATTGCCTGGCGCGCCGCGGCTGCTCAGTGCTCGCCCTCCCCCTCGCCACACACACACATTTTCTCCTTTCTCTGAACTGGAGCACAGATCCGGGAGGGAGGCGGCGGCGGCGGCGGCGGCGCGAGGGGGGCGGGCGCGGGGGGCGGGCGCAGCGCAAGGGGCGGTGCCACGGCCCCTCCGGGACGGCTCGCGCTCTTCTCGCCCCGCCCCTGGTGTCCGGCAGCCCGCCCCTCCCCGCTCGCCGGCCACCTCCGTGCCAACCCCGGGCGCGGCGGTCACGGCCGCTCGAGCGGGACCTGCCGGCGGACACTGACCTTAGCCCGGTGCGGGCCCCGGGGCGTGGTCGGCGAGAATATGGCGGCCCGGGTCTGCCCTCCGGCCGCTGGCGCCGCGGCAGCCCTGCTCGGTGCCCAGGCGCTGCGCCCCCGGCCTCTCGGCCGCCCTGTTTGCCCTTTCCTATTTCTAAAACGCCATTCGGCTAGAAGCTTCCTAGGGTGGCCTCTGATCCCAGAGCCGTCTTAGAGAATAGGATACTCTCTACTAGGGAAGAGAAAGGGTTGTCACTGGCTCGCTAAGTGTTACCGAGAGGTTTGTCGACGGAACTGCCCTCGGTATCTCCAGATGGGAATCTGAATACTAAAGAGAAAAATGAAGCTGCCCAAGTTCCCAAGAGCCTCCTGAACTTTTCGGGTCACTGAAGTGGTTTCTGTTTTCCTACCTGCACACTATGTTAAATAGTCTGATAATATGGGATTGACCCTTCTACACCGTGACAGTTAAGGGTGACTTCTGGGAGAATGCCAAGTAGTACAGAATGAAAAGAAAGATGTGTATGGTGTGGTTCACGCCCATAAGCTCTACAAGCAACAGGCTGAGGCAGGAGGATTGCTACCTGAACAGTACCAGATTTATAGCAAAGAAAGGGGGGAGAGGAGAGAATAAAATGGAAAAAACTGGACAAACATATCATTGGAGCAGAATTCTATTTATCAGCAGTTAATGATAAATAGAAAAAAATCTTGTCCATTCGAGTTGTATCTAGAGGGAGAATGTTCATTCAAATTCATTGTGTCTCAAGCAACATGAGGAAATTCATGCTTTTTTTCCTGCTTTTATAGAAGCTGAGGCTTTCACATTTGTGCTTTCCGTGAACTGCTCCTGTTGATTCAGGCTGCAATGTAAGGTCATGACCGTTGCTACAAATTAAGAATGAACAAAGTCTTGGACTTCAAGGTCTTTCCTCTGTTTGCCTTATTCTCCACCCTCCGTGGTCCGTGCATTCACGCATTCACTAAGCCAGGATTCAGATGGAGTTGTGTACATAAAATCTGTATGTACCTAGCCAAGACAGCAAAGAAGACGAACCTCTCACCTCTTTTGTATGAATATCTTCAAAGAGCCGGTAGACTTGCTGTGAGAGTGAACACTTGAATCACTAAAGATTCAAAGTCAATAGACAGAAATGTAAAATGGCTTGAGGGAGAATTACAAGTAGCCCCCCACCGTGTGTGTGTGTGTGTGTGTGACACAAAATGCTGGAAAACAAAATAATCAACATTTCATGTCTGGCTTCCTAAGGAGCCTCTGAGACAAACTGCCATTATGCTATCAGTAATATGTTTTAGTTTAACTGTCCCCTTTGTTTTGTCACTTCTGTCTCAACCTCAGGGACACCCCCTGGCACAGATACTTAAATTGGTAAAACAATCGGTAGGAGAACATATCACTCATTGGAAAGAAATCAGGAAGTAAGGAACACCAGTAACACACAGGATAAAGCTATATAAGGACATCAAGAGGAAACAGGAAGAGAAAACTCTAAGCATGAGCCTAGATCTACCCCAAAACCTTTGGTGGGATCTGGAAAGCATTTGCCAAGCAAATACCCCTATAACCTAAATCAAACAAATGAAATACATACAGAAACTCATATTGGTGTTGAGTGTGTCCTAGAAGAATAGACTCTAAATTATGCAACTGAACAAGGCTCATGTTACAAAATTCCAGTTCATTAAATCAACAAACATGGATTAACTGCTTGCTATGTGAAAATATAGTTAAGATGCAGGAAGGAGAACTCCAGCGTATACAGCATGGCCCTTCCACTGCACAGGCATGTAGTCTTAAGGCATAGTGTGGCTCTGAACCGATACAGTAGAAAAAATGGAATTAATTTGTATGAAAGTTGGGGTAAAGGTAATTAATAATCCTGTTTGGGAGAGTTGGAAGATCTTACAGGAAAGAAACATTTCAATGTACGCTAAAGAATGTATAGGCTTAACTTGGTATGGAAATACACAGGCCTGCCTGGAATACCAATCTGGTCTACTGAAAGAGATACCCTGTGGGAATGAAGGAAGAGAGGGAAGAAAAGAAGAATGGAACAAGGAAAATATTTCCTATAAGTGTGTATATATACCACTTTAAATAACAATTCCAAATCAAAATCACTAGAGACAGCCTGTGGGATGATAAGCCATTCTGAGAACTCAAGGGCGATTACCATGGGCTGAAAGGCAAACCACAAAATCCTACAAGCTCTGATCTTCAGAGAAAACAAACTGCTATCTCCCTTGTGGTATCCCAGGTCAGAAACTTACCCACCCCCACACACCCCAATTTATTGCCCAGCCTTTTGAGACTGGAGAAGGAAGAAAGAAAAAAACAGTAAAGGCATATTGAAGTGTCATGGATGGATTCCAGAGTCCAAGAGAAAAATAAAAA
>CAJQZJ010034238.1:4088176-4116563 GCA_907164525.1 Lophiomys imhausi
GGCTGTCCTGGACTCGCTTTGTAGACCAGGCTGGCCTCGAACTCACAAAGATCCGCCTGCCTCTGCCTCCCAAGTGCTGGGATTAAAGGCGTGCGCCACCACCGCCCGGCTTATCTTTTTCTTTTTCCTTCTTTTTTTCTTTTTTCTTTTTCCTTTTCCCTTCTCTTTTTCCTTTCTTTTTTTTGTGGATATTCTTTGTTTTTGTGGGTTTGTGTGTTTGTTGGTCTTTTTTTTAGAATTCCCCCAGTAGCAAGGAGACACCTTTCAGTGGCAGTACTGCCTCATAGGCCCCCGGAGAATGAAGAGGCTCTTGGCCCTCATATGACTCCTGATCTGTGGTGAGAGACTGTTAGGTAGGGACACTCCACCCCAAAGAAGCAAGACGGAAGGGTCAGGGGGTAGAGCATGGGAGGGTGGGGCTGGGAAGCGGGAAAAGAGGACAATATGATAAGGATGTAACCTGAAGCAACAAACAAATAAATTTATTAACTAAAAAAAAAAAAAAAAAAAAGTCAGGTGGCAGGGCTGAAACACTGTGAATGGAATAGAGGATATAGCCATTCGGCCTGGTTTTGCAGACCTCCAGGTGTCAAGAAGACGTGGAGCTAAGGTAAAATACAATAGAATTGTGGTATTGGCCCATGCCTTTGACTTCAGCGGAGACGAGGGGAGCACCGTAGAGTTGGTGGTATTATGTATTCTGGAGTCATACAGAGCGGGGTGGTGAGGGTGCATACTCTTGGTCCCACCATTCAAGAAGAGTACACCCTTGGTCCCAGCTCCCAGCACACTGGAGACAGAAACTGGCAGATCCTGGAGCTCAGGGTCAGCCTGATGCAGGGCAAACTCTAAATAGAGAAAGACTTTGATCCAGGAGTGGTGGAACACATCTTTGATCCCTTCACATGGGAAACACAGGTCTCTGATCCCAATAATTAGAGTTCAGAGACACACACATGGGATTTGGAGGGACCTAGGTTTGGAGGTTACTTACAAAAGGCCTTCTCGATGCAGGCAGATTGTCCTTTGGGATCTCAAAATATATACACTAGAGCTGGTTTAGCTCCAAGGTGACAGAATGATTTCTTCTTTAACCCGGATTGAAAGATAACGCTTTGTATGTTGTCGGAAGGCCAAATTTGCTTCAGGAGAAGTACTACCTGCCCCCCCCCCCCAAAAAAAAGAGGGCAATTGTCCCAGGGTTGGGATTGGGGCAGGGCTTTGTTCTTATCTTTCCAGGAGAATCAAAGTGTCCATTAGGGGAGCCCGGGGACGGCTGGACAGCGGAAACCTCAGCAGAGAGCAGAATCAGGCACCAAGGATGATGAGTGACCCAGTTGATTCTGCCTGGCAGACTTCCTCAGTAGCTGTCTCCATCGGGGGCCTGCAACCACCATGGCAATCCAATGTCGCTGGGATCGTTCAGCTCTACACAATGCCCCAGCAGGAACCTCAGTGAAGCCTGCTAGATCAGCTTCTCCCTACAAACCCCTTAGGTCATCTAAACAGCTGAGAACAGAAGGACTGAACATAAAAGGAGTGTACTAACATTTTTAACCACTTTTTCCATTTGGGTTCGGGCCCCAAACAGGTCTACTAGGATCCAAATCAGCAGGAAGCCACTTTAAGAGAGCGATGTCCCATGCCCAGAGGGTGGGGAAGGTGTTTCTCCGCCCTTCTTTTTGGTTATTTGAAGGATAACTGAAAACTCCGATATTTAGGGAAAGAGATTACAAGCTGATAAATGGTCCTGTTTAATGGGTTTTGGAGGTTAGCCCCAGGGACTTCCTACCTTTCCTTTTCTGTATCCTTCTTCCTCTCCTATGTAGGAGTGCATAGGCTTGAGAAAAATGAGATATAGACATAGCAGAGGAAGGTCCAAGAAGAAGGGGCAGATTATTGAATATGCCCTTATACCTTTGTATATTGATACAAAATTAGTAGTTTATTTGGCTATAGTGGTATTGACCATTGTTTATTGTGCAAAAATAAAATTGTATTGGATTACATCGGTATTGATCTTTGTATATTGATACAAAATTAAGATTATAGTTGGCCACAATGGTATTGACCCTTGTATATGGATGTAATATTAAGATTGTATTGGGCTACATAGGCATTGATCTTGGTATATTGATACATAATTAAGAGTATATTTAACCACAATTGAATAGATCTTTGTATATTGATACAAAATTAAAGGTAACGCTTCCTAATGGTATCATACCTAGAGATACTTAAAAATAAAATGTGAAGCTCTGGCCTCTTGATACCAACTGTCTAAAACGGTCTAGGATAGTTAAGTAAAACCAAGTCCTAATCATGCAAACATGTCACTTTGTTAGCTACTATGACAGTTTATCACAGATATTCTCTAAACTACCCAGTAATCAAGTTGCTAAGAGACAAGCAACATTTGCTTATCTAAATACAAGAGATGGATAGGGCATCTTCAAAAACCCCAAGAGATCTGCAGAATATGGCATTTAAAGATGTTTTCTTAAATTAAGATTTTCTTTCTTTTTTTTTGATATCGAGATATATCAGCGCCTGACATCACCCCCTATTCTACTCCAAGTAGAAGATAAGCATCGAAGAACCTCCACTGTAAGATGGTTGAATTAGTGGCAAGCCTATCTCTTGGCATGAAAAAACCCCTTGCACCAACTGCAGACAGACTACTGTCCAAAAAGGACAAAACTTGGTAGCAGGGAAGTCGACAGCCTAACTCTGCCAAGACAGGGTAGGTAAGTCCTTCATAATCCCTGCTCTACATCAAATGTCTGTCAGAGAAACGGACCCAAAGGCTGAAGACTGATGCTGGAATGTATGGAGAGAAAATGGGAACTGTCCAGGCAGTCATTGGTATGTCCTTTCTTAGTTTTGGAAGCTGCAGGCCCTGCACTTCCTATATAAGCAGATATATTTATCCCTCTCAGGTCTCTGAGGTGGTTGAAGAATAGACAGCTAGAGTCTCATAGTTAAATTTTGAATTGTTTAGGAATCAAGAGGGTGTTATAGATCTAAGAAGATACTCTTAAAAGTGTGTTGCAAGTTAGTATGAATGTTGAGTCAGATATAGACCTTTAAACTCATGGAGATGGTTAGATAGTAGAATGTTAAAGTCAGGGGCCAAATATGTATAAACTGGACATTGGGAAGGTATACTGGGCCATTTAACTCTCATAAATGTGGCATATTTATATCTATTGTTTTGTATAATACTTACTGTTATAAGAGAAGGAACCATCTGTTGGACTGAAAAGGGAAACTTCTGGGGGGAAGAGGGTGGAAGGGCGGGATAGGAAGGGGGAATACGGAGGGGTTTGTTACTGAGATGTAACTTGAAGAAAAAAAAAATAAAGTATTTAAAAAAAAAAAAAAGTTGACCCAGGTCAAAATGAGAAAGCTGCAAATGGCGCCGCCTAGAGCAATGTTCTCATAACCACAAAAAGTATGATGAGCTGTCTAGTTGAAAATCTTTCAGGTCAACTTGAAGATGAAAAACCTGACACAGAAGTATCTCCTTCAAGAGAAAATACATATATTGCGAATCCAAAAAATATTCTAGATGAAACAGAGTACCTCTGACATCCTTGTTTCACCAAGCCCCAAAAATACATGCAGACAACCCACTGACTTAATCAAATACAGTTTGTGACTGTGGAAGTATACCTCTTCTGCAAACAGGGTCTCACTATGTTGCTCATGTAGTCCTGGAACTCCAGGACTTAAGCAAGCCTCCTGTTTCAGGCTCTAGAGAATCTGGGAGTCTAGGTGCTCACCACTGTATCCAGCAGCATTGTTGTTTTGTTTGTTTGTTTTTTTCTTTTTGTTTTGAGTCTGCTGCTTACTAAAAAATTTTAGCTAGCTTCCAGAACTTGAACATCAAGGAAGTAACACGGGATGTATGTAGATAAGCGGTAAAGTGCTTGCCTAACGTTCACAAACCCTAGGTTCGGACCTCAGCACCTCATAAAACAGACGTGATAGCATAGGTCTGTAATCCCAACACTTAGGAGGTGGAGACAGGAGGATTAAAAGTTCAAGATCATGGTATCTCCCCTGCCAGGTAAGCAGGGAAGTCGACAGTCTAACTCTGCCAAGACAGGGTAGGTAAGTCCTTCATAATCCCTGCTCTACAACAAATGTCTGTCAGAGAAACAGGACCCAAAGCCTGAAGATTGATGCTGGAATGTATGGAGAGAAAATGGGAACTGTCCAGGCAGTTATTGGTATGTTCTTTCTTAGTTTTGGAAGCTGCAGGCTCTGCACTTCCTATATAAGCAAATATATTTATCCCTCTCAGGTCTCTGAGGTGGTTGAAGAATAGACAGATAGAATCTTATAGTTAAATTTTGAACTGTTTAGGAATCAAGAGGGTGTTATAGATCTAAGAAGATACTCTTAAAAGTGTGTTGCAAGATAGTATGAATGTTGAGTCACATATAGACCTTTAAACTCATGGAGTTGGGTAGATAGTAGAATGTTAAAGTCAGGGGCCAAATAGGTATAAACTGAACATTGGGAAGGTATACTGGGCCAATTTACTCTCATAAATGTGGCATATTTATATCTATTGTTTTGTATAATACTTACTGTTATAAGAGAAGGAACCAGCTGTTGGACTGAAAGGGGAAACCTCTGGAGGGAAGAGGGTGGAAGGGCGGGTTAGGAAGGGGGAATAGGGAGGGGTTTGTTACTGAGATGTAACTTGAAGAAAAAAAAATAAAGTATTTAAAAAAAAAAGTTCGAGATCATCATTGGCTACAAAGATTGAGGCTTCTAAAACACTGTTGTGGTGTGGAGGGAGAGAGTAGAGGAAGAAAAGCAGGAGAAGGAGGAAAGGGAGGAGGAGGAAGAAGGAATTAGATGAGAAAAGAACTCTGGATTTCAGTTCCTGACCAAGGACCTGAAATTCCAAGCCTGCAGTAGCAGTTCTGACAAGTACAATTTATGCTTCACTGTGCATTGTTGGGACAGTTCATAGTCCCTGTTGTATCTCCCTGGCTGTCTGTGGGTAGTGTACATGCAATGGTTAGTAGTAATCAGAAACTAAATTAATGTGCCAGAGTGATCGCAGCATTCATTTGTTCCTCTGTATGTCCATATTTCTAAATCAAATAATAATTTATTCCATTATATTCATCCCCTTTAATTATTTTCATGTACTACTTTAAAAGGTCAAGGTTTTTTGTCTGTTTTGCTCCCTCCTGAAACCAGTGCCTAGAGTAGCACCTGAATTTATTTGATGCTTAAAAAAATTACTTATTAGAAGAATTAAGAGTAGATGTTTTAATCAAAGAAATTATGTATTGGCCACTTGACAGGTGGCCTCCCAGTAATGTGTCCACCCGCTTAGCCATTTGGTACCTACCCACCAGAGCTTGACTTTTTCTGTAAAATATTCCTCAGTCCACTTTGTCAAAACCTAGCCTCAAATGAGTTTGCCAAGGAAAATTAGCCATCATTAGGGAAGCAAAAGAGCTGTGAAGAACATTGTTGCTCAAACCCAGATGGATACGTGTCATTTCCAAGTCAATGTGACAGGAAAGCTGCCACTTCTGCCATGAACTTAGTCACACCTTAGCTCTCAAGACACAATATATGACCAAAGCCGCTAACTGCTCAACGTGTGATAAATTAATGAGACCCGGAATATGTTGAAAGAAAACATAAGTAATCAAAGTGCCTGTTATTCTGTCTTCTTCGTGATTGAAATGGTCTTAATATCAACCCATCAATAGCTATTGTTCTTCTAAGTGTTTCAACCTGCCATGGTAAGTTGCCTTGAGATGTGATAGCTATTCAATGTTTGGTTCTGTTTTCATTTTCTTGAGATGGGGTTTCTCTGTAACTAGCTATCCTGACCTTATTCTGTAGATCAGGCTAGCCTCAGACTCAGAGATTCACCCAGCCTCTGCCTCCCAAGTTCTGGGATTAAAGGCATGCACCACCACTGCCCAGCAGGTATTCAATTTTATATAAATATAAAATGTCCCCTGTAATCACAAAATTATACAGAAAATATTCTTTTGGGTTTTTTTTTTCTTTCCTATTTGTCAAGACTACCAAAATCTCTTCAAGGCACAAAATTTTCATAAGACCCCTTTCATAATAGCTGATTTTCAAATTATTTCCATCTTTTCATCCTTATACCAATTTCTAAGAATCAAATTTGTGATGACTCCATTGAGAAGTAGAGAATGGGCTCTGGAAACAGGCTCAGTGTGCCTCAGCACTAACATGTTTCTGCTTCTTTTTAATATTCTGGTGTTTTGTTCAGTAAATGTTTTTATGGATTTTCATTAATTTTTATTTTAAAACCATGCATTATTATTTGTCTTAATCCTTGAGGCTTTTGGTATTTGAAATTATGCATCCAGAGTAAATTCCTAAACTTTTCCTGATCTTGCTTTAAAGTTATTGGTCATGGATTGGAGGGATGGCTCAGCAGTTAAGAGGGGGTTCTGGGCTTGCGGAGGACCCATGATTGATCACTCATAGCAGGCAGCTACCAAGTGCGTGCAACTCCAGTGTCAGGGAACCCAACTCACTCTGGTCTCCAAGGGCACATAAACTCACACAGGCACACACATAGACAAAACATTTTAAAATAAATCCTTAAAGTTACCAGTGGGCTGAAATAAAAGTGGAGAATTGTCATCATTTTAGAAAAAGGAATGAGTTTTTGCGGAGTGAGTATCTATTCTTCACAGCTTAAAACTATATACTGTTGCTGCTTATGGAACTGGAACAAAAGAACTAGGTTGAAGAGGTTGTCCAAATGGAAACAGTAAAACGTTCTACAACCTCTCTAAAAATACATGGTTGATGGGGTGATCTGCTTGTATTCACTTGTTAATAGGTTGTACCCTGCCATCCCTACTACAATTTGGCAATCGTGTACCCCCCAAAATGACATTTGTAACGCTTGCCTCCTCAAAACTTCTCTGACTTGAATAAAATGCCTGAAGCCTGAATTGAGTAGAAGAGAAGTAGGTGGGGGAAAGGGGAAAGAAGTTGGGCATTTTTTTTGAAGAGAGAGGATCATGGGAAGAATGAGGAAGGAGAAGAAGCAAGTGGTTAGATGGTAGAAGACCATTCCACGTAGCCTGGAACATCACCATAGCATGGAGATTAATAGCCCAAGGGGATGTATGTATATATTGGGGTTTTATTTGGGGAATAGCATTAAAATTTAGCTCAGATGGGCATAGATTACACAATCCAGGCTAAGGCTTGTTAAAATCCATTAGGTGTTTCTTTGTGATCATTTATAATGGCAGGTTAAGGATTAACCCCGCCAACAAATTAAGTAGCTATAATATAAACACTGGTAATAATTTAACATCTACTTCTACACATGATATTAAGGAGATAAACAAAAGCAAATGATGAGAACGTGTAGAAAATAATTGGTTTTAGGCACACTACTTGGCTTCCACTAAGACTGCCTGGGCACAAGCATGGAGTGGAACTTGACTATATTCCAGCAATGGAGAGACAGGAGAATCAGGAACTCAAAATCATCTTCAGCTACAGAGTGAGCTCAAGGCCAGCCTGTGCTACATAAGATAACGTCAAAATAAATACATACAAACATAAATAACTGCCAACAAAAACCCAAAACTAAAAATAACAACTGAAATCAAGGACTATGGGATGGGAATGAAACTCAGTGGTAGAGCATACTCTTTGTGTGTTCAGAGCCCTGGGTTTGATCCTGCACCACAAGAAAAGCAAAGAGGAAGAAGAAGTGGGTCAAGAGGAGGGAGGGGCTGTACACTAGAGAGTTAAGAAATGATGGGACCCAGGAAACATTTTAAACTCTGGTGTGGTAGAAGTTAGTTACTATGCAGCCCAGCCTAGCGTCTGGCACCACATAAAGGAGAGCTCGGCGTCCCTTAAACTTGGGCCGAGATGGACGTAGCCCGGTTGAGGGCAGAGCTCTGTGAGAAACACAAAATGCCTTGTTGAAGGGGTGTTGGTAAGAAATAGCAGGGGTGTGGCTAAGAAACCGAAGAAGCCACAGATGATGCCAGTTGCCACGAGAAGCCCCGGGAGAAATCTTGTTGGCCCTCAAGACCTCCAGGGATCATAAGATGATGCTATATAAATCGGAGAGCTCCACATGGCGCTCTCTTCTTCCTCCTGCCCCCACGGACTGAGAAATCAACACACACTGGGAGAAATGTACAGCAAGGTCTGTATTTCGTCAGTATTGGGGCTCCGCAGTGGTCATAAACTGGGAGGTGGAGTCCAAGATAGAGACTTTTCGCTGAAAGTCAGGCAGAGAGAGACCTTTTGGTACAAGTCAGACTAATAAAGCTGGCAGAAAAGCCAGGTGGAATTCAGAGGCCTTGGTGGCCGTGAAGCATACGCAGACGGAGGAGACTATAGAAGTGAGTCTCAACTGATGGAGGAAGCCGACTTCAGGTTTAGTGGTTAAAATAGACTGGCCCCATAAACCGGCCACAATTTAGCAGTTAAAATAAACTGGCCATACGAACTGGCAAAGTTAGGCCCAATGGATACAAAGCTTTGAAAGGACTGTCTACAGTGACTGCCATACCCAGACTTCCAAAATCAAATATCCTGCACAGACCTATGCTAAGAATATTAATATCCTTTTAAGAAAATTAAAATAGGGTTGGTTAGGTGTTCTTAGATATTAAGTGTTTATAGGTATTGGGTTATAGGATATAGGTGTTTGTTAAGTATTAATAAATATAAGTGTTTTAAATAAAAAATTTCTGTTACACTTTGGGAATTTTTCTTAAAAATGAAGCTTTATAGAAAGAGTCTCCAGGCTAAAGCAAAACACTACTGATTGGGGGAGGGTAACAAGGGGCTTCACTCACCCTCAGGGCAACTTCTAAACCTCTGAGCTAATCAAATTGCCTGTTTTTCAGTGTGGTAACTAAAGGGCCTATCAATTAGCCCTATCAATTAACAGCCAGGAAGTGGCAGAGGCTGGGCTGAAATTCAAATTTTCTTACAATTTATCTCTCTAGTGCTGCTTTCCTTTTTTTATGTAATATTTCATTACTTATTTGAAACTTTCATACATTTGCCCCCTTTTTAAAAATGTTTTTTATTAATTCTTTAAAATTGTTATGCAATGTGATGGGAACAAATATAGATCCACAGCCAGACAATATGTAAAAAGAGAGAGAAAGAGAGACCTTAGAACTCACAGTCCTAAATGGGATGTCCCTATCAAATCCTTCCCCTCAGAGCTCAGGGATCCCTATAGAAGAGGAAGCCGAAGGAGTGTAAGAGCCGGAGGGGATGGAGGACACTAGGAGAACACAGTCCTCTAAATTAAGATGAGCAAAGCCCACATGAGCTCACAGAGACTGAAACAGTACGCACAAGTCTGGCCCAGGTCCTCTCTGGCCCAGGTCCTCTCCGTATATTTTAGGGCTTCCAGTTTATGGCTTCCCAGTTCCTATGGGACTCCTGAGTGTGAAATCAAGTGGGTCTAAACATTCTTGTGCCTTCTCTTGGACTCTTTTCCTTCTTTTGGTTTGTCTTGTCCAACTTTGATGTGATAGTCTTTATTTTATCATATTATATTCTATTTTGTTATATTTTATTATCTTTTAGAAGCCTGTTCTTTTCTAATGAGAGACAGAAAGGGAGTGGATCTGGATGGGATTAGAGTTAGTGGGGAACTGAGAAGGGTAGAAGGGGGAACCATAATCAGGATATAAAATGTGAGAAAAGAATCTCTCTCTTTTGAGACAGAGTCTCTCTACTTAACCCTGGCTGTCCTGGAACTTGTTCTGTAAACAAGGCTGTCCTCAAACTCAGAGATCAGCCTGCCTCTGCTTCCCAAGTGCTGGGACTAAAGGTGTGCCCAACCACACCCAGCTGTGAATCTATTTTCAATAAAAGAAAAAAAATTATGCATTGTGTGGTAGGTTTAGTGTTAGCATGTATTAGCATAGGGAACTTGGAATAAGGATGGACTTTAAGATAAAAGTCACTTACTTCCGAAGTGACATGTCCTTGGGAACTTGCCAAGGACCAGGACCTCTTTGATCTTAGGGCTAGAGGCAGGTTATGCCCCCTGAGGTGCCTGTCCTGGGGGGAGGGTCTCCTGTCATTTTGCAGCCCTCTGCGAAAAGCATCTGAATGACATGCCCTGAGTCACATGCCCACATCTTCAGACCACCTGTGAATTCACACCCCTCTGCAAAAAGCATTTTTGAAAAAGACTGAGCCCAGGGGCATAACTTGAAAAGAGCGCAAAGCCTCTGCTGAAGATATATAAGTCAAAATGCACTTAGACGGGGGAGCTGAGCTCCTCTTGTTTCACCCCCTCTTGGTCTGGCAGAGAACTCGCTTTAATATCATTGGAAAGTTTCACCCTCTGATATCGATCCGGTTAGGGTCTGGAGAGGAGATGGATTCTCCCTAAGATTCAAGAGTGCTTCGGGCCTTTGTAGACCATAAGCATCTGAATAGGTGAGCCACCTGGGAAACTTTCATATGTTAATTCATCTTAAAATCATGGAGGTGATTCCAACTTGATAAACTATCATAGAATCTGGTGAACGAAATTCAGAGACTTTAAGAGACTTTAAAACTAAAAAATTGTCTGAAGACGAGCCATCCATCAGGACCCACGCTCAGAGAAAAATATCCTTTTGAGAAACCTTAGGTTAATGTTAGAATTTTTAGGTGCTAGGTTTCAGAGTTAGGGTTTGGGTTTAGGATTTAGGAATTTTATAGACAATTGTTAGGTAATTGTTAAGTATTAATAAATATATATGTGATAAATAAAAATTTACTGTTACGGGATTGTGTCTTGAACATATTCACCCTCAATTTCTCCTAGATCCATTTTCCAACCTCCTCTCCTCCCAATTTTATATCCCCCTTTAAAATTAATAGCTCATCAACTCCAATTTATGCTGTCCGTATTTTTCTGTGTGGAAGGTGTATCCATCTTGAGCATAGTTGACTTGACAGGAGCCACACCCTTAAAGAAAACAAAGTCTCTCTCCAGATGCCATCGTCTGTCCACACCTCCTCAGGAAGCTGGAACTCCTTCCCTCTCCATGCTAGAATGTTCACTGACTTGATCTTGTGCATTGTGCAGGAAACCACAGCTACTGTGAACTCCTGTCATTCCCAGAAGTCACTGTTTCACTCCATTGTGCCCTGACCTCTGGCTCGTACAATCTTGTGCTATTCTCCTTTGTCATTTCTGATCTGCATCACGTGCCCTTGAGCTCTGGGGGCATGTGATTCAGATCCCTCCCTCGTATGTGGTTGAGCGTTCCACCGACTCTTCCCAGTGCTTTGATGAGTGGTGAGTTTCTGCATTAAGCACCATCCACTCACTGCACAATCAAACTCTCTGACAAAGTCTGACAGCTGCACTTGTTGGGCCCCGGGGGTCCCCCGAGGTCCAGACGCCCAGAGACCACGGGAGACCAAGGTTCGCTGCAAAACGCAAGAGGATTTTTATTAAGCTGAAGTGCCGGGGTTCAACAGCCTTTGGAAAGGGCTGAACCCCAATAACCGTTGTCAGGTAGCTTTTAAGCACAAAATCTGCGAACAGGTGGGCACATAAAGGGAACAACGTGTAGTTAACTTTTAGCCCGCTAGATGACAACTGCAGGTGGGGATAGGGAAGTGGGGATAAGGGAATCAACCCAGTCAGCTAAGTAAACTCAACCTTTAGCTTGCCAGGATGGGACCATTATCTTTTAGTTAGATAGTTCCGGGGACCTATCATGTCCCCAGGGGTCATGAGGTCAGGTTCTCATGAACGGAGGAGAAGGCTGTCCTAGGGAGGGGTTACAGCCTTACACACTCATCCATGGTGCGGTGGTTTTAATGAGAATGCATGCCCCCTTCATATATTTAAACACACTTGGTCCCTAGCTAACAGAACTGTTTGCTGTTTGGGAAGGATTAGAAAGTGTGGCCTTGTTGGAGGAGGTGTGTCACTGGGGATTGGCTTTGAGGTTTCAAAAGCCCACATCAGGCCTTGTATTCTCTCTCTCTCTCTCTCTCATTCTCTCTCTTGCCCTCTTGCTCTCTCATTCTCTATCTTTGTTTGCTGACTTCAGATCAGAATGAAAAGATCTCAGCTACTGCTCCAGTACGATGTTGGTCTGCTTCCCACCATGATGATTATGGACTAACCCTCTGAGACTGAAAACAAGCCCCCAGTTAAATGCTTTCTTTTATAAGAATCTCCTTGGCCATGGTGTCTCCTCACAGCAAAATAACAGTAACTAAGACACATGGGTAGAGAGATACCAATTTAGAGAGCAGTTTGACATTACAATCATTTGGCAGAATAATAGTAATAAGTTTACCCTGGAATCTGTGAGCTCTCCAACCGTGGGTGGTCAGATTTGCAGTACCAAGCATATGTTTTCTCATGCAGAGCAAGTCTTACAGAAAGTAGTTGGTTGTCCGCATAATATTCATGCCACCATTGCACCATATTCCCATGCCACTCATTATTAGACACATTTGTGTGGATGCACTTACATATTTGTGTACACATGTGGAGGCCCAGGGTGGATGTAGGGAATCTTCTTTCATTGCTCTCCCTCTTATGTTCTTTAGGCACAGTTTCCCAATCAAACCCAGAGCTTCCTATATAGTATGGCTACCCAGCTTGCTCTGGGAAATCCTCTTTCTGCCTTCCACAGCTGCAATTACAAGCTGGATGCCACACAAAACTCTGGTCCTCGTGCTTGTGTGGCAAAGGCGTTAACCACCAAGAACTCTGCCCAACACATAGTCGTCTTTTTTTTAAAAAGATCAGTGTTTACTTAATCCTTTACCTGTTCTGAGGGAGCTCATACTAATAACAAAGTGCTTCTGCAGAGGCATTTGTCTTTCTCATCAAATCAAGGCCTGAGGCTAAACCAGCAGGCTGGCCCTTGACTGCCTATTAGGATTACCTGGGAAGTGTTAAAAAGCGCTAGAGGGTGGACTCTGGTTGAGCTTTGGTATATATTTAATAATTTTTCTGCCCTAAGGTATTCCAAAGTATAGAGAAGACTGAGAGCAACAACAGAACTACTGTGAGAAACCAGTGGTATCTGCAGGCTTCAGTGGGTTGGTAATGAAGCCAGAATTACCAAGCCTGCTGGGAATTAAGGCTGCTCCCCACTCACCTGAACTGAGGTGGCTTCCTGGCCTCACTCACCTCCATCCAGGCCTTTAGCATTTGTACTTCCTTTTTCCCTCATTATTTTCTTCCTTCCTTCCTTCCTTCCTTCCTTCCTTCCTTCCTTCCTTCCTTCATTTCTTTCTCTGTTTTCTTCTTTTTTTCCCCTTGGGGCTCTAGTGTTACTAGTTTCTTTGTCAGACTTGGAGAAATGTGTGTGCATCTATAGACAGAGCACTGGTAGAATGCTTGCCTAGCCTGGGTTTATCCTCAGATCCTCAGTACTACTACGACTACAACTACTACTACTACAACTACTACTACTACCACTAAATAATATACTATTATATAAACAATAATATCTAATAATTACTGAGGTTCTGAGGATTATTATATATAATAATACATTATTACATTATACATAACTATACAGAATTATTATATATAATTATATCTCATATATTATATATATTGTTATATAATTATACATATGCATTATGACTATATTATTAAGAAGTTACCTAAATGCTGTATGCCATTCAACTTAATCTGTAATTTGTTCTTCTCCCTCACAATGTATCAGGGATGGGTTCATCAAGCACTAGTTTTCTGATTGCACAGTGTTCTGTTAGAAAGCCCCCTCTTTCTTAGCCATCCCTTTTTGGATGGATAGTTGTTCCTAGAACTGCACTGCTTTTCTTATAAATATTTATGTACCTAGTTTTTTGCTTTTCATGAGTTTTTAATTTATTATTGATGCTTTAAAAATAATGTCAGTGCCTACTTGGTATTTCACTGTTTAAATTTATAATCTGTTTAAACAGTACTGTATTTGACATTTATATTGTTCCCAATTTGTTTTCACGAATAATACTGCAAAAAAAACCTCCTTATATATAATTCTATGTATACAACACCATGTTCTAAAACAAAATCCACAGAGGAGAAAATCAGTAGCAACTATGAAAAATCTTCTTCACCATCTTAGCTAAATGGCAAACTCTGATTTTAAGATAATGGGTGTGGTGGTTTGAATGAGAATGGCCCGATAGCCTCATATATTTGATTGCTTTGTCCCTAGTTGAAACTATTTGAGAAGGATTATGATGCAGGGCCTTGTTGGTGAAGTGTGTCATTACTGGTGGGCTTTGAGGTTTCAAAATCTCACAACATTGCCTGTTAGGACTCTCTCTATATACATATATATATAGGTATACATATAGATAGATATAGATATATAGATAGATATAGATATAATCTACATCTCTCTCTAGCTCTGTCTTTACTTCTATCTATATCCACTTCCATCTCCATCTCTATCTCCCTATTTCTCTTTGGTACCAAGTTCAGATCAGATGTGAGCGCTCAGCTACTGCTCCAGGGCCATGACTGCCTAGCTGCTGCCATGCTCTCGACCATGATGGTCATGGACTCATCTTCTGAATCTGTAAGCTCCCTAATTAAATGCTTTACTTTTTAAGTTCTCTTGGTTTTGATGCTTCTTCACAGCTATAAGAACAACAGAAAAGCAATGGGTTATCCTTGGACCAAAATCATGAGTTTTTGTTTTGTGTTGTTGTTTTTTTTTCTTTTTTGGTAGGGGGTGAGTTGAGACAATTTTCTGTGTACTAGAGCCCTGGCTGTCCTGGACTCACTCTGTAGACAAGGCTGACCTCAAACTCACAGAGATCCACCTGCCTCTGCCTCCTGGGTGCTGATATTAAAGGCATGTGCCACCATACCCCACTTGAGGGTTGTTGTTTTTTTCAATTATAACATTGAGGGTTTTCTTCATCATTGTAAGATATTTGGAGATTTCAGTAATTTCAGAGGTTTTTATAAACTTGTGTATCTGTTCATAAATCGTAGATACCACTGTTTTTATTGGATGAAAATTGATATGCCCAAAGTTGAGATTAAGAAATCACAAATCGCCGGGCGGTGGTGGCGCACGCCTTTAATCCCAGCACTTGGGAGGCAGAGGCAGGCGGATCTTTGTGAGTTCGAGGCCAGCCTGGTCTACAAAGTGAGTCCAGGACAGCCAAGGATACACAGAGAAACCCTGTCTCGAAAAACCAAAAAAAAAAAAAAAAAAAAAAAAAAGAAATCACAAATCATTTTAAGAGTTCTCATAAAACCTATCATTAAGGCAAAGATCTTCCGGATAGATCTTCTAGAATATTCCAGGCTCTGTCTAACATAAATCCACAGACAACATAGTTGGAAAATATCCTTAGTTTTTTTTTCCCTGTATGGATTTCCAAAATGCTATTCTGCCAATGCCAAACACCCTTTTAACTCTCTGCATTTAGAAATAAAAGTTTCCCAAAGGAAATAAATGGTCTCTTGGTTAAGCCTTCTCTTTCATCCTTAAGGAATCCAAAGGAAGGATCAGTTTATTTGGCTTCAAAAGGATTATAGACCTCAGCACTGATATTATGCAGAGATCCATGGAAGAATGTCAGCAATTAGCCAGGAAAAGAAATGTGCATCCCCAGAAGATGCCAAGTCCTGTTTATTATCTCTCTTGTTGTGCCATAGCTACCAACTCCCTTGTGCTTATGGAGGAAATTGAGGAATACAGCACCTTTGAGCTGACTTCACCATCAAACTGCAGAGTCAGCAAAAGAAAAGCAATTTCCCAGGAACCTTTCAACCCATTCCCTTTTTAAATCTTTCTAAAGTCATCACATACCATTTCTCTTAGACTCTATGTTCTGCCAAATGATTAGCATTTCAAAGTCTGGAATCACTCAAATGAACCTCACTCACACTTAGAATTAACCTGAGTACATGTCTTGCAAGGGTTTTTAGTAGGACCTGCCCAAAGATGCCTGAGACATGGGGTGAAATGGGAATGAGATGGAAGATTGCTCAGATGCTTATTAGCTCTAAAATCCTATCTAAGCACATCACTGCACCAAAGATATTGGTGCACCAAAGGATGCACTTCAGAGCTCATCCTCCCATAGGGATATAGGGATGAGCACAAAGCTACCAATTCCAGTCATGGAGGTCCCAGGACTACAGATTCCAAACTTCCAAGACAAGAGTAGAAGAAAAAAAAAGGTTGTGTGAGGATTCCATATGGCTCCCTTTTCTCAATGAGGAATATTACAGTGCTAGGTTTATCTACATTTTTCTCCAAATATAAGAAAGTCTGGGAGTGTAAATCTTTAGTTACAGTTCTTGGGAAGCAGAAGGATGTGGATCTCTTTGAGTTCCAGGCCAGCCAGAGGTACATAATGAGACCCTGTCTCAAAAAAATGAAAAGAGGAAGGAAGGAAAGAGGGAAGGGAGGGAGGGAGGGAGGGAAGGAGGGAAGGAGGGAGGGAGGAGGAAATGAAAAACAAAGGGAGAAAGAAGGAAAGAAGGAATAGATCCAGTGCATTTAAGTACTAAAGCTTTTTGTCACACCTTAGCTTTTTTTTTTTTTTTTGAGACAGGGTTTCTCTGTGTAACAGCTCTGGCTGTCCTGGACTCGATTTGTAGACCAGGCTGGCCTCAAATTCACAATGATCCGCCTGCCTCTGCCTCCCAAGTGCTGGGATTAAAGGCGTGTGCCACCACGCCCAGCCACACCTTAGCTTTTTAAAAATGAAATTTCTGGGTTGGAGAGATGGTTCAGTGGGTAAAGAAACTTGCTGCCTGATGACCTGAATTCATTTCCTGGAAACCACCTGGTGGAAGGGGAGAGGAAAGTCCCATAGGTTGTTTTATGACCTACACACACACACACACACACACACACACACACACACACACAAAACAGTTGCACATATGTGCCCTCACAGTATACACACTAAATAAGTAAATAAATGTAATTACTTAAAAGTTTTTTTAAATGAAATCTCATGGAGCTGGAGAGATGGCTCATACTACTCTAGCAGAGGGGTTGAGTCTGGTTATTAGCTCCCACATGAGGCCTCTCACAGCAGCTCTAACTCCAGTTCCTTGGGTTCTGACACCCTCTTCTAGTCTGTACTTGGGCACACATACCACCCCCCCCCACAAACATAATTAAAAGCATAATAACATTTAAAAATAAAATCTCAAGACCATTGATAATCCCCTCAGAAATATATTACGCTTGTTCTCAGGAAAACTTTTCTGGGACTCTAAATATTTTGTTTTATATAGTAATTGTACAGGTTTTCTTCAGTTTTCCTCTGAAGGGCTGGAAAGATGGCTCAGTGGTTAAGAGCACTTGGTGCTCTTGCAGAGGGCCAGGTTTGGGTTTCCAGAATCTACATGGCAGCACTCAACCATATGTAACTCCAATTCCAGGGGATCTGACTCCCTCTTCTGGCCTCTGAGGGTAGCAGACACATACATGGTACACATATATACATGCAGGTGAAATACTCAAACATATAAAATGAAAAAAAAAGTTTTCCTCTGAAAAGTGAAGCAAAAACGAAAAGAAAGAATAAAAAGTGCTATGAAGCTGACACCACATTACACAGAGGAGACAGGGGAGTAGGCTCCAAGCCCCAGTGTAGTGTTAGCTGGAGGCTACATCCAAAGCAGAGACCATGGTTCTTGTCATAGTTCTGTCCATAAGTATAAAACATCACTTACTTATTTTTTCATTATTTATTCATGTGTGTGTGCATGTGTGTGCATGTGGATGCTGTGGCAGAGGAATGTGGGTCAGAGAGCAATATTGAGGAGTTGATCTTCCCTTCCACCATGCGTGTTCTGGGGATTGAACTCTAGGTCTCTGGTTTGACTACAACTATTCTTACACACTAAGCCATCTCAAACACCCTCATAAGAAGGAAATTTGGCAACAGTACATGAAAAAAAGGTAAGAAACAAAAAAAATCTGAAAAATATTATTTAATCTAATAATGACCTTTCTAGAAATGTATTTGAATGATATTATCAGGTTATAAAAATATTTATTTGTATGGTTATTTATTACCAATAAAAGAGTCTACACAACAATATGTAAACAAGCCAAGGCTTAAATAGTCAAGAATTGGCTAAATCACTGATTGTGGTGGTGCATGCTGATAGGATATGCAGAAGGATTCTGAGAATTGGCCAACTATATTACATTATGTTCACATGAAAAATATGAAGTAACCATGTTTAATATAAATATCTAGTAATAATGGGAAATGTACTATAAAATTATTTGTTAAATGAAAAGGCAAGTGTCAACCAATATGAGCAAGGATCCTTATAATGCTCTTCAATTTTCTTTCTTTTTTTAAAAAGACATGATTTCACTCTGTAGCCAGGTTGGCCTTGAACTTGAGAACCTCCTGACTCAGATATGAAGAATATGCCATGACACATGTGCAGAGACAAGAGGGTAACTTGCAAGGCTGGGTATCCCTTTTCACCATGTGGGGTCCGGGAATGAAACTCAGGGCATCAGGCTTGGGGTGATGGGTCAGTCATGCAAGGGTAAGGACTGCAGTTTAAATTCCCAGAACTTAGCAGCTAGGCTGAATGGAACCTGTCTGTAAATCCAGCTCTGGAGGAGAAGAAACATCTGGCTCCCTGGAGCTCACTGGCCAGTAGGCTAAGCAAATCAGTGAGTTCCAGGGTCAGTGAGAAACCCTGTCTCAAAAAAATGAGGGGTGTGATTGAGGAAGATGCCTGATGTTAGCCATACACACACATCCTCATACATGGACTCATATATACTATATATGTAGACACACATGTACACGCGTATGTTCCAATGGTAGATAAGAAGTGGCGGCTTAGCTATGGGTTGAAGACAGGCAAGGGAAGGAGGATCAGGGCTGCTGTAGCCTGGTCCAGTTGTCCCTGACATCTCTCTGACTCACTGAACATCTTTTGGGCTGCACACTAGACAACTTCTCCCAGGTACAATACTTGGCTTTTGTCCTCTGCTGCTGCTGCCATTGCTCCCACTGCCATGGTCAAGGTAGCCATTGCCACCATGGCAAGCAGTTGTAACCACTGTTGCCAAGGGTACCACCAGCGAATTTCTACTGTAAAGGGACTCAGGAGACCCTGGCTACCACCCCTTTGCCTATAATTCACTCACCCATCACAGCTTTATTCCTGCCCAAACTACTGCCACTACTTCCTCACAAGTCCTACCACTGTCATTCCTGTTGCTGTTGGGTCTGTGACTGGCCACCTCAGCCACCCTATGAGTCTACAGATTGGGATCAGTATAGTTTCCACTGCTATCCTTAACAAAGACATAATGAAAATACAGAGAAATATGCAAGTGTCACCTGAAGCATGGTAAGGTTCAGACTGCTGGCAAATTCGTAAGGGACACTGATGCTGCTACCATCCACCAACACTCATCACTATCCATTACCACCCACCAATACTCACTGACACCTACCAACACCTACCAATACTCACCAACACCTACCAACACCCACCAATACTGACAAACATCCACCACCACTCACCATTCCCACCACCTATCACCACCCACCAACACCCACCCTTACCTAGCAACATCCATCACCACCCACCACCCATCAACACCCATCAACTACCAACACCCATCGCCATCCACCAACACTAACCACAACCCATCAACACACACAAATAATGGCACCACCACTCACCAACACCCACCAACATCGATGCAGAAAAATCTAATTCCTTGTAAAGATAACCCCCTCAGGAAGATGACTATAAAACAAACCAAATAAATCTAAAAAGTGGGGAAACAGAAAAGTTAAAACTGAGAGATGTGTCCAGACAGCAGATGTGCAAATCACAAGAAAAACAGAATATAAGACTACAACTTCTTTTCTGATCAAATCTGTTCAACTCACCAGATCTTAAGCCATCCTCACCATACCTGACCTCCAGACCTTCCCCAGGGCGTTCATTCTGTGTCAATGTCTATTTTAGTTCTGTGAACTCTAACCCACGTTGCACACTCTCCAATCCCCGGTCTTATTCTGGATTGCATATACCTTACATTGGCCCAGTCTGGCTAGCCCCGCCTATGCCTTTCTCAACCCCTAGGCTGGGTTTTAGTTGCATATCCTCTGGGTGTCCTCAGTCTGATTAGTACCACCTGCCCCTTTTACACCTGTCAGGCTGGGTCGTAGTTGTTCATCCAGTGACAAGTTTAATCCAAATAGTCACAGGTATGCTGATCCCAGCACCCAAGCTTGGCCCAGGTGGAACATCCTGAATGCTGGTCTAGTCTGGTGAGACCTGGACCCTATCCCACTTGTACTACATCCAACCTGAAGGCCTAGCCAGATCTTAGGAATCTGGGCATAGACTCAACCTGATTAGTCACTGGACCCTTGCCTTCATGTGTCACTCTTAACCCTTACGCCTTGCTTCAGTAGCATAGACTGTACACCACCTTAACCTGAGGCAGCATAGAATCTTACCTCAGACAGACAACCAATGAAAGAAATCTACATATCCATCCTCCAAACACACAATATCAAAGGCCAAGACAGTATATCTCCAGTCCTGCCAAAAGATTCTCCAATTATTTAGATGAACCTCAGGAAACAGAACATAAAGGAACAATCATAAACTTTGTCAAAAAAAATTTAAGGAGTTTAAAGAAGACACAAATAGTTCAATGAATTTAAACAGCAATAAATGATTGAGTGATGCCCAAGAAAATACAAACACACAACTTAATGAAATGGCAAAGACAATGCAAGACTTGAAAACCACATTAAATGAAGAGGCAATCTAAGATCCAAATGGAGCTGAAAGGTTCAATAACCCAGTTAGAAAACTCAGGGGAAAGCCTTACAAGTATACTGATCAAGTAGAAGATAGAGAGTCAGGACTTGAGGATGGAGTAGGAAAATGAGATCACACAAACAAAGATGGTGAAAATTAAAACACACAGAGGCATGTAAACATGAAGTGAACATGCAGGAACTGGGGCACCCTGAGAAAAGACCAAATCTCCTCATTATAAACATGAGTGAAAGAAAATAATCCAAGGCCAATGACATAAGCCAGCCCTTTAGCAAGATCATAGATGAAAATTTCCCCAAACTAAGGAAAGACACACCCATACAGATACAAGAAGCACACCGACACCCAATAGACATGATCACAAAAGAAACTCCGCACAGCATGCCATAGCTGAAGCACTAAATACTTAAAGCAAGGATACTGAAAGCTAAGAGGAAAAAAATATCATATAAAGAAGGAAAACCCAGTAGAACAGGAGCCAGTTTCTCAATGGAAACTTTAAAACCCACAATCTCCTAGAGCAAAGTACTTCAAGTTCTAAAAGTCCACAGATGTAAACCCAGACTGCTTTACCTAGCAAAACTGTCTGTCATAGTTGAAGGATAATAAAACCTTTCTGTGATACAAAGAGGCTAAAAGAATTCATGTTCTCCAAATCAGCCATGTAGATGATACAGGAAGCAAAATTTATACAAAGAGAGGAATAAGCATAGCCAAGAGAATATAAAGAGGCCAATTAACCTCAAAGGCATAGATACAAATATTCTCAATAAAATAATTGCAAACCAAATTGAAGAACACACCGAAAGGGTCACTCATCCTAATCAAGTTGACTTCATTCTAGAGACTCGGGTATGATTGAATATACGCAATAAATAAATGTAACACAACACATAAATGGATTTAAGAAGAGCAACCCACAAATTATAACATTTCTTTATGACAGAAATCTGGAAGAGACTAGGAATACATTTCTTGAGGTCTAGTAAAGCCTACACAGGAGTCTCAGTCATTTAGGAAATAGGCCCAATGGTTGACAAATGGACCTCAAGGAATGAAAAGAAAGCTTCTGAACCACAAAGGAAGCAGTCAAGTAAAGAGGCAGACTACAGAGTGGGTTACAAGCTTTACCAGCTATTATTCTGACACAAGACTAATATACAAAAGCAAAACCTCTAAGTAACAAGGAAACAAGCAGCAATCCAAAGAGGAGACAAGGAATTAAACAATCCTCAAAAGATGAAATATAGGCTCCTGACAAATATTGTAAAAAGTGTTCAATACCATCAGTCACCAAAGAAATCCAAATTAAAACTACACTGAGATTCCATTTCACTCCAGTCAGAATGGCTATCATGAAGGAAACAACTGACAATAAATGTTGGGATGGAAGTAAAAAAGAATTCTTTTTCTTTTTCAAAAAATATTTATTTATTTGTTTGTTTGTTTTGGTTTTTCATAACAGAATTTCTTTCTGTATAGCCCTGGCTGTCCTGGAACTTGCTTTGTAGACCAGTCTGGCCTCGAACTCACAGAAATTTGCCTGCCTCTGCCTCCTGAGTGCTGGGATTAAAGGCATGTGCTGCCACTGCCGCCACCACCACCTGCCCAGCTGAAAGGAGAATTCTTATACACTGTTGGTTGGAGTGTAAACTGACACAGTTACTGTCCAAATTAGTGTGAAGATTAAAAAAAACAAACAAACAAACTTCCATATGACCAGCTATACCACTCCTGGACATAAACCCAAAAGACTCCTGTCTTTTTTTTTTTTTTTTTAGGTTTTCAAGACAGGGTCACTGTGTAACAGCCCTGTCTGTTCTGGAACTCACTCTGAAGACCTGGCTGGCCTTGAACTCACAGAGATCCACCTGGCTCTGCCTCCTGAGTGCTGGGAAAGACTCCCATCTTAATTAGAGTTTCTATTGCTGTGCTGAAACATCATGACCAAAAGCAACTTGGTTTACTTCATTTAAACTTCCACATCACAGCTCATCATCCAAACTCAGTCAGGACAGGCACCCAAACAAGGCAGGAACCTGGAGGCAGGAGCTGATGCAGAGGCCGTGGAGGAGTGCTGCTTACTGGCTTGCTCCTCATGGCTTGTTCAATCTCCTTTCTTATAACACCCAGGATCATCATCCCAGGGATGGAACCACCCACAATGGCCTGGGCCACAACCATCATTAATTAAGAAAATGTCTACAGGCTTACCTGCAGCTTGTTCCTATTGAGGCAATTTCTCAATTGATGTTCCTTCCCTTCAGGTGACTCCAGCTTGTGTCAAGTTGAAATAAAACTACCCAGTACAACTCCATTATCCTATCTCAAGAATAACTGCACATCCATGTTTATTGCTGTTCTCTTCACCATAGCAAGGAAATGGTATCAGCCTAAATGTTTGTCCACTTATGAATGGATAATGAAAATAGAGTTCATATACTCAATTTTGTGAGGCATAAAGAAAATTTCAATTATGAAATTGCAGGGGAATGAATGGAACTGCAAAATATCTTACTGCGTGGGGTAAATTATGCTCAGAAAGACAAACACCACATGTTCTCTCTCATATGAAGATTCTAGCTTCTAAGTTTCATATACATGCATTTATGTGGGAGTGGGTACGTGTAGGGTTAGGAAACAGAAAGAGGCCCATGAGAGGGGACAGAAAATTCTTTAAGTTGGAAGGGTAATAGAATGCATGTGGTATGAAACTGGAAGGAGGAATAGTAGAGGTTGAAAAGGTTAAGCAGGGAGGATTATGGGGGAAATGAGGGAAGAGGAAAACATGGAAGAGTCAGCCAAAACTAGTGGTGCATAAAGAAGCCAGAAGGAACTCTAGTACTTGACAGGGTAATCAAAAAAGAAAAATTTCAGAAAAGAGTTTGAACAGAGATACTCTGTATAGGTGGATAAAGCTGCTCTCAGAAACCACAGGCTATTAAAAAAAATCCAGGACAAAATGTCAGGAGTGGGCTACCTTCTTATGGGTTGTTTATCAGAAAAGCCACTGATACACTACAAACAATATAGGCAATTGGTACTACTGTTTATTGCCACTCAGAATTAGATCATAAGACCTTATTTCTGGAGAAGCCACATACCCTGATTATAGGACATGAAGAAATCAAGCTGGAAGTGGGTTAGATGTTTCTTGCTTATTGGATAGCCCATATAATACTGGGAGGTGATGGAGGCTGCAGTGGACATATTATCATCAGTGATCTTTCTCAGTTGCAGACTGTGTATGAAACAATATTGACTGGCCAAGAGGGATGAGCCTACTAATCCACTAGTACAATAATGGCAAGTCTGTTATGGTGGTAACCAACCACTTTCTGACCAGATTTGATGCCTATTCCGCAGGAGAAAATTCACATCTGGTACTGTAGACCTTGTAAAAAGCCTTATGGATGGAGATTTCATCAGCCTTGGAGTTAGGAGGAACAATTGCTATTGTTTTGCTGCTAAATTCATCCACCAAATTATCTTCTGTGTTTATGTTCAAAGAGTAATAATGTTGTCAGATTTTAAAAGAGAAGCTTCGTTTTTCTGTGCTCAGCTGTGGCCAGAGAGAACCTTAAGTAGTCAAAGTACTGAGAATGAGTATTAAATGTCCAACCATAAATGAAACGTCTATACCACTCCTTCAAAGGCTCAGGAAACATTGTGAGAAAAGGGGTAGGAAGAATTTAAGAGCCACAGGAAGGGAGGGAAAGTGGTATGGAATGCTGACTTCAGGGATGACCTAGCTCTTGAACGATAGCTGTGATTACTTATATAAGATCTTCACAAGATTAGACTATCATAGCAGTAGTCTATTATGGAAGGGGTTGGGGCACATGGAACCCCTCTCATCCCTGAGGATGTATATACAGATAATGGTTGATGGAGGAGGAAGAGATATTCTCTTCAGCGTTGTTGTCACTGGTAAATTCCCCACGTGTTTCTAAACAATCTTAATAAGACTCACTGGGAGACACAAACACACACACCATAAAAAAAAGAGGGGGGCTACTTAGGAAAATAAAGAGGAAATAAACCTTATGCATTGATACATGGGTGCTAAAGAAAAAAAATCATGCTTCTGGATTCTGGTTTGATAGCCTCCTTATTTAATTATGTTCACTCTTGTTTCCAGTGGCTGGATTTTGCTATGTTTCTGTTCTGAATGATATCATACAAAAATCTTGTGACCTGAGTAAGAAGAATTCAAACATTGGTGTTACATAGGTGTGGAAAGCACATGCCTATGATATGACTTTAATCATGTTTTTGATGTTTTGGTCTAGGTCTCTTTCACTGTACTAAAATATGCACAACAGTGCTTAAAGCACAAAAGGTATTTGATATATACTGTAAATATTGTCTTATATGAGCCACAGTCTTAGTAGGAATGGATGAGAGTGTTCTAACTTCTCTGAATCATCTTAATAACTGCAATGAAGACGCCTGCACTCCCTAAGGACTACATGAAGTTACATGCAGGCATGTATATAAACCATATTTGCTCTACAAAGTCTGATCACATGCCAAAACTTATTCTTGACATATCTTACAGTAATTTCCACTCTGAGGAAAAAGAAATTGAAAGGAAAGATTTTCACCCAAACACTCAATATGCCTTTTGTTAGCCAGCCTTAAAAAAATCCTCAGACATATTGTCTCTTGAAAGATACACTTTTTTAAAGCCAAGGTTTTGCTCAAAGGCTGATGTGCGTGTACCCTCGTGTACACTTGTGCACACTGTAAACATGGTTGTTGGTTTGGGATAGGGAAGGTACATATGCATTTAATGATTAGGTTAAACAGGACTCCTTAAATTGCCAAGAGGCAGAAACTTGGCTTATGTTGGCTTCAATGGGAGGATTTTTTTTTATTGACTTACATAACTGAAAATGTCTATGAGTGATTGTCCTTAGTGGAGGATGACAGCAAAATGGTTCAGCGGGAAAAGGTGCTTGCTGCCAATCCTGATGACACAAGTTCAATTCTTGGGATTCACCCAAAGAAGGAGGAAACAGATTCCTGCAAGTTGTCCTCTGACTTCTGCATGTATATCCCACATACATAAAATAAATACAAAAAAATTTTTAACCACGGAGGACAGTCTCCCTAAAGAAAATCTGGTGTAGGTACCAGAAGATCAACACATGGACATGAGGAAACTAAAAACAATGTATGTCCATCACAACAAACATTCTGAAAATGGTTCAGAATAAGAAAGACTCCACAGCCTATCAGGGTCTGATAGACATACTGAGCACAAGTCTAAGAGCCAGAGGAAGCTATGATGAAAAACTAGAGCACATGATCATGTTACCAGAGTAATTTTTATTTTAGAGTATTATGAATATTCTCAATATAATACATGCAATTACCCGCATAAGACTCGTGCACCATTACATCAGCTTCCTTTCTTGCCCTCTTCTGTGTTCACTAGATACACATCTTTTGGCTATAAGCATCAGGACACTAACATGTCTAACAGTAATTGTGCATGGTTAACAGAGAGTTCTCACCTCAATTTGACAGGACAATTCAGTATTGACATGGAAACCTCAGACCCAATTCTAAGGGTTTTTTTTTGGGGGGGGGGTGGGTTTTCGAGACAGGGTTTCTCTGTGTAATCCTGGCTGTCCTGGACTCACTTTGTAGACCAGGCTGGCCTCGAACTCACAGAGATCCACCTGCCTCTGCCTCCCAAGTGCTGGGATTAAAGGCATGCGCCACCACGCTTGGCTTCAATTCTAAATTCTTAATAGAGAATTGTGACTGTCCATTGTACCCAGAAGCCACTGACTTCAGAAAAAGAACAAATTAATAATAATATTAATTAGCTTATGTGGTTTAAAGTCAGAAAGGACACAGCCAACCAATGGTGTCCTGGAGAAACAGGGTTATAGATGATAAAAATGACACAGGTTCTTATCTCTATGTTTGGTGGGTGTAAAAGATGAAAAATACTCAGAGAATCAGAGGTCACTGAGAGAGGAGCACTCACCCAAAAGAGTGTATGAGAGAATATCCGTAAAATAAATGAACAACCCTCATGAGGCCCTGTCCTTTTAATATTTTGGAATTATCAATGAGACTTGATGAGGCTGGCAAAGATACCATCAACACTTCTCCTTCATTTAGCTTAAGGAAAACTTGGCCTGGCACAGTTAGCAATCTGCAACGTGCAGGAAGGCAGCCAATTCATTAGTCAACAGCAAGTGACGCTACCAAGAAAGGGCTCCAGATGGAAAGCCTAGAGCACTGTATCCAGGAAGTAGAAAGTACCTCCATATGCTGTGTGCGAATGTCATTTTACTGTGGAGACCAATCTTACCAACTAGAAATGGATGACAAGTTACTCTTCGACCCAGTGAAGGGCAGGATAGTGTAAAAGAAATCGAAAACAAAGTTAACTAACCCCTTTTCTTTCCAAGCATTTTTATACATCAACTTCTTGTTTTAAAACATTTTAAAATTTATAGGAAATTTACAATGGAGTAGAGATTTCTCCAAGAACTAGAAACAAGTGAACCACATGCCCACACTTCATGCCTGGCAGATGACAAGTTGTGCTATCACCAAGCTGTAACCTTGGCCTCAGCTCCCAGAAATGTCCAGATCATCCATCCTGGAACTTTTCCTATGCTCAGTCCATTCTTTAAAAGATTTGTTGTTCACATTGCAAAATTAACTTCTAACAGCGTTGGAGTGAATGAGGAAATGCATCAGGATAAGCTTTCTTTGTCAGGAAGATGTACATTAGGCCAGTACTTTGCAAAAAAAGAACATTCCAAACTGTTGAGTGCTGCTCAAAGTCCCCAGGTGGTCATGTGACAGGCAGAGGGAGCTGTGGTGAATTTGATGACCCACTCTCCAGCTTTTCTTTTTTTTTTTTATATATAAATACTTTATTTTTTTTCTTCAAGTCACATCTCAGTCACAAACCCCTCCCTATTCCCCCTTCCTATCCCGCCCTTCCACCCTCTTCCTCCCAGAAGTTTCCCCTTTCAGTCCAACAGCTGGTTCCTTCTCTTATAACAGTAAGTATTATACAAAACAACAGATATAAGTATGCCACATTTATGAGAGTTAAATGGCCCAGTATACCTTCCCAATGTCCAGTTTATACATATTTGGCCCCTGACTTTAACATTCTACTATCTAACCAACTCCATGAGTTTAAAGGTCTATATCTGACTCAACATTCATACTAACTTGCAACACACTTTTAAGAGTATCTTCTTATATCTATAACACCCTCTTGATTCCTAAACAACTCAAAATTTAACTAAGAGACTCTAGCTGTCTATTCTTCAACCACCTCAGAGACCTGAGAGTGATAAATATATCTGATTATATAGGAAGTGCAGGGCCTGCAGCTTCCAAAACTAAGTAAGGACATACCAATGACTGCCAGGACAGTTCCCATTTTCTCTCCATACATTCCTGCATCAGTTTTCAGCATTTGGGTCCTGTTTCTCTGACAGACATTTGTTGTAGAGCAGGGATTATGAAGGACTTACCTACCCTGTCTTGGCAGAG
>CAJQZJ010034238.1:4116963-4163673 GCA_907164525.1 Lophiomys imhausi
TTCAGTATTGAGATTTCCTCTTGATGAATATTCCCTTTAATGAGTATATAGTGCCCTTCTTTGTCTTTCTTCATTAACTTCAGTTGGAAGTCTGTTTTGTTTGATATTAGGATGGCTACTCCAGCTTGCTTCCTGGGTCCATTTGCTTGGAAAACCTTTTCCCAACCCTTTACTCTGAGGCAGTGTCTATCTTTCGTAGTTAGATATGTCTCTTGTATACAGCATAAGGAAGGGTCTTGCTTGCGGATCCACTCTGTAAACCTATGTCTTTTTATTGGGGAGTTGAGTCCATTGACGTTGATGGATATTAGTGACCTGGGGTTGTTATTTCCCATTAGTTTGTTATAGGTGGTGGTTCTGTGCCTCTTTTGGTTTAGTTGCTGAGGGGTTTTCTATTCCCTTTGTTTTCTTGGGTGGAGTTTTCTTCTCTGGGTTGGGATTTTCCTTCTAGGATTTTCTGTAGGGCTGGGTTTGTGGGGAGATATTGTTTAAATTTGATTGTGTCATGGAATATCTTGTTTTCTCCATCTATGTTGATAGATAGTTTTTCTGGGTAAAGTAGTCTGGCTGGGCACCTATGATCTCTGAGGACTTGTAGTATATCTGACCAGGCCCTTCTAGCTTTTAAAGTTTCTTAGGAGAAGTCAGGTATAATTCTGATGGGTCTGCCATTGTATGTGACTTGACCTTTTTCTCTTACAGCTTTTAATATTTTTTCTTTGTTCTGTACATTTGGAGTTTCAATTATTATGTGGCGAGAGGAGTTTCTTTTCTGGTCTAATCTGTTTGGTGTTCTGTAAGCCTCTTGGATTTTTATTGGCATCTCTTTTTTCAGGTTTGGGAAGTTTTCCTCTATGATTTTGTTGAAGATATTTCCTGGACCTTGGAGTCGGGAGTCCTCTCTTTCCTCTATACCTATAATTCTTAGGTTCCATCTTTTCATTGAGTCCTTGATCTCTTGGATGTTGTGGGTGAGAGATTTTTTAGCCTTCTCATTTTCTTTGGATGTTGTACTTATTTCTTCCACTGAATCTTCCATGCCTGAGATCCTGTCTTCCATCTCTTGCATCCTATTGTTGATACTCACTCCATAGTTCCTGTTCTCTTCCCTTGGTTCTCCACTTCCTCTTTTAACTCTGACTGTGTTTTCTTCATTGTTTCTATTTCTATTTTCATGTCTTGTATGGTTTTGTTTGTTTTGTACATTTTCTTCTCCAGCTTGCCTGTTTTTGTATGAAAATCTTTCATAGCCTTGTCCTTTTCCTGTTCAAGCTCTGTCACCTTGGCTTGTAGCTCTTTAATGGTGTTTTTCTTTGTTTTGAGTTGTAGAATTGTGGCTTTGAATTCCTTCATAGATTTAAGTTCTTCTTGCAGGGACTCTATCACTTTCCATAATGCAGAATTGTCAACGTTTTCATGTGTTTCTGTTGGTGTGAGGTCATCGGAATTGGATGAGCTAGGATAATTCTGCTTCGTTGGAGTCATATTTCCTTGATTTCTATTTTTTTTTTTTTTTTGTCCTTTGGCCATTGGGTGCGTTTAGCCGTCTGTTCTTGTCGTTTTCTGGCTTGGAACCACAGTGGATGCTTTGGTGCAGGGTACGAGTTACTTGGCTATCTGTCGTTGCTTACAGGGGGATTTCAGGGTCACTGTGGTTTTAATCGTCTGAGGCACTGTGAGCTGGTGCATCCTATTCCCAGGTTGTGTGTAATGGACCAGAATTGTTTCACTGCTCCCAATTCAGACTTCTCTATGTTGCACTCTGAGTTATCAGCCTGTAATGGTTCTGATGGTATGGACCTGTTTGCCCAGGCACAGATTCTGTGGGCTTTGTTTGTCGTCACGGAGGCTGACAGGGTCTGGCTCCACAGTAATATGTCTGGATTTTCCAGAATACAGCTATGGTCCCGATTTCTGGTTTCTCACTAGGCTTCTCGCCACAGGCCTGGCCTCTGAGCCTGATTCCCTCCCTGTCTGCGTCGCCGCGGCTCTCCCTCCCTGGCTGCTCGGCCGTGGGTGCACAGTGCCCCGGATCCCCCGGGCGCCTGAATGGACCTCTCGCCCCAGCAGCTCAGCCGTGGGTGCTCAGATCCCTGGCCCAGCCCACGCCTGACTCTCTCCCCAGTTGTCCTGCCGTGGATTCGTGGGGATTTGGCCCTGCCAGCCAGCCTCCCTCCCCAGCTGCGCTGCCATGAGTACGCGGGATTCGGCCCCTCCCGCCCGACTTTTTGTTCTGGGTTTCCAGCGCTCTCTTGGAACCTCCCGCCCTCTGCTTCGCTTGCGGCTACGGACCACCCGCTGAGCCCCCTGTTTGTTCCTTGCTAAGACTTCCACTATCTCGCAAACTTTTTTAAGTGGGTATAAGTTCTACCTGAGGTGTGGGGAGTCCAATAGGCTAGTGAACTATCGCCAAGTGGCCTCTGATTCTGCCTGCTGTGAGTTGGGGACGATTTTACCAGGCGCCTCTCCAAATGGGAGTTCCCGAATTCCGGGTTTAGTGGCTTCCCTGTCTCTGAGAGATGGGAGAGAGCCTTACCCTGGGACTTTTAACAGTCCCTTGGGAGCTGTGAGTGTTCCCGGGAGTGTCTAGCCCCTCCGGTTTTTGCACAGTGCCCAATAACTCTGTTTTTTATGGCTCTTTTTTCCTCACGTTCAAAATGCGTCAGTGTAGGTCGCCGCCATCGTCCTTCCCCCTCAAAATGATTTTTTTTAAAAAGAGTATAATATGGCTCAGTAGTTAAGAGCACAGGCTGTTCTTTGAGAGGACCTGATTTCAATTCCCAGCAGCCACATGGTGGCTTACAACCGTCTATCACTCTCCAGGTTTTCATAATGACAAGGCTTATAGCCCAGCTTTCAGATTGTGCTACCATTCCCTCCAGGGATGGTATACACTGGAAAAAGTCACTTCACCATAATGTCACACCCTTTCAAGGACAGTTGTGGCTGCGTTACTGCCAAGTAACAACTTCAAAAATCTCAGTGGCATAAAAAAAAAAAAAAAAAAACAACTTCCTTCCCACATGCCTCCCTGCCTTTCTTTCTTTTAACACAGAATCATACTATACAGCCCAGACTGACTTTAAATTCATGATCCCCCTGCCTCAGTCTCCCCCATGCTGACATTACAGGTGTGTTCCTCACACACAGCTAAATATTCATTTCATGCTTGTCTGTCTGGAGGTCAGTTAGCCTCAGTTAAGCTATAGTTTATATTAATGTCATCTGAGATAGATACCAAGTCACAACTCTGTTTCAAGCCCCAAATCTCTCACTCTAAAAATGAGTAAAAGCAACAGCTATTTGGGACATGTCCTTCCTTTATGTGAGTGAAGGGTAGAAGTTCTAGAAGGCTGGCAAGAGTCATAGGATCTCAGCTCAAAGCTCCCCCTGTCACTGTTACTCTTATTTCACTGATCAAAACAAGTTCTACAGCCAAGCTCAACATCCTTGGGGGATGGGAGGTACAATCCACCAACTCCCAGGAAAGTGAACAAAGGCCTATGAGCAAAGAATTCTGTCCACTACAAGCATCCTGAAAGATGAGTAGGTTTTTCTGAAGCCAAGGAGCCCTCTGGGAAAAGGGAGACTGGGACTCTGGCTTGCTCTCTTGGAGAATTTAAAATTAGTGAAGTTTAACTAGAGTGAACAGGAAACATTCAAGCAAAAGCTAAGTTCATGGAAAAGCAAGTCCCTGCATCAAAAAGAGAAGGAAAATCAACCTAAGGACAGAAATAAGTGAAATTTGGAGGCTAATTCTATGCATGCAGTTGGCTTCTAGTACAACACTTCCTAAATATTGTGAGAGTCAATGTTTTTATATAAAATAATTGTAACATTAGGAACATGAGACCATACTGCATCCCAGCATAGAGCAAGGCTAGTTCAGTAACTGGGGACTTGCCCACATTGCATCTCAGCCACACCAGTGATAGGAGACATATACACAATATTTTCATAGTAACACTGTTAAAGTATGGGGATTCCAAATGATTTTCTCTTTGTACTTTTGACCATAATAAGCAGGGTTGACCCCTTAGTCACAGTAAGCACCAGGCCACTTGGATGGATGGCCTTAACATTGGGGGAATTGGAGGAGGGCACAATAAATGGGGAAATTTCCTTTTCAGAAGGGTTATAATGTGAGCAATCTAAGTTATTTTGCATGCCAATTATCACAAAGCTAGTCATCTTGGTTAGGAGGAAATGAATAAAACACTGTCTCTGCCCTTTACAAGTTTGATCTTTATGGGAAACATAAAAATGTTTATTTGTTATGTTTTCCATCTCCACTGCTTTATAATTTTAAGATAGGATATGTCTTCCCCTTGTGCAGTGTTTGTTCAGTAGGGTGAAATGTGAGACAGAGGGCCAGATATAACAAACTCCCTAGAAGATGGAGATTTGTGTATCTGTTGATCTAAAACATCAGCTAGCCTTCTGCATTATCAAGCAGCAAGCCAAAGGCCTGTGAGCATAAATAAGAAAGAACCCAAAATTTTGAAATGTAGAACTTCCAGCAAGGCTGAGTCTAGAGAAGAGACAGCTGATGGTGATCATTGCTGTCATGAAAGTAGTTATCATCTTACTTTATGATCTGAATTAGTGTTTTAACAGTGGAGATGGCATGCAAAATAACTTAGATTGCTCACATTATAACCCTTCTGAGAAGGGAATTTCCCCATTTATTACACCCTCCTCCAAGTCCCTCATCTTAAGGCCATCCATCCAAGTGGCCTGGTGCTTACTGTGGCTAAGGGGTCAACCCTGCTTATTATGGTCAAAAGTAGAAAGAGAAAATCATTTGCAATACCTAAGTCAGTTGAGATCACAACAGTAAATCTTAAAGAATTTGCATCTGTGTCAGTGGGCTTATAAGCTACTCTTTTCTCCACCCTCGGGACTGACTTCCTGCATTGTCTGATTCCACTCTAGGTTCTGGAAGGTACTGGAGTCTGAGGCTCAGTTCTGCACCATTTGCCTGGATCCAGCTCTCTCCAGCTCCCTCTCCTCAGAAATGAACTTCAGCTTTCACACTGTGAGATAATGAATAACAGTCAGTTGAGACTCAGAAGCCATTGGGAAACACTTTTGGACATGTTCTTCCCTTTCAGCAAGCATATTTGAATTCAGACTGAATTTGCCACTCTTGACACTGTGGTTTGTATGGTTTGCCTTTTTTATTTATTGGATTAGAGGAGTCCTTTTCAATCCCAGCAATCAGTAGTATCAAGTCACAACACACATCCAAGGTTACCTTCCAAAGTTTAGAAAACATTATGTATGTATGTTCATATAACAATAAAGTCATGTCTTTGACTGGATTCCTTTTTGTCCATTGTTTTATCAGGACTGCAGTGGCTGCCACTGGTCTCTGAGTTCCATCACGCCACCTGAGGATGACAAGCAGAAGAAAGGTGCCCAAAAGTAACCGAGAAAATAGACCCAGTGAAGATGCCTGCCAGCAAAGCACAAGCGAAGGCCCAGTTTGGACCAACTTCAGTAGCCACGTCTTACTTTTACACAGCTGCTTCTGAGAGCGATGAAAGGAAATTCCCATTATAAGCTTAGAACCCCTGGGACAGCTTCTGAGAGAAGGACAGTGTGAGATTTGGAGGCCAGAAGCCCCTCAGGAGCTTCTAAGTTAAGGACTTGGCAGATCTACACCAAAACATAATAAATTCTATTAAAAATAATTCTTTTAAAATATTTAACTGAAAACACCAAGAGGGGAGCTGTTTCAGCAGCTGGTGAATATGTGTGAACAGGTCAGCCAATTGTACATTGGGAAAAATACATTTTTACTAAATTTCTGAAAATTATTTTATGTAAAATGAAGATACTGGCAGTTAGCTTGTACTAGCTGAGACTGCTGAATTTCCTTACAATGAAGATATCCAGTTGCATCAAAGGGACACAGCTTGATTCTTCCAGAAAATTCCAAAACTGAAACTGCGGATGTGTAATGCCCTGTCCTTGTCTTGTTGCTGGATACGTAGGTTGGTTCTGTACAACACTCTTGTGAAAAGATCTGCAATAAACGTGGATGCGCAAGTGTCTCTGTGATGTGTGGACGTGGAATCTTCAGTAGTGGTGCAGCTGGGCCATGTGGTAGATCTAGTCTTAGATTTTTAGGGAATCTTCAAACTGGTACCCCTAGTTGATGGTCCAGTTTACATTTCCACCAGAGGTATATAAAGGTCCCTTTCTGTCTACCTCTTCACCAGCATATTTTCTCTAATGACTGTCCTTCTGACTGGGCTGATAAAGAATTTCAGTGCAGTTTGGATTTACATTTTCTCGGGTAGCTACTGAGCTTCAACTTTTTTTTCATGAATACTGGCTATTTGATTTTCACCTTTGGGGGGGCTGTCTGTTCACTTTGGTAACCTATTCATTGACTATGTGTGTTTTTCTTACATTTTCTTTAGTTTTTTGAGTCCTTTGTATATTATGGATGTTAGTCATCATCACATGTAGAGCCACCAAGGATTTTCACCTTATCATACAGGACGTCTCTTCCATCAACTCTTTTCTTAGCTGTTCAGAGCTTTTTAATTTCATGAGGTCCCATTTGTCAGCTGTTGGGTTTATTTTCTTTTTTTTTCTCCTTTATTTTTTATTTCTTCAAGTTACATCTCAATAGCAGTCCCCTCCCTATTCCCCCTCCAGTCCCACCCTCCCACCCTCAACCCCCATCCTCTTCCCTTTTTTTTTTTTTAAGGTATATCTTATTTCCCCCTACAGTTTCCCTTTCAGTCCAACAAATGGCTCTTTCTCTTATAATAATAAATGCAATACAAAACAACAGAGGTAATTAGGCCACAGTTATGAGGGTTATATGGCTTAGCGTACATTCCCAATGTCCAGTCCATATGTATTTGGTACCTGATTTTAACATTCTACTATGTAACCATCTCCATGAGTTTAAAGTTCTATATCTGACTCAACATTCATACTATCTTGCAACACAATTTTAAAAGTATCTTCTTAGATCTATAACACTCTCTTGACTCCTAAACAACTCAAAATTTAACTATGAGACTCTAGCTATCTGTTCTTCAACCACCTCAGAGACCTGAGAGGGATAAATATATCTGATTTTATAGGAAATACAGGGCCTGCAGCTTCCCAAACTAAGAAGTGACATACCAGTGGCTGCCTGGACAGTTCCCATTTTCTCTCCATATATTACAGCATCGATCTTCAGTCACTTGGCCCCGTTTCTCTGACAGACATTGATTGTAGAGCAGGAGTTATGAAGGACTTGCCTACCCTGTCTTGGCAGAGCTAGGCTGTCAACTTACCTGCTTCCAAGTTTTGTCCTTTTTGGACAGCATTCTCTCTACAGTTAGAGCAAGGGGCTTTTCCTACCAAGAGATAGGCTTGCTACTAATTCAATCATCTCCCACTGGAGATTCTTCGATGCTCATCTTCTACTTGGAGGAGAATAGGAGGTGTGTCAGGAGTTGATATGTCTTGATATAAAAAAATCTAAAGTTACGAAAACATCTTTGAATCCCATATTCTGCAGATCTCTTGAGGTTTTTGAAGAGGTCCTATCTATCTCTTACATTAGAATAAGCAGATGTTGCTTGTCTCGTAGCAGGTTTATTTCTGATTAGCTTAGAAAGTAACTATAATAGGCTGTCATAGTACCTAACAGAATGACTGGCTTGCATAACCATTAGTTTGCATTTCTTAATTATCCTAAACAGTTTATGACAATTAGTAGTAAAAGGCCAAAACATCACATTTCATTTTTTTTTCTTTACCTCCTAACCGTTCCATCCCATTTCTCTGGGGTGGGGTGTCCTTATATAACAGTCCCTCATCTCAGTTGAGAGGTCGTATGAGAGCCAAGAGCCTACTCATTCGTTGGGGGTCTACGAAGCAGTACCATCAGTGAAAAGTGTCTCGTTGCCTGGGAGAGAGAACTACTAAACAAACAAACCAAGCAGACAATAGATAAAAAAGACTAAAAAAATAGAAAAAAATATAAAAAATAAATAAAAATTAAAAATAAAAAGTCTATGTCCAAGTTCCCTTTGGTGTGTTAGTTGTAGTATCTATACCTTCTACTATATAGCTAAAATCCTACTATAAGTGAATAGATGCCATATGCGTACTTCTGAGTCTGGGTTAGCTCATTCAGGATGAGCTTTTCTAGTTCCATCCATTTGGCTGCAAATTGCATAATTTCATTGTTCCTGATAGCTGAATAGTATTCCATTATGTAGATGTACCACAGTTTTTTAACCCATTCTTCGGTTGAGGGACATCTGAGTTGTTTCCAGTTTCTAGCTATTACAAATAAGGCTGCTATAAACATAGATGAGGAAACTTCCTTATGATTCTGTGAAGAGGCATTTGGGTGTATACCCAGAAGTGGTATGGGTGGGTCCTGAGGCAAAGCCATTCCAAGTTTTCTAAGATATCGCCAGACTGACCTCCATAGTGGTTGCACAAGCCTGCATTCCCACCAGCAATGGAGTACGGTACCCATTTCTCCCCACCCTCGCCAGCATGTGCTGTCATTTGAGTTTTTGATCTTAGCCATTCTGACAGGTGTGAGATGGAATCTCAGAGTTGTCTTGAGTTGCATTTCTCTGATGATTAAGGATGTTGAGCATTTCTTCAAGTGTCTCTCAGCCATTAGGGATTCCTCCTTTGTGAATTCTCTATTTAGCTCTGTCCCCATTTTTTGATTGGATTATTTGGTTTCTTGGCTTTTAATTTCTTGAGTTCTTTGTAGATTTTGGATATTAGCCCTCTGTCAAATGTGGGGTTGGTGAAGATTTTCTCCCAGTCTGTAGGCTGCCGTTTTGTTCAAATGACAGTGTCTTTTGCCTTACAGAAGCTTTTCAGTTTCATGAGGTCCCATGTATTGATTGTTGATCTCAAGTCCTGAGCTGTTGGTGTTCTGTTCAGGAAATTGTCGCCTGTGCCAATTAGTTCGAGGGTTTCTCCCACTTTTTCTTCTAGTAGATTTAGTGTGTCAGGCCTTATGTTAAGGTCTTTGATCTACTTGGACTTCAGTTTTGTACAAGATGATAAGTATGAGTCTAATTTCATTCTTTTACATGTGGATACCCAGTTGGACCAGCACCATTTGTTGAAGATGGTGTCCTTCCACTGTGCGGTTTTGGCTTCTTTGTCAAAAATTAGGTGACCATAGGTGTGTGGGTCCATTTCTGGGTCTTCAATTCGATTCCATTGATCTACTGGTCTGTTTCTATTCCAACACCATGCTGTTTTTACAACTATTGCTCTATAGTACAGCTTGAAATCTTGGATGGTGATACCTCCAGATGTTTTTTTATTGTACAGGATTGATTTAGCTATTCTGGGCTTTTTGTTGTTCCATATGAAATTGAGAATAGCGGTGGTGGCGCACGCCTTTAATCCCAGCACATGGGAGGCAGAGGCAGGCGGATCTTTGTGAGTTCGAGGCCAGCCTGGTCTACAAAGCGAGTCCAGGACAGCCAGAGATATTCAGAGAAACCCTGTCTCGAAAAACCAAAAAAAAAAAAAAATTGTGTTGGTATTTTGATAGGAATTGCATTGAATCTATATATTGCTTTTGGTAGGGTGGCCATTTTTATTATGTTGGTCCTGCCTATCCATGAGCATGGGAGATCTTTCCGTCTTCTAAAGGCCTCTTCCATTTCTTTCTTCAAGGGCTTAAAATTCTTGTTGTACAGGTCCCTAACTTGCTTGGTTAGAGTTACCCCAGGTATTTTATGTTCTTTGTGGCTATTGTGAAGGGGGTTGTTTCCCTTATTTCTTTCTCGGTATATTTGTTTGTTGTATAAAGAAGGGCTTCTGATTTTTTTGAATTAATTTTGTATCCAGCCACTTTGCTGAAGGTGTTTGTCAGCTGTAAGAGTTCTCTGGTGAAATTTTTGGGGTCGCTTATGTATACTATCATATCATCTGCAAATAGGGATAATTTGACTTCTTCGTTTCTGATATTTATCCCCTTGATCTCCTTTAGTTGTCTTATTGCTCTAGCAAGAACTTCAAGTACTATATTGAAGAGATATGGTGAAAGTGGACATCCTTGTCTTGTCCCTGAGTTTAGAGGAAATGCTTCAAGTTTCTCTCCATTTAATTTGATGTTGGCCACTGGCCTGCTGTATATTGCCTTTATTATTTCTAGGTATGATCCTTGTATGCCCATTCTCTCCAGAACTTTTAGCATGAAGGGGTGTTGGATTTTGTCAAATGCTTTTTCTGCATCTAGTGAGATTATCATGTGGTTTTTTTTCTTTCATCTTGTTTATATGGTGAATGACGTTGATAGACTTTCATATGTTGAACCATCCCTGCATCCCTGGGATGAAGCCCACTTGATCATGGTGTATGATACTTTTGATGCGTTCTTGGATTCGGTTTCCTAGTATTTTATTAAGTATTTTTGCATCTATGTTCATGAGGGAGATTGGTCTGAAGTTCTCTTTCTTTGTTGGGTCTTTGTGTGGTTTAGGAATCTGGTTGATTGTGGACTCGTAGAATGAGTTTGGCAATGTTCTTTCAGATTCTATTTTGTGAAAGAGTTTGAAAAGTATTGGTGTTAGCTCCTCTTTGAAGGTCCGGTAGAATTCCGTGCTAAAGCCATCTGGCCCTGGGCTTTTTTTGGTTGGGAAATTTTTAAAGACTGTTTCTATTTCCTTAGAGGTTATAGAGCTGTTTCATCTGTTTATCTGATCTTGATTTAGCTTCGGTAGGTGGAATCTATCAAGAAAATTGTCCATTTCACTTAAGTTTTCAAATTTGGTGGAGTATAGATTTTTAAAGTAGGATCCAAATATTCTCTGGATTTCCTCAATGTCTGTTGTTATTTCTCCCTTTTCATTTCTGATTTTGTTGATTTATGTTTTCTCCCTCTGTCTTTTAGTTAATTTGGCTAAGGGTCTGTCTATTTTGTTGATTTTCTCAAAGAACCAACTCTAGGTTTCATTGATTCTTTGTATAGTTCTTTTTGTTTCTAAGTTGTTGATTTCAGCCTTAAGTTTGATGATCTCCTGCCTTCTCCTCTTGGGAGTGTTTGCTTCTTTTTTTTTCCAATTCACCCAGTTTAGCTGTTAATTCGCTAATATGAGCTGTCACAATTTTCTTTTTGAAGGCACTTAGTGCTATGAACTTTCCTTGTAGCACAGCTTTCATTGTGTCCCATAGGTTTGGGTATGTTGTGTCTTCATTTTCGTTGGATTTTAAGAAGTCTTTGATTTCCTTCTTTATTTCTTCCCTGACTCAGTGGTCATCTAGTGAAGAGTTGTTCAATTTCCATGTGAGTGTAGACTTTCTGTTGATTCTTTTGATGTTGAAGTCCAGCTTTATTCCATGGTGGTCTGATAAGATACAAGGGGTTATTTCAATTTTCTTGTATCTGTTGAGGCTATCTTTGTGTCCAACTATATGGTCGATTTTGGAGAAGGTTCCATGATGTGCTGAGAAGAAGATGTATTCCTTTGTGTTTGTGTGAAATGTTCTGTAGATATCTGTTAGGTCCATTTGGTTCATGATCTCTGTTAAACTCATTATTTCTCTGTTTGGCTTCTGTCTTGATGATCTGTCCATAGTTGTGAGTGTGGTGTTGAAGTCTTCCACTATTAAAGTGTTTGGATCGATGTGCAATTTAAGTTTTAGAAGTGTTTCTTTTATAAATGTAGGTGCCTTTGTATTTGGGGCATAGATGTTCAATATTGAGATGTCCTCTTGGTGGATATTTCCTTTAATGAGTATGTAATGCCCTTCTCTGTCTTTTTTTATGAACTTCAATTGGAAGTCTATTTTGTTTGATATTAGGATGGCTACTCCAGCTTGTTTCCTGGGTCCATTTGCTTGGAAAATCTTTTCCCAGCCCTTTACTCTGAGAGAGTGTTTATCTTCAATAGTGAGGTGTGTTTCTTGTATACAGTAAAAAGATAGGTCTTGTTTACGGATCCAGTCTGTAAGTCTGCGTCTTTTTTTTGGCGACTTGAGTCCATTGATGTTGATGGATATTAGTGACCAGGGGTTGTTATTTCCCATTATTTTGGTATAGCTGGCTGTCTTGTGCTTCTTTTTGTTTAGTTGCTGTGGAGGTTTCTATTTCCTCTGTTTTCTTGGGTGTAGTTATCTTCTCTGTGTTGGAATTTTCTTTCTAGGATCTTCTGTAGGGCTGGGTTTGTGAGGAGATATTGTTTGAATTTGATTTTGTCATGGAATATCTTGTTTTCTCCTTCTATGTTGATAGAGAATTTTGTTGTGTATAGTAGTCTGGCTGGGCACCTATGTTCTCTCAGGGCTTTTAGGACATCCGTCCAGGCCCTTCTAGCTTTTAAAGTTTCTGAGGAGAAGTCAGGTGTGATTCTGATGGGTCTGCCATTGTATGTGACTTGGCCTTTTTCTCTTACAGCTTTTAATATCCTTTCTTTGTTCTCTACATTTGGAGTTTCTATTATTATGTGGTGAGAGGAGTTTCTTTTCTGATCTAATCTGTTTGGTGTTCTGTAAGCCTCTTGGATTTTTACTGGCATCACTTTCTTTAGGTTTGAAAAGTTTTCTTCTATGATTTTGTTGAAGATATTTCCTGGACCATGGAGTTGAGAGTCTTCTCTTTCCTCTATCTGTATAATTCTTAGATTCCATCTTTTCATTGAGTCCTTGATTTCTTGGATGTTGTGGGTGAGAGATTTTTTAGCCTTCTCATTTTCTTTGGATGTTGTACTGATTTCTTCCACTGAATCTTCCATGCCTGAGATCCTGTCTTCCATCTCTTGCATCCTATTTTTTATACTCACATCTGTAGTTACTGTTCTCTTCTCTTGATTCTCCATTTCCTCTTTTAACTCTGACTGTGTTTTCTTTATTGTTTCCATTTCTATTTTCATGTCTTGAATGGTAGCGTTTGTTTTGTACATTTCCTTCTCCAGTTTGCTTGTTTTTGTCTGGAGATCATTCATTGCTTTATCCTTTTCCTGTTCAAGCTGGGCCACCTTGGCTTGGAGCTCTTTAATGATGTTATTCATTGCTTTGACTTGTAAAATTGTGGCTTCTTTGAATTCCTTCATAGTTTTAAGTTCTTCTTGAAGAGACTTTATCACTTTCCATAATGTAGAATTGTCATCATTTTCATGTGTTTCAGTTGATGGAATAGCGTTGCTTTCTTTTGTTGGAGACATTTCGCTCTGTTTTTGTTTTTTTTTTTTTGTCTGGGGCCTCTGGCCATGTGGAATTTTTTTTTTTTTTTTTGGCTGTCTTCTGGACTTGGGTCCAAACGGGGCACTGTGGTGTAGGATTCGAGTTGCCTTACTCCACCCCTATAATGTGAGTCATTCAGTCCCGCCTCCCAAGTGGAGACCTAATTAATTCAGGTGGCGGAGCTGTGTACAAGTAAGCTCTGAATCACCACCGGAAGGGCCCTTACTAGTACAAAAGTTCGATATAGGACAGTTTCAAATATCTAGCAGTTTGCCCAGGGTTGGTTCCTGTAGGGCGTAAATTTGCAGTTCAGCCCTAATAGCCTTGCCGCTCCTGCGGCTTGGAAACTGGCCAGTGACGTCACAGACGGCAATCTGAAGGCGCTTTGCAGCGGAGCTATTTCACTTCCAAGGGTTGCAACCTTTTGCCAGATAATTGGATCGTCTGTGTGAGACCTGGGAGTGCCCAGCAGGGTGGGGATTATCTCTGCATGGGTTCTGAATCTGCCCACTGGGTATTAGGTTGGAACTTCCCGGGAGTCTCTCCTGTTGGGGGATGGGTGATCCCGATTCCCGGGTCCAGCAGCTTCCTTGCGTGTCCGAGAGTGGGAAGGAGCATCCTGCCCAGGGATCTTCCATGGTCCCTGGGTAGCTGGGTGAGATTTAGAAGAGGTCGTGCCCATTGTACAGCGTCCTGCAACACTTGCCACCTTGTGACTGTTATCCCCGAAATCAAAATACGTCTGCGCAGGCTGCTGCCATCTTGGATCCCCGGATTTATTTTCTAAACAGCTGCAAGTCCCCATCAGAAGTCCTCACTTCCTCCTCTGTCTTCAAGTGTCTTTCCTAGCTTTCCTCTAACAGTTTCATAGTTTCAGGTTCCTCATTCAGAATTTGGTCCATTTGGAGTTGATAAGAGTTTCATGATTCTACATACAGACAACATTTCCCCAGCTCCATTGGTTGAAGATACTGTCCTTTCTCCAGTGTATATTTTTAGTATCTTTGTATAAAGTCACATGGCTTTAGCTATGTGGATTTACATCTGGATCCTCTCTTCCATTCCATGGATCTACATGTCTGTTTTCATCTAATAACATGGTTTTGTTTCTAGAGGGCTAAGAGGTATGATGTGAAATAATGAATGATGATGCCTACAGCGCTATTCTTTTTCTCAAGATTCCATTTACTACCTGGTGACTTTTGTGCTTCCATGTGAATTTTAAGATTTTTTTCTATTTTTGTAAAAAAAAAAAGGCCTGAATTGTTGATGGAATTTCTTAAATATCTAAATATTTAGAAGCATGACATTTTCACAATATTAATTTTTCTAATTTGGAGTTTCTTCTAATTTATGAATTTAGTATGTCTTTCTGTATTCTAGTATCTTCTCTTTCTCTCTTCAGTGTTTTAATGTTTTTATCGTAAAGGCCATTCACTTCCATAGTGAAGTTTATTCCAAGGTATTAAAAGTTTTCTCTCTCTCTCTCTCTCTCTCTCTCTCTCTCTCTCTCTGTGTGTGTGTGTGTGTGTGTGTGTGTGTGTGTGTGTGTGTGTATGTGTATGTGATGTAGTGGCGGATATCATGTAGCATGTGTGGAGAGGGCTTAATGGAGATAGTTTTCTTCTTCCACCATGCGGGTCATGGACCAAACTCAGGTTGGCAGTCTTCTGTGGAATTACCTTTATCCACTGAGTTATCTCAACCTCTCTCCAAGATATTTTTATAAAGCAACTGTGAATGCAATTATGTCCCTCACAGCATTTGTCCCTTTCACCTTTAATATCCTTTTATAAAAATTGATAATCCACTAAGTTCAATTAATGCTGCCTGTGTGAGCATGCACAACCTGCCAGCAGTCACACTCCTGAAGAAGAATGACTCTTCCTACAGCCACCATCAACTGCTAATAACTACTCCCCTAGGGGTGGGGATTTCATGAGCCCCTCCCCCATCCGTTCTGGGATTATTGATTGGCTTGCTCTTCAGGTGGCCATAGCTACTGTGAGTTTATAATAACTACACGATCATGTCATGTGTTGAAGATAGCATTTTGTAGCACTTTTCACATGCTTTGGCTCTTAGGTTCTTTCTGTCCCCCTCTTCTGCTTTGTTCCCTGAGCGTTGTGAGGGTTAGTCTAGTGGTGTCATTTAGGGATGAACACTCCATAGCCATTCATTATTAGCACTTGCACCAACTGTGAGTCTCTGCTTTGACTCCTGGCCAAAGCAGAAAGAAGTTTCTCTGACCAAGGTTCAGAGTATCACTAATATGGGTACAAACATAACTGTTTAGAAGGTAGTTTGGTAACATATGTTCAGCAAGACAGCAGTAGCATATTCCTCTTTTAGAAACTATGACCTCTCCAGATATTGGCTTTTGACCAGGTTTACACTGTTAGACAGAAATTCCTTCCTATGGAGTAGGACTTAAATCCAAGCAGAAAATGGTCGGCTACTCCCACAACACTGACACCATTGTTGCACCTTTGGATATATCTTGCCTAGGAGGTCTGTATTATAGCCTGCAGGATACACTGCTAGGTAAGTCTGTTGGTGACTTTTCTCCCCCACCAGCTTGCAGAGTGCATGTTTGTACTTTGAAAGCTAGCCAACAGGGAGGACATGGCCAGATAAGTTCCACCTAGATTTCTTCATGTGCTGCAGCCAAAATGTTCTGTGTCTTTACTAATAGGGTCTTATCAGTTAGTTACAGTGAACAAGAACAATGACAACAGCTTGTGTTGTTTTGTGAGACTCTGGAGTCTTCTGGACCAAAAACTCATAGAGAAGTATCCCACACCCAATACTAAAATTTGCATGTGAGAATGTCTGCCTTCTAGGGTAAGCATCCTCCCACATAGGGCATCTCCATTACAACTCTTTCTTTTCTAAATTAGATATTTTAATTAAGTATTGAGTTTCCAAAAAAGTTTTTTCATAATTCTCAGTTTGAGTTAACCCATCCCTATTCTTTCTTCTCCACTTCAACACCAATGGTAGATTCTTTTTTTTTTTTTTCTGAGACAGAGTTTCTCTGTGTAACAGAGTCTTAGCTGTCCTGGACTAGCTTTGTAGACCAGGCTGGCCTCAAACTCACAGAGATCTGTCTGCCTCCCAAGTGCTGGGATTAAAGGTATGTGCCACCACACCCAGCCCAATAGTAGATTTTTAAAAATTCTTTAAATGTAGAATTTAGTAATAAACTACCCATGTCTGGACTTTCTTCAGTTGAAAGATTGTTTTTAAAATTCTAGTCATGAGGCTGGCGAGCTAGCAGCAAAGAGTACTTGTTACTCTTTGTTACTAGTGGACCCTGGTTCAACTCCTATTACCTACATGGTGGCACACAACCACCTGTTAGTCCAATTCTAGGGGATCTAGCCTCCAAGAGTACCAGACACACATGTGGTACACAGAAAAACATGCAATCCAAACACCTGTACACACAAAATAATTAAAACAATAATAAATCAAATAATTGCTTAAACTTCCTAGCTTGTTATCAATCTATTCAAATTTCTTAACTCAGCTTAGTTTAATTTTGTTGGGTAAATACATCTAGAAATTTAATTTCATTTAGATTTCCCAAGTTAGTGGAATATATGACTTTAAGGTATGTCCTTCCTAATGATTTTCTGAATTCTATTGGTATCTGCTGTACTGTCTCCCTTTCCATCTCTAATTTATTAATTTGGGGTCTTCTTTCTTTTGGTTAGCCTGGCTTAGGGTTTGTTCACATCTTTCAAAGAACCATCTATTCAACTTATTCATTCTTTGTACAATTTTTCATTTCTAATTCACTTTTGTTCCTATATTAATTATTTCTATTTACAAATTTTGGATTTGGCTTGTTCTTGGTTTTGTTTGTTTTGTTTTTTTGTTGTTGTTGTTGTTGTTGTTCCTGTTTTTTGTTTTTTCAAGACAGAGGTTCTCTGTGTGGTAGCCCTAGCTGTCCTGGTTTCCTTTTGTACATCAAGCTGGTCTCAAACTCACAGAGATTCTCCTGCCTCTGCCTCCCATGCATGCCATGTAAAGGCATGCACCACCACATCCGGCTTGTTCCTGTTTTTTTAAGACCCCAAGGTGCAGCACTAAGTTATTTATTTGAGATGTCTCTGATTTTTCTTTCAATGTAGGCACTTGCAAGCTTTCTTTTTTTTTCTTTTCTGTAGATATCTGAGGTTTTATTTTTATTTTTTGTTTGTTTATTTATTGCTTCAAGTTACATCTCCATCACAGTGCCCTCATTCCACCCCTCCCGGTTCCACCCTCCCACCTTCTCCTCCTTCTCCCCCCCTCCTTCCCCAACCCTTCCCACTCCTTTGATGTGGAGTGTCCCTACATATCAGCCCTTCTCAGCTCAACAGTCATAACTTGCAAGCTTTCTTATGAATAGTTTTATTTTATACCCTAGGTTTTGATTTGGGTGTCTCCATCTTCATTGATTCTGTGAATTTTAAAATTTCCTTCTTAAGTTCTTAGATGATACAATCACCACTAACAGTGCATTGTCCAAACCTCATTCGTTCTTGTATGTGTGTCGCTTTTCTTCTGTGAATTTTTGTCATCAGATAAAATACAGGAAATTATTTAAATTTCCTTCACTAGTTGAGTCATACTTTGTTTCCTAGCATATGATCTGTTTTTTAGAGGAAGTTCTATGGGCACAGAGAATGTAGATTTTGCAAGTATGTGGATGGCATGTTCTGTGGACATCTTCATTTGCTCTATGATGCTACCTTTACAACATTTATTTATTTATCCAAGTTTCTATGATGTTACTTAACTCAGAAGTTTCTCTCTCTATTTTTTGTTGGGATCACTGGCTCATTGGTGAGAGTGGATTACTACTGAAGTTATCCACTATTATTGTGTTGGAGTTAGTCTGTGACTCTACATCTAATAGTATTTGTTGGATAAATCCCTGTATAGTGTGTATATGTTTAGAACCGTAATGTCCTGTTGATAGATTGTTTCTTAATCAGTGTGGAGCGACTTTGTCTCTTTGACTAGTTTGGGCTTAATGTCTACTCTTTTAGGTATTAAAATTTGACACTACTTTGTTCCCTAGTTCCCATTCCTTGGAATGTTGTTCTCAATCATCTCAACCTAAGGTAGTGTTTGTCTTTGATGGCAAAAGTGTTTCTTGGAGGGAGCAAATAGATGGATCTCATCTTTAAATCCAGTCTGTTAGTTTTTGTCTTTTAATTGGGGGACATGAGATCATTAATATTCAGTTATTATTAAAATGTGTGTAAACTTTTGTCATTTTGTGATTGTATAGTATTTAGTGTTTTTCTAATCCTCATTGTTTAACTACTCTTCTAGCATCTTTTGATTTCCCCTCTAGCTTCCTGGGAATGTTTATCATTTTCTTCAGTCTGAAGAATTCCTCAGCATCTTCTGTAGTCATAAATTCCTTGAGTCTGCTTTCATCATGAAATGCATTTCCTTCTCTATCAATTATGAGAGATAGTGTTGCTAGGTATAGTAGTCTAGATTGGCAACTGAGGTCTTTCGGAATTTACAACACATTTTGTGTCTTTTGACTTTTGAAATTTCTGTTGAGAAATGAGTTGTTATGCTGATGGACCTGTATTTACATATGACTTGGTGTTCTTCCCTTACAGTTCTCCATACTCTTTCTTAATTCTGTAGAGTTTCTATACCTTTGACATGGAGTTCTTCTTTTATGTTCATAATTTATGGTTTTGGTCTTTTCATTGTGTTGCAAAACCTTGTATTTTAAATGTCATTGTCCTTGGATGAGTATACTGATTTCTCTATCTCATCATCAAGCCCCGATATTCTGTCCTCTCTATGTTCTATTCTACTGGTGACACTTTCTGCAAGGCTTTTTATTTAACTATTGAGTTTTCATTTGCAGTATTATTTAAGTTTTGGTTTTCTGCACTACTTCCATTTGTTGAATTCTATTTTTATATTCTGTACTGACTTCCTTATTTCAGTCAGCTGTTTATTTTATCTTGGGATTCATTCTAGAGTTCATTCATGTCTTATTTCTCTTCTTTGAGCATATTCATCACTAATCTTTTAATTCTTTGTCTGAACTTCATCTATGTTGCTCATATTGGAGAATTCATTCAGAATTGGGAGATCTTGGAAGAGACATACTATCTTGGTTTTTCATGTTACTTGTGTTTATATTTTTTTTCTAGTTGAGACTTGTCCATTATGAGTTGAAGATGTAACTTGAATTAATAAACTTTAAAAATTGAAAGAAAAGGAGAAAATAAATACAGGATGAGAATAAAATGGGACCACATTGATCTACTAAGATGATAATGAATATTAAACAAATATGGAACACATGTAAAGGGAAAAAGAGAGCTGAGTAGAATAAAGGATAGAAATATTGGCTGGCCTTTTGTCTCACATTCCTTCCCCTCATCCTGAAGTGATTTCTCACTTTTACAAGTTCTTCTGTGGTAGGCGGTCCATCCTCCCCTCTGAATATTTCTTTGCTTAGATCAATTGTTGAAGCTGCCCTGAGTCATAGGTGGAATCTCTGATTTAATCATTCCACTGTGAATTTCTTCAAATTCCAGTTGAGAATGGAAGACAATATATTTTGCATAGAAGCTACATAACATGACAGAAGATCTCCTTCCTTACATGTAGAGCCCACAGGGACGAGAAAAAGAAAAACGGGTATAGATAATAAATTATGCATTGCTCCATAGTGGAAATTTGCCTAAGTGTAGAGAACCCTTGCTTTTACTTCCAAAAACATAATTTTCCAACCCTGAGAACAAGAGAAGGACAAGAATGATAAACTCGATGCAGCATTCCCTTGTTTCAACTCCTGCCCCGATTCTGCCAGTCTTTCATTAATGCTTATCAGTTAACCTTGCTGTGGCATTCTAAAGCGAATCCCAAGGAGCAAGTATTTCATAGTCCTCTGTGTGCATCCCTAACAGGTACCTTGTGAAACAATTCTGATTGACAGGTACATTGAAAATGTAACAATGATACTTATTTTTTGTTTTCATACTATTTCTATTAAAATTCCTGAATTGTTGATTTGGAGCAAGATCTAACTATGATCATATGCTGATTCCACTGTTAGTTTCTTTTTTCCATACCCCTGCCCAGCTTGGTTTTCACATGTCTTTCATTATCAAAGAAAAGATGATTTCTTCACAGGCCCATGTCTTATACATGTCACTTAATCCTGTTCATTCATCTCTTATTTCTTCCAATCTGTAACATGATTCTGATAATTATTATTATTATTATTTGGTTTTTCGAGACAGGGTTTCTCTATGCAATAGTCCTGTCTGTCTTGTACTTGCTTTGTAGACCAGGCTGGCCTCAAACTCACAGAGATCCACCTGCTTCTGCTGCCTTCATTTTTAAAAGATGAAGAATCAAATTTTTGCATTCTTGACTATTTTATTAAAATGATCACCAATTATCATCATGTAGACAAGATATGGAATATAAAAAAATAAGTCCTCAACTATTTAGATGTGTGCAGGATACTCTTTTTGGCAATTAAGGTTTTGCTGAGCTTCACAAATTTGCCATTAAAGATCTAGAGAAGGCAAAGAAGCTGTAAGGCCTTGTAGACCTTCAGGTTCACATCACTGATACATGTGATTCTGACAGCAAATGTCAACTGGGGTTCTACAGGTACAAGAAGTTGCCAGCTTTTCTTCCATCCTAGGCATGCAAATCTCAGTTCTGTACATCTGCCTGTATTCCTTGCCATGGTGCTTAGCTTTTTCATAGATAAGCTTCCTTCTTGTCTGTCTTTTGGGCAAACTTCTTTAGCAGTCACTCTAACTCTGTGAAATTTCTCTGGATTTGTCTAAAGGATTTCTAGGACAGCAGGAACCTCCTTTTTCTTCTCTGTGACAGCCTCCAGGGCTCTACCTGGAAAACAGAATGCAGTGTCTAGTCTTGGTTGTCAACTTGGCCGCATCTGGCATTATCTAAAACCCAAGCATGCCTCTGAGGGACCTTCCTCATTGGATTATTTGAAGTGGTAAGATCCCCTCTCAATTTGGACCACTTTGTGGTGGCAGCCCACATAAACGGACACGGAAAAAGGTAGCTTCTGCTTCTTTGCAAGCTTGCCCTCATTCTACCTGACAAATGCATCTGCTGTATTGCTATGGCATTTCTTCACTGGTATCAGAACTTACTTCTTTGGAATTCTAATCTGTCTATCTATCTATCTATCTATCTATCTATCTATCTATTCTAATAATATACATTAGAATAATATATTTTATTATTATTAGAATAATAGAATGTAAATATTAATGGAATAATAAATATTATTATGTAATATATAATTATATATTAGCATGTAATATATAATGTGTTATTATATAATATATAACAATATATAATCTGTAAAAATACATAATTATGTGTATTATATGTTTTGCATATTATATATAATCTTATATGCAATATATAATATATAATTATATATTTATATATTATTTTACATATATTATTATATACAATATATTATATATTAATATATGCCCTCTATATATTCTATATAATATAGACTAACAATATAATCTAATATGTATTAATTTTATCAATTCTAATCCTTTAGAGAACACTGATGAATACAGAGAGGCCATACACTTTAATTAATTAATTAATTTATTTATTTACTCTTATATGTATGAGTGTTTTGCTCACATGTATGTATATGCACCATGTGAATGCCTGATACCAGCAGAGAACAGAAAAGGGTTCTGTTGGATTTCCCTGGAACTGGAGTTAATGGCTGATTATGAGCTACCACATGCATTCTGGGACCTGAACCAGGGTCCTCTTCAAGAGAAACAAGTGCTAAGCCATCCCTCCAGCCATGAGGGTGTACACTATACACTCTTAACATTTTTTTTTTTAAGACAGGATTTCTCTGTGTAGACCTGGATATCCTAGAACTTACTCTACAGACCATGCTGGCCTTGAACTCACAGAGATCCTTCTGCCTCTGCCTCCCGAGTGCTGGGGTTAAAGGCATGTGTCACCACACCTAGTCACTCTTAGTATTCTTAAGTACCTATTTTCCTATTCTAATTATTTGAAATTTTCTTTCATATTTTTATACATAATATTAGTAGCTTTAGCAGTTACCTTATTGTAGCATGTTAGTATGATAAATATACTTTTATTTCAATGAAACATGTATCAAGGCACTTTCATTTTAAGTTGCATGTAGAATCAGAGCAAACATTTAGAAAGTCAGAAAAAGTTTTGAGTGAAAGGCCTTACTGGTGTGACTGAAGCTGTCATACTAAAAGTGTGATGGTGACTTAGGTGAGTATAAGATCACAGTAAGTCATGAATATGTGCAGAACGTAAGAAATGAGAATGGAAGGGACAATGGGTTTTCTTAGCCTTTTCAAGGCAAAGACAGAAAGTGAGGCCAAACACTGAACTTGGGCAGACTCTCAAGGCAGAAGCTACACGAGTGCACCCATAGTTATCCAAACTATTCTTTGTCTGTATTAATGATGGTGAATTTATTATTCTGTAATTGCTTTTACACATTAGGAGAGGAGAAGTTACTAATGTGCTCTGAGAGCTCACTGCCTGCCATTAATTTTCCCTTTATCATCCACTGTAATCCTCTGATAGCCACTAGGTCAGCATCACCATTTTGTCCATCTTGTTGATGAAGAAATGGAGAAGGAATGCATGGGTCTACATGTGTGCATGTGCACCCACAGCTGCAGCTATGTATGCATGTTTGTGTATCACAAGGTCACTTGGGAACGTGCAGGTGCGTGTGGAAGGAGGACATCCTTGTGGGTCATTGCTCAGGAGCCACACCACACCCACCTTGTTTTGAAGAAATTTCTTATTGGCTTGGAGCTTACTAACAAGGCTAAAGTGGTTGGGCCATGAGCCCTGGTGATCTGTCTGTTTTTTCTCCCAGAGCTAGGATTATACCATGCCCACCCACTAGGCCCTGCTTTTTAACATGGGCCCTGGGGATCGAACTCAGATCTTCATTCTTGCAAGGCAAGCATTTTGCCAATTGAGCCATCTCTCCAGCCTCTTGAAAGGGAATTTTAAAAAGGAAGAAAGAGCCAATATCCAGATCCTATCTCAGTGTAACATGTGTGACTGAGGTCAGGAACTTGCTATGAATGCCTTGGCTTCATAGCAAGGAAGGAAGAGAAAGGAGAATGTGTAGATTGGGGACCTATTGCCTAATTCAACGGCTAGTAAATACTGGGCAGCATGAATGCCCAGAGGCTGTGGAGGAAAAGCAAGAGGTGGAAAGATTGAGAACATTAAGCAGGAGACAAGAGACAGAGGCAGGAAGTGAAGCTCCTGCATCCTAGACATGCCTTCAGTGTCTTTTTGCATTTCCACAGCCATAGCCTGGGGTTCTCTGCTCCTTATCTCCCTGCTGGATTGCTTCCAGAAACCTGGAGCTGATTACCTCAAACTCGGTTAGGGGAACACACACACACACACAGCTCTCTCAGAGGAAAATGACTCTCTGAGACCTCCCAGAAAGCACAACCCATGGTGTTGTGTGAACAATCTAACTAAATTCACGTGAATGAAAGTAGAAGGGAGAATGAAAAGAAGGTCTGGGAGTCAGACTGTCTTTAAGATGACTACTAAATCCCTTGTGCTGATGGTGAATGGGTGGGGGAAACCCAAGGTATTTATTTACTTCATTAATGCCAAGCAGTAGGTATAATAAGGTACTTTCCTTTCCTGTTGTAATGATTTAAGGAGTCATATCTCACAAGGGTGTCAGTTCTAAAGCCTGAAAAAAAAATTCAACTAGGGCTACTTGTTCTCTGACTGTCTTAATTTTTGTTTTTGGGCTACAAATATGACTATGTCTCACCCCTGTATGAAATTCCCTAGAAGGGTACCCAGCAGCATCTTATTAAACCTCATTGGACCACCATTGCCTCTGTTAAGTCACAATGGGCAGTACAGCCTCAACTCTATAGATGTGTGTGGACCACAGCCACTCAGATACGATAAGACTAAAGGAATTTGAATCACACTGGAGCAAGGGTGTGCCTGGCCAGATACTCACACACTTAGAGGAGAAGAGAGGGTGTTCATGCCAGGGAGTTGTTACTAGTCCTACTAGCATTTTTGCTGGTGTCTTAGGGTTTTATTGCTGTGAAGAGACACCATGACCATGGCAACTCTCATAAAGGAAAACATTTAATTGGGGCTAGCTTACACTGTCAGAGGTTTCGTCCATTCGTCATGGCAGGAAGCACAGCAGCAAACATGGTAGCATGCAGGCAGACATGGTGCTGGAGAAGGAGCTGACAATGCTACACATAGATCTGCAGGCAGCAGCAAGAGACTGTGAGCCACTAGCCTGCTTGAGCATCTGAGACCTCAAAGCCCGCCCCCACTGACACACTTCCTCCAACAAAGCCACACCTACTCCAATAAGGTCACACCTCCTAATAGTGCAGCTTACTGTGAGCCTGTGGGGCCATGTTCTTTCAAACCACCAAGGCTGATCATGTCAACTTTCCAGGGTTATTTTCTGCCCGATCTAGGCATGCCATTTACTCTTACCACATCAAGCAGCTGAAGCCTTGGATAATAGTTCCATTTTTTTTTTCACATATTTGGCAACTAATATTTGCATTCCTTTCTTCTTCCTTGATTTCTATAACTTTCCTTTGATTCACACGTTGTCTCTAAAAACTATGCTTTCCTCATTTACTGTCTCTTCCTAAAGCAGTTTCTTTTAATTTCTTATTTAAGGCAGTATCATTTTTATTAACTATAATTTAATGGATTGTTTACATGAAGGGAAGAAAAAGGGAAGGAAGAGGGATGGAGGAAAAATGGAAGATAGCAGAAAGTGAAAAGTTACAAGAAGAGCAAAGACCTGGGGAGGTTGGTGTGTTGGAAAATAAAAGAAGGCTGCTTGAAATGTAATCTTTAGGCTTCTGTGAAATCTGCAGAGTCAGCGGATCAAGCCAATTGCTTTCCAAGCTGTATAGTTCCTCACAGTCCACAAGTGCCTACAATCCCCTCCAACACATCTGAACTTGCACACAGCTCAGGGCCACAAAAACTGACCTCAAGGTTTTCTTCTGACTTGCTCCCAGGTTACAAATATGCCTTTCTCATGAGCAACCTGGCATGTGTTGTATGAATATCTACACCAGTCTTATCATGATGAGATCGTTGACTCCACCCTGGCCTGGGTGCCATCATAAGGCATCCTAAACTTCTTTAATTGTGGAGGCCACCTAGTTCTCCTCTCTTTACTTCATCTCCAGGAGCAAGCAGCCAGCAGGTTCTTGGGCAAAGCAATTAACTGATTTGGGAATGTCCGTGTCCTCGTCCCTTCGCTCACTCAGACAATATCAGCTGTGAACTGAATGCAAGGGGCTCTACCAGGCAAGAAGACAGATATGAGTCATTGTTTGAATCTGCTTTTTCAAGATTTTTTCTCTTACCCTCTTCCTCTTGCAGAACCCACTGCCTCTTATCTCGTTTCCTCTGCTGCTCTCTACCTCATTCTTCTGCAACCATTTTTGCAAACCCACTTGAAGAAACTCTTCCATGGCTCTTGTTTTCTCCTCTTCACTGACTTCACCTCCTTTGAAAATGATCTTAAGGCCTGGCTCCATTTCTTATTTGCAATATGAGATTGAGAAAGTCATTTGACCATTGTGTGCCTCAATTTCCTTCTCTATAGGGTAGATGCAGTGAGAGTATCTGTCTCAGACATTCACTTGAAGATTAATATGCCAAGCATATACGCACTAATGACTGCAATTAGGTGTGTTCAGTTGCTAATGTAGGCTCACAGCACTCCAATGATCAGGATTACACAACTATAGTGTATTGTAATGGGACACAGAGAGCAACAGTAGTAAAACAAATACATCCATTACAACTCATGGCTACCTTGCAGTGGTGATCTTCAAAGGGCAATGATCTACTGTCTTTCCACTATGAGAGCTTGGGTGCGTCTCCTCTCAAATCAAAAACCATTAACAGACAAAACACTTTGGGACCAGCGAAACCCAGTTTCTTGTATGTCTTGGTAAAAACAGTGGGATATCAGCAATATCATATGATTCAAGTTAATACACTTATTATTTTCACTGTTGTGGATAGAAATTTCCTTTTCTTTTCTGTCCTAACCCATAGGATGGAGTTTTTCGGTGTCCCCTCAGTATGATCACACAGCATTTGTAGCCAGAAGTACTTTTTCCTTGTGGTGTATTTAAAAGCACCTAGGACTCTGTATAATAATTATCTTGGGAAACAGAATGGATCTATTATGCAAATGATATGCACAAGTAGAGTTTAGAGACTGAGCAAAAGCTTGGCTTTACCAACACGGCACCTGTCTCAGTTAGTGTTTCCATTGCTGAGGAAACAATATGACCACAGCAGCTTGTAAAGGAAAGGGTTCATTTCAGCTTATTCCACATCTCAGTTCATCATTGAGGGACATCAGAGCAGGAACTCAAATAGGGCAGGACTATGGAGGCAGGAGCTGATGTAGAGGCCATGGGGGGGTGGGGGGACACAGCTTACTGGCTTGTTCTCCATAGCTTGCTCAGCCTACTTGTCTACAGCACTTAGGATGACCAGCCCAGGGATGGCATCACCCACAATGGGCTGGACCCTCCCACATCAATCATTAATTAGGAAAATGCCCTACAGACTTGCCCACAAGCCATTCTTATGAAAGCACTTTTCTCAGTTGAGAAGCCCTCTTCCCAAATGACTCTAGCTTGTGTTGAGTTGTCATAAAACTATCCAGTACAGCATCCAATATCTAAACAGATTGCCAGAGAATGTGAAGGAATTAAAACCCTGTCATAAATATTCTGTGTTTATGTAGGCATTAAGATGTATGGAGAAGGGTGGACTATCAGAGGAAATATTCTTTGGTCTTTAGATGGGTGGGTGGTAGCTTAGAGTTTGTATCACAATCACAATTTAAAAATAAAGAAAAACAAAAACAATGAACTACCAAATCCAGAACAGCGTAACAAGTCAACCCATGTTTTCCTGCAGGTAATAGAGGGCCTTTGTTGTCTTGTTTGCCATGTTTCTTTCTTCTTTTCATTCATCCTGGCTTCTTCCTCATCTTCATCCACATCCTCATCCTTTTCTCTCTTATCTCTTCCAGTTTCTCCATCATATCCAGAACATTCCTCCCAGAATTCTCCCAGAACTCCATGATCTGGCTCCCTCCCCTTCTGCATCTTCAGGGCTATCTTCATCCTCTTGTCCATCTTTCCCATAAACATATGGAAACATCATTAGTACATGCTTTATTTATTTGTTTATTTGATATTTTTTGAGATAGTGTCTCACCTAGCCCTGAACTCACATTGTAGCCTTGAACCCCTGATTCTGCTTCTACCTCCCATAGGTAGGCACAACCATGCTTAGTTTGTACATTTTAAAATTTTGTTTTGCTCTTAGTTCACCTTCCAATTTTGTGCTCTTATGTAACACTTTTAAAAATTAATTATAAGAATGGCACAGTGATGTACACTTGTAATCCTCAAACTCAGGAAACTTAGGCAGGAAGATCACAAATTTACAGCCAGCCCAGGCTACATGGGAGACTCTATTTTAAAATAACAACAACAACAATATCAACAACAAAACTCCCTAAAACTAAATAAGCAAACAAATGAAGCAAGGCTATAGAGTATTGTTTACTGTTGAAGTTTCTCATAAAACATTAATATAACTTCAAAACTTCTTCCTCCTCACCAATTTGCCTGCTGCCCTCTGTCCCTGGTCTCCTACTCCACTCACACCATCATCCTCTGCTTCTGAGTCAGTGCCCTCTCTGTAGGTCACAGTTGTTCAGACAGAGCAGGAGCCTGGAGACAGTCTTTGTGGTTAGTGGTTTCTTTGTTAAAGAGAGCTTTACAGACAGCTCAGTTCTTTTGAAGGTTTCACGGTACTGACAGTTTTCACATGGTTTTCAGATCAGTTCAGACGCCGAGATTTGGAGGTTTTTCTGCTAATGTGATCAGATCTTCAAAGTGTCTCTTCTTGAAGAGCTGAAGTTGCTTTGTTTTGTTTTCTTTTGTTTTTAACTTAGGTGGCTTGGGAAGATTTGAAGCTAAACTCGGATTCACATTTCTAAAACTAAAGAGCTCACAAGCTCCGTGGTAACCCATTCCATTTCTTCATCATTTGATGTATAAATTGTCCAAGACACATTGTGAACCACAGAGGGGCTCTTAGCACTTAAGTTCAGAAGCCAGCAGCCAAGGGAAGCCTTAATAATGTGAAGAGGAATGAAAGATGCCATAATTTAGTTTTTAGACCTTATTAGGTACCACCATTTTCACTAAAGCATAAATTTATAAACATTTCTTTGTATATACTGTATAACATTGTGTTAATTTTGATTGGCAGATACAAATAAAGCTATCTGGTTAAAAAAAAAGTGAAGCACTCGCTAACTTTTTAAAAATAGGTATACCATAAACACACTGGTCAGCATCACCCACCTACTATGTGTGCTGCTATTTGTGATCCCAGTCCTTAGCAAGCTAAGGCAGGAGGGTCACAATTTGAGGCCGTTTTGGGCAACATGGCAAGTTCCTGTCTCAAGCTGCCTCACTCTCAAAAGAAAAGGAGAGACTCAGTAGCAGGAGAATTAGAAAGCACTGTTCTGACAAAGGAGAACTCCTCAGCAGTGTACCTGAAGACTGGTCTTTGTATGATGTAAACATCTCAGAATTTGATTCCTAAGAGGAGTCACGTTGACCTTTTCCTCAGTTTGCTTTACAAATGTCCAAGATGTGATAGGTCTAAGCATTAGCAAATGGTTTTCCTAAAATAAATTCCATTTCTCCCAGGAATGAGAGGTCATAACTTTTATTTAATAGTGTAGAGAACTGTAACGAAAAGAAAATCACATAGGAATCACTGATTCAAAATTATTGTCCCTTCACAACTATTAAATTACATTTTTCCTTACATTGTTCTCCCTAGTCTGTAGGGCACACACACTAGCTCCATCTCTCTCTCTCCTTCTCTCTCTCTCTCTCTCTCTCTCTCTCTCTCTCTCTCTCACTCTTTCTCTTTCCTTTGTGTTTGTGGTGCTGCATGCTAGTCTAACATTACTACTGAGCCATGTCTCAGATCATAAAGCTAATCACTGTTTAAAACAATGGATTTGCTTGTTTATTGCTGCCATTGGTGTATGCATGCATGGTGTGTATGTAGGCACACATGCCATGGCACACATGTAGAGTTTAGAGAACAACTTCTAAGAGAGAGTTGGTTCTCTCTTTCCACCTGTATGTGGCTTTTGGTGATATAAATTAGGTTGCAAGTGTCTTTTCCCAGAGAACCATCTTGCTGGCTTGAGTTACTAATTTTGTATGTACATGAATCTTGAACTGTAAAAAGAATATATCAGATTATTGGCTTCTTATAAAAACCTTGTGAGTTTATCAGGGCTAGGTTAATATTCTATTTTATTGAGTGGTTTGGCAGGCTAGCTTCTAACATTGGCTCTGTTGACCCCCGACTCCTAGGTTTCATGCCACTTTATGATCCTCTCCTCTGTAGACCAGACGCAGTGACTTGTTCGTCATCAACAGATTACAGCAAAGCTGATGACACTCACCATGTGACTAAGTTTAAAATGATGGATTTAGCCTCACATGGCGGTATTCTGTGGTACTTCCAGATTTGAAGCTAGCAGACTCTACCTCAAAACAAACAAACAAACAAAAAACCAGAAAGATTGTGGTTTATATCTTTCAAGCAGATTTGTTCAGTTGTTCCTTAGCTTACATGCCTGGGGGAAGCAGGCCACCATATTGAGCAGGCCCAAAGTCAAAGGACTAAATCCTACCAACAACTACATGAGTTCTGCAGCTAGTCCTTCTTCAGTGAGGTCCAGAGGTAACCACAGCCCTGCCAAACTCAACAGCTTGCAGGAGACCCTGAAGAACAGAAAATCATCCACTTCAAGCCCTGGTTCTTGCCCTACAGAAACTATTAGATCTTAAATGGATCTGATTTAGCCATTAAGTTATGTGGCAATTTGTTATTTAGCAATAGATAACTAATGCTAACACAGATGGAGGTTGACTGTAATCAGTCTGTGCAAATACTAAAATTGGTCACAAACTCTTTGATGTATCCGTCCCATTGAGCTGATCGTTATATTTCCCCTGCCTTCAGGTGTTTTAGTGATTCTGCCAATATCATACTCAGAAAGTGATACTATGAAATGTAAAGCTTTGCTGTTGAATCAGTCAGGGTTTCCTAGAGTAACAGAACTCACAGAATGAATCTTTATATATACAGAAAGGGGATTTATTAGCATGACTCACAGTCTGCAATCCAGCTAACCCAACCATGGCAGGATGTGAACAGAAAGCCAAGAATCTAGCAGTTGCTCAGTCCAGGAGGCTGGTCTTCAGTATACACTGGAATCCCAAGAAGTAGGCTCTAATGTCAGTGACTTGCTAGCAAGGTGAGGGAAAGAGTAAGTTTCCTTTTTTCCACATCCTCATACAGGCTTCCAGCAAAAGGTGTGGCCCAGATTAAATGCCTCAAGATCCAGGTTAAACATGTATTTCTTCCTACCTGAAAAGATCTGGATTAGAAGTGGCTCTGTCTATTTCAAGTTAAGCAAAAAAATCCTTCACAGGTGTGCCCTCCATTCTTGGATTTTGGTTAATTCCAGATGCAGTTGACAACTAAGAATAGATAAGGAAGGCCATGCAGCATCTATCTGTGTTTCATTTCATTGAAACATTCCCTGTTGAAGCTTTGAAATAGTGTGAAAAAAGCCCAGTTACCATGTGGTGAGAAAGTGCACACAATTTGAAAAAGCCTCAGCCTACACCCTCCACTGCATCTACTCACCTAACCCAGCCACCCAACAGATTGTTAAAGCAGCTTGCAGTTGATCCCAAATCCAGCCACTCAAGCATTCCAAACCAGGTCCCACAGAGCAGGGAAAGCCATTACCACGCACTGTTTGAACTCGTAGCCGTGCAATTCCTGGGCACCATGAAAAGATTATTGTTTAGCTTTACTGATTTTTGGGTGATTTCTACAATGCAGCAGGAAGCTAGAACTCTGCCCTGGGTCACACGGCTTATAAGTGGAGGCACTTTAGATGAAAATTTTCCAAGTTTGACTTCGGCATTCTTTCCACCCTTACAGTGGCTGTCTTTCTATCTGAGGTGCTTACGGTTCTTTCCACTCATTATGGAAGACTACAACAGCAGTAACTCATGTTGCCAGCGTATCAGGACCACTTGTGGAACATTGAAAATATCCATGCTTTCATCCTCTCCCTAGAGTTGTTATGCAGTCGAGTGCAACTTAAGTATTGGGATTTTTACAAAATGTCTGAGGTGTTCCTAAAACACAGCCATATTTGACATGACTGCCCCATGTGAGCAAGGTGAATCACTGTGCTTGGGAATGTTCAAACTCATTCTCAGTGACACACACTAAAGAAATGCAGAAGCGCTCTTTTAGAGAATCCAAAGGCATCTATAGACTCCACAAGAGTGTGCCTACATGTACAAACATCTGTTTGAGTATTTTGGAGTCAGGTTAGTTGTCTAGCATGTTCAGGGCACCAGAAGTCATAACACTGCAATATTTTTGAGTACCAATATGTGCTTCAAGCAAAAAATTCCATATGATAAAAATTTGTTTCATGTTTAAAACATTGTATAAAATTATCTCTAGGCTATATGCCTAAGGTATATATGAAACACAAATAAGCTTTTTGCTTAGACTTGGTCTCTCTCTCTCTCTCTCTCTCCAAGATATCTGATTATGTGCAAATACTCTAAAATTGCAAGACTTCTGGTCTCACACATTTTGGATAAGAGATGTTTAACCTGCATATAAATTTACCCTCTAAGAATAAGAGGGAAAAAAAGGAAGATCTTTGGAATCGCAGATGTTCTACACTTTGATGCAACGCCATTCTGTTGAGAGTTAAGCCCACCAGAGACCACCATATGGACAGTCTTAAAGTCAAAAAAAGATCTTTATTGTCAGTCAGTGGCTGCATGAGGAACTTGCTCAAATCATGCAGCCCCAAGCCATATAGCTCATTATCTTTTGTACCAAAAAAAAAAAAAACAAAAACAAAAAATAAAAACAAAACAAAACCAAATCAAACCCAATAAACAAACAAACATACTAATTGGCACATTTCAGTTAGCAAGAATCAGAACTGCAGAAGCCAAAAAGCAATGTTAGCACATTGAAGGACTTTCCTGGAGCTATGGACTAGGTCTTTGTTTTCATTTGGAAGGTGCTGGGGCCTTTGTGCCGGGTTTCAAGGTCAGAATAATACCTCTAAAATGGTCAGTCATGCTAAGGTCTATGGGTGTGGGGATTTCTGCCAATAGGGTGGAATTCTGGCATGGCTGGAAAACCTCTGAGCTCAGTGCTAGAATGATAGAACCCCTCTTCCCTCTGATTTGGGGATCCTAGATCCCCTGAGACATGTCATGCGCCTAATCCTCCCCCAACTTTTCCATGCTAATGAGGTCTGTTGGTGCCTTGGCTTTCAGCCAATGACATTCAGTATATGCCTCTAGCCTCCCTGGAGTTTTCCCCACCCTGACTGCCCATGAATTAATTAGGCATTGTGGTAGAAGTTAGGCCTTTTAAGTGAAATTAGTAGGCAGTTCAGATTAGCATCTGGCAGCACATAAGGAAGAGCTTGGCATCCCTTTACTTGATGATATGGACAAAGCCAGTTGTGGCTGGACGATATGCCCTGTTGAAGGGGTGTGGCTCAGAAACCATGCAACCCGAGCAGATGATGACGGTTGCCATGGCAACAGGACTGCTGGAAATCATGAGAGACTTTGGACCCTCGGCCAGGGATCTCGAGATAAGATGATATGTAAGCCAGAGGCTCCACGAGGCCAGGCTCTCCCTTCTGCCCTCACTGAGAATGCATGCTGGAGAAGCACACAGCAAGGTATGCCATTAACTGAATTTAGACTGCGATAGAGTCAAAGGCATGACATAAAACCTGCTGAGAGAGTTCCTTCAAGGCACCTGACTTGGGACTCCAGAGCACCAAAAAAGTCAGGGAGGTGAGCGAAGTCCGGAAGTCTGTAAAAAATATATGGCTAATTAAAGTATTTACCCAGTATTTATGTTATTGTTAATTGGTTCGGCAGTTGTTAATCTTTAAGCAGCCATTACAAAAGAGCACACAGGACACCATGTGGATTTTAACAAGCCTTGGCCTGAATTGAGCAATCTTGGCCCATCTAAGCTAGCTCTTAATTCTATTACCCAAATATGACCTCATATATACATACATCCCCTTGGACTGTCATTCTCCACGATATGCCTATGTTCCTTGCCATGTGGAATGAGGTTCTTTTTTCTAACCCATGGTGTGTGCCTCCTTCTTCCTGCTGTTCCTGGCTGGAATGCCTCAATTCTCTGTCTAAAGCGCAGGCTTCCTGTTCTCATCCCAGGAAGTCCCACCTTTTTTGTCTTTGCCCAATCTCAGGCCTCGGCATTTTATTTAATTAATCAGAGTCAATGAAAGTAACAGACAGCAAGCAGGACCAATTAATTAACATTTAAAATGCTTAACAGTACCCCAACAATTCTCTCCTTTTGTCCAAAAAAAAGGCTAAATTTTTTAACTCATATAGTAAAAACAATAAGAACAAATATGAAACAATCAAGAAAACATATATAAAAGTTACGGACATAATGTTTAGCCTATTTGTATCAGGCAATCTTGAAGAAGAAAAAAATCATCTATCTTGGTGTGCTAAAGTTCTGAACCTAAATAATTTCTATCATATCCTATATTTATAAACCTAAAGATTTTATTTAGACGTGAAAATATCCTTTTAAATCATAAACAACTCAAATTCAATTGAAATTTTATAACTATTAATGCCTTCAACCCCATCAAAGACATAAGAAGGGATAAAGTTATTATTTGAGTGAGTAGGAAGCATAGGAGAGCAGCTTCCAAAAAGAAATATGACAGTTTGTTGCCCAGACCGTCCCAAATATCACTTGATATCATTGGAACATCATCTTCAGCCTTCTGGCCAAGCATTTTTCACAGACTAAATTGTGCAGCAGGAAATAAAAAGGATTTTCCCATTCTGTCTCTGCAGAATCAGGACATCGACTTACCTGCATTTAAGCTCTGGCCCATCTTTGGATTGTATATAGTCTGTTGAGAGAGCAGGGGCATTTTTGCCCAATAGGAATTATCTCCTGATGGGAGATTTCTTTTTGAGGAATTATCTCCTGATGGGAGATTTCTTTTTGAGGAATTATCTCCTGATAGGAGATTTCTTTTTGATGCTCATTGTCTTCTTCCAAGTCAAATGGGAGCTGTCAGGAGCTGACTGTCTTAAGTCAAACAATTCCTAAAATAATAAAAACATCTTTAAATGCCATTTTCTGTATGCCTCTGAGGGTTTTGAAGGCATCTATCGATTTATTTTTAAATCTATCTATCTTCTATCTATCTATATTTGAACAAGCAAACTGTATATTTTTATCCATTTATTATCTGTTTAACCTAGTATTTGACATGACCAGGAGCTTGACTGGCCAGTCAATTTGTATTATCCAGACTCCTAAACAGATTGCAATAACAACCCATAAAAGGATCGGAAGTAAACCTATACTTTTAAATGATTTGTACAGACACAATACCTTATACAAGAGTTGAAATACACATATTATGTGTCAAAATATAAAATTCTATCCTAATGAATCAAACTTAATCTTATTTTTGTATCAATATACAAAATTCTATACCAATGTATCAAACGATAATCTTATTTGAAAATAACAATAGTTTTGAGTTTCAGAGCAGATTCAATAATCTATCCCTGTATCTTATCATTTCTATTATATATATATATATATATATATATATATTCCCCCTCTTTTTCTTTCCAAGTCTTTTCCCCCTATATAAGAAAGAAGGATAGAGAAAAAAAAAAAGAAATAGAAATGTCCTTGAATCTATTCTCCTATATCTTGCTTAACAAGACCATTTAACAATTTGTAGCCATTACCCCTAAACAACATTTATAACACATCAAATGACCAAAGAATCATTCACCCCACTTTTTGGGAATGGGACGTCGCTCTCTTAAAACTGCTTCCTGCTGAACTGGGTCACAGAAAACCTGTTTAGGGGCCCAAATAAAATGGAAAAAATGGTTAAGCAAGTAAATTGTAACATTTGCTGTCCAGTCTCTATGTGCTCAGCAATTTGAATGTTCTGAGCAATTTGTAGTTCAAAGCTGGACTTTGGTTAGGAAAGTTCAGTTTTTGAGGCTGGGCCATCTCAGCAAGCTGTTTGAAGTTTTTCTGGATGCAGATTTTTGAGGAAACAGCTATTGAGACATTCTATGAGGCTGGCTCATTTGGGTTACTCTTCTTGTCTTCTTTCGACTCTGGTCCCTTTGTTCTGAAAATATATAATTTCTCACAAGTAACATAGAGTTCTACAATTACCAAAATGCATTGAATATGCAGGATGCACAAATCAATGATGTTCTTTGAACAGAAGAAAGACATTTGTAAGTCTCCATTCATGCCATAGAAAAAGATGGCATGTAATAGTACTGCATATATATGCTATATATAATCTATTTTAAATTGAAAATACAGCATAAGACTGTATGAAGTTTAAATCTACAGTTGACATAAATTAAGTAATTGATTAAAACAGGTTTATTCTGTGTTGTTCTGGCTTTTTGTAGATTAGGCTGGCCTTAAACTCAAAAGGAACAACTCTGTCTCTGTCTTTGTCTCCAATGTTTTGGGAACAAAGGTATGGATTTATATATTTCTTCTTTCCCTTTCTCCTTTCTTAGGAGATTTAGTTTCTATGTGGATATACCTATCCTTATTGAGACAGGGTTTCTCTTTGTAGCTTGGGCTGTCTTTATTTACTCTGTAGAGCTCTGTAGATTAGATTGGCCTAGAACACAAAAGGAACCTGATGTTTTTCCTTGTCTCCCAAGTTTTGAGATCAAAGTATGAATTTAAGTAATCGAATTACCCTTATTAAACAATAACATTAATTAAACCATTTTGTATTAGTTTGAGTTTCAATTCTCCCATGGAAACTCCATTTTTAAGGAGATTGCTGTAGGATAGCATGATGTGCTATTTTATGTTAGCTTTTCTTAATTGTTGGCTGTGGGAGGCATGCAGTTTGCATGTTCTTCCCTAGCCTGACTCTGGGTCCTTACAAGATTAACAGAATAGATCTCTTTCTCTCTCTCTCCCTTTTTTATTTTTTCTGAGACAGGATTTCTTTGTGTATCCTTGTCCTGGACTCACTTTGTAGACCAGGCTGACCTTGAACTCACAGAGATTAGCCTGCCTCTGCCTCCAAAGTTCTGGGATTAAAGGTGTGCACCTTCACGCCCAGAGATTAACATCTCCTTCAGGGCAAAATGTCTCCTGAAACCAGTTCTCCAGTGGGAGCCCCACAACTAAGAAGACTGGCTTGTGACCCTTTTCTTCTTACGTACAATTAACATTATGTGCATTTATCCATTAGATCAGTAAGGACATTATTAAACTTAACAACAAGAAAAAAATGTGTCATTTTTAAATTCTAGTCTGTCTTTAGTAAGCAGCTTTATCTCCTCAGGAGAGTTCCTGCCCTGCCTTCATTGTTTAAACCAGGCTGGTCTAGAATCCAGAGATCTTCCTGTTTCTTCCTCTAGTGTGATGGGATTAAGGGATTAAGGGCGTGTGCTGGTACCACCCTGCTCAAATGTTTCACTTAAATCCCAGATTTTAGTAACTCTGTAACCTTGAGAGCAACTTTGAGCTGTAGTGACAATTTGAAATCTGCCCAAAACCTTCAAAAATCTCTTATGTTTTAGCAATGCCAAACCAGAAAAACATCCTTTCTACCTCCCGATATAGGAAAATCAAAGACATCTAAATAAAAATCAAGCAAAGAAACAACATTCCAAGTTGTTTGGAGAGGCTTTCGGTTGTGAGGTTTCCCCGGGCCAAAGAGACCATGAGGCGAGTCTTAGCTGATGAAAAAAGCCGCCGGTCTCAGTTTGCTAGTTGGAACAAACTGACTTTATAAACTGGCCACAATTTGGTGTTGGAAATAAACTAGCCTTAGGAACTGGCAAAGTAAGGCCCAACGGACTTTAAGTTTAAAAGATACTACCTGATGAGACTACCATGAACCAAGTCACCATACACGGACCTATGCTAAGAATATTAAATGATAAATAATATCCTTTTAAGAAAGTTAAAATAGGTGAAGAAAGATGGCGGTGACCTACACTGAAGCATTTTGAATGCGGGGAAAAAAGAGCCATAAAAAACACAGAGTTATTGGGCACTGTGCAAAAACCGGAGGGGCTAGACCCCCCCGGGAACACTCACAGCTCCCAAGGGACTGTTAAAAGTCCCAGAGCAAGGCTCTCCCCATATCTCGCAGACATGGAAGCCACTAAACCTGGGATTCGGGAACTCTCATTTGGAGAGGCGCCTGGTAAGATCGATCCCAACACACAGCAGGCAGGATCAGAAGCCACTTGGCATTAGTTCACTAGCCTATTGGACTCCCCACGCCTCAGGTAGAACTTATACCGACTTAAAAAATTTTGTGAGATAGTGGAAGTTTTAGCAAGGAACAAACAGGGGGCTCAGCGGGTGGTCCGCAGCCACTCGTGAAGCTGAGGGCAGGAGGTTCAGACAGAGCAAGGAAACCGGGAACACAAAGGCGGGCGGGAGGGGCCGAATCCTGGGCACTTACGGCAGCGCACCTGGGGAGGAAGCCCGGCTGGCAGGGCCAAATCCCCGTGAACCCACGGCAGGACAACTGGGGAGAGAGTCAGGCGTGGGCTGGGCCAGGGATCCGCGCACCCACGGCTGAGCTGCTGGGGTGAGAGGTCAACTCAGGCGGCCGGGGGATCCGGGGCACTGTGCACCCACGGCCGAGCAGCCAGGGAGGGAGAGCCGCGGCGACGCAGACAGGGAGGGAATCAGACTCAGAGGCCAGGCCTGTGGTGAGAAGCCTAGTGAGAAACCAGAAATCAGGACCATAGCTGTATTCTGGAAAATCCAGACATATTAGGTGTGGAGCCAGACCCTGTCAGCCTCGGTGACGACAAACAAAGCCCACAGAATCTGTGCCTGGGCAAACAGGTCCATACCATCAGAACCATTACAGGCTGATAACTCAGAGTGCAACATAGAGAAGTCTGAATTGGGAGCAGTGAAACAATTCCGGTCCATTACTCACAACCTGGGATTAGGCTGCACCAGCTCACAGTGCCTCAGACGATTAAAACCACAGTGACCCTGAAATCCCCCTGTAAGCAAAAACAGATAGCCAAGTAACTCGTCCCCTGCACCAAAGCATCCACTGTGGATCCAAGCACAGAAAACGACAAGAACAGAGAGCTAAACGCACCCAATGGCCAAAGGTCAAAAAAAAAATAGAAATCAAGGAAATATGACGCCAACAAAGCAGAATTATCCTAGCTCATCCAATTGGGATGACCTCACATCAACAGAATCACATGAAAATGTTGACAATTCTGCATTATGGAAAGTGATAGAGTCCCTGCAAGAAGAACTTAAATCTATGAAGGAATTCAAAGAAGCCACAATTCTACAAGTCAAAACAAGGAACAACACCATTAAAGAGCTCCAAGCCAAGGTGACAGAGCTTGAACAGGAAAAGGACAAGGCTATGAAAGATTTTCATACAAAAACAAGCAAGCTGGAGAAGGAAATGTACAAAACGAACAAAAGCATACAAGACATGAAAATAGAAATAGAAACAATAAAGAAAACACAGTCAGAGTTAAAAGAGGAAGTGGAGAACCAAGAGAAGAGAACAGGAACTATGGATGTCAGTATCAACAATAGGATGGAAGAGATGGAAGACAGGATCTCAGGCATGGAAGATTCAGTGGAAGACATCAGTACAACATCCAAAGAAAATGAGAAGGCTAAAAAATCTCTCACCCACAACATCCAAGAGATCAAGGACTCAATGAAAAGACAGAACCTAAGAATTATAGGTATAGAGGAAAGAGAAGACTCCCAACTCCAAGGTCCAGGAAATATCTTCAACAAAATCATAGATGAAAACTTCCCAAACCTGAAAAAAGAGATGCCAATAAAAATCCAAGAGGCTTACAGAACACCAAACAGATTAGACCAGAAAAGAAACTCCTCTCGCCACATAATAATTGACTCCAAATGTACAGAACAAAGAAAGAATATTAAAAGCTGTAAGAGAAAAAGGTCAAGTCACATACAACGGCAGACCCATCAGAATTACACCTGACTTCTCCTCAGAAACTTTAAAAGCTAGAAGGGCCTGGTCAGATATACTACAAGTCCTGAGAGATCATAGGTGCCCAGCCAGACTACTTTACCCAGAAAAACTATCTATCAACATAGATGGAGAAAACAAGATATTCCATGACAAAATTAAATTTAAACAATATCTCCCCACAAACCCAGCCCTACAGAAAATCCTAGAAGGAAAATCCCAACCCAGAGAAGAAAACTCCACCCAAGAAAACAAAGGGAATAGAAAACCCCTCAGCAACTAAACCAAAAGAGGCACAGGACCACCACCTATACCAAACTAATGGGAAATAACAACCCCAGGTCACTAATATCCATCAACATCAATGGACTCAACTCCCCAATAAAAAGACATAGGTTTACAGAGTGGATCCACAAGCAAGACCCTTCCTTATGCTGTATATAAGAGACACATCTAACTATGAAAGATAGACACTGCCTCAGAGTAAAGGGCTGGGAAAAGGTTTTCCAAGCAAATGGACCCAGGAAGCAAGCTGGAGTAGCCATCCTAATATCAAACAAAACAGACTTCCAACTGAAGTTAATGAAGAAAGACAAAGAAGGGCACTATATACTCATTAAAGGGAATATTCATCAAGAGGAAATCTCAATACTGAACATCTATGCCCCAAATACAAAGGCACCTACTTTCGTAAAAGAAACACTTCTAAAATTTAAGGCGCATGTCGATCACAACTGGGAGACTTCAACACCCCACTCACAGCAATGGACAGATCATCAAGACAGAAGACAAACAGAGAAATATTGAGTCTAACAGAGATCATGAAACAAATGGACCTAACAGACATCTACAGAACGTTTCACCCAAACACAAAGGAATACACCTTTTTCTCAGCACCCCACGGAACCTTCTCCAAAATCGACCACACAGTTGGTCACAAGGATAGTCTCAATAGATACAAGAAAATTGAAATAACACCTTGTATCTTATCAGACCACCACGGAATAAAGCTGGTCTTCAACAGCAAAAGAATCAACAGAAAGCCTACACACACATGGAAATTGAACAGCTCCTTACTGAATGACCACTGGGTCCGGGAAGAAATAAAGAAGGAAATCAAAGACTTCTTAAAATCCAATGACAATGAAGACACAACATACCCAAACCTATGGGATACATTGAAAGCTGCGCTACGAGGAAAGTTCATAGCACTAAGTGCTTTCAAAAAGAAAATTGTGACAGCTCATGTAAGTGAACTAACAGCTAAGCTGGGGAATTGGAAAAAAAAGAAACAAACACTCCCAAGAAGAGCAGAAGGCAGGAAATCATCAAACTTAGGGCTGAAATCAACAACTTAGAATCAAAAAGAACTATACAAAGAATCAATGAAACCAAGGGTTGGTTCTTTGAGAAAATCAACAAAATAGACAGACCCCTAGCCAAATTAACTAAAAGGCAAAGGAAAAGAACCCAAATCAACAAAATCAGAAATGAAAAGGGAGATATAACAACAGACATTGAGGAGATCCAGAAAATATTCGGGCATTACTCTAAAAAGCTATATTCCACTAAATTTGAAAACCTAAGCGAAATGGACAATTTCCTCGATAAATTCCATCTACCAAAACTAAATCAAAATCAGATTAACAGCTTAAACAGCCCAATAACACCCAAGGAAATAGAAACAGTCATTAATAATCTCCCAACCAAAAAAAGCCCAGGGCCAGATGACTTTAGCACGGAGTTCTACAGGACCCTCAAAGAGGAACTAACACCATTACTTTTCAAACTCTTCCACCACATAGAAACAGAAAGAACACTGCCAAATTCATTCTATGAGGCCACTGTCATTCTGATTCCTAAACCACACAAAAACCCAACAAAGAAAGAGAACTTCAGACCAATCTCCCTCATGAATATAGATGCAAAAATACTTAATAAAATACTAGCAAACCGAATTCAAGAACACATCAAAAGTATCATACCACATGATCAAGTAGGCTTCATCCCTGGAACGCAGGGATGGTTCAATATACGAAAGTCTATCAATGTAATTCACCACATAAACAAGATGAAAGAAAAAAACCACATGATAATCTCGCTAGATGCAGAAAAAGCATTTGACAAAATCCAACACCCCTTCATGCTAAAAGTTCTTGAGAGTACGGGCATACAAGGACCATACCTAGAAATAATAAAGGCAGTGTACAGCAAGCCAGTAGCCAACATCAAATTAAATGGAGAGAAGCTTGAAGCATTTCCTCTAAACTCAGGGACAAGACAAGGATGTCCACTTTCACCATATCTCTTCAATATAGTACTTGAAGTCCTTGCTAGAGCAATAAGACAACTAAAGGAGATCAAAGGGATAAAAATTGGAAATGAAGAAGTCAAATTATCCCTATTCGCAGATGATATGTTAGTATACATAAACGACCCCAAAAACTCCACCAAAGAACTCTACCAGCTGATAAACAACTTCAGCAATGTGGCTGGATACAAAATTAACTCAAAAAAATCAGAAGCCCTTCTTTATACAACAAACAAATATACCGAGAAAGAAATAATGGAAACAACCCCCTTCACAATAGCCACAAACCACATAAAATACCTGGGGGTAACCCTAACCAAGCATGTAAAGGACCTATATAACAAGAACTTCAAGCCCCTGAAGTAAGAAATGGAAGAGGCCTTTAGAAGATGGAAAGATCTCCCATGCTTATGGATAGGTAAGATCAACATAATAAAAATGGCTATCCTACCAAAAGCAATATATAGATTCAATGCAATTCCTATCAAAATACCAACACAATTCTTTATAGACCTGGAAAAAGCTATTCTCAACTTCATATGGAACAACAAAAAGCCCAGAATAGCTAAATCAATCCTGTCCAATGAAAAAACATCTGGAGGTATCACCATCCCAGATTTCAAGCTGTACTACAGAGCAACAGTAATAAAAACAGCATGGTACTGGTATAGAAACAGACCAGTGGATCAATGGAATCGAATTGAAGACCCAAACATGGACCCACACACCTATGACCAACTAATCTTTGACAAAGAAGCCAAAACCGCACAATGGAAGAAGGACAGCATCTTCAACAAATGGTGCTGGTCCAACTGGATGTCCATTTGCAAAAGAATGAAATTAGACCCATACCTATCACCTTGTACAAAACTTAATTCCAAGTGAATCAAAGACCTTAACATAAGGCCGGCCACACTAAAGACACTAGAAGAAAAAGGAGGAGAAACCCTCGAACTCATTGGCACAGGTGACAACTTCCTGAACAGAACACCAACAGCTCAGGACCTGAGATCAACAATCAATAAATGGGACCTCATGAAACTGAAAAGCTTATGTAAGGCAAAGGACACTGTCATTCGAACAAAACGGCAACCAACAGACTGGGAGAAAATCTTCACCAACCCCACATCTGATAGAGGGCTATTATCTTAAATCTACAAAGAACTCAAGAAACTAAAAGCCAAGAAACCAAATAATCCAATCAAAAAATGGGAGATGGAGCTAAATAGAGAATTCACAAAGGAGGAATCCCTAAGGGCTGAGAGACACCTGAAGAAATGTTCAACATCCTTAATCATCAGAGAAATGCAACTCAAGACGACCCTGAGATTCCACCTAACACCTGTTAGAATGGCTAACATGCATCTATGTTCATAGCAGCCTTATTTGTAATAGCTAGAAATTGGAAACAACCCAGATGTCCCTCAACTGAAGAATGGATTAAAAAACTGTAGTACATCTATACAATGGAATATTACTTAGCTATAAGAAAGAATGAAATCATGCAATTTGCAACCAAATGGATGGATCTAGAGGAGCTCATCCTGAGTGAGCTAACCCAGTCTCAGAAGGATGCACATGGCATCTATTCACTTATAGTAGGATTTTAACTATATCGTACAGTATATCTGTACTACAACCAACACACCAAAAGGAACATGGACATAAATTTTTTTTTATCTTTTTCTTTTTCCTTCTTTTTTCCTTTTTTCTTTTTCTTTTCCCTTCTCTTTTTCCTCTCTTTTTTTGTGGATATTTTTTGTTTTTGTGGATTTGTGTGTTTGTTGGTCTTTTTTTTTTAGTATTCCCCCAGTAGCAAGGAGACACCTTTCACTGGCAGTACTGCCTCGTATGCCTCCGGAGAATGAAGAGGCTCTTGGCCCTCATATGACTCCTGAACTGTGGTGAGAGACTGTTAGGCAGGGACACTCCACCCCAGAGGAACAAGACGGAAGGGTCAGGGGGTAGAGCATGGGAGGGTGGGGCTAGGAAGCGGGAAAAGAGGACAAGATGTTAAGGATGTAACCTGAAGCAACAAACAAATAAATTTATTAACTAAAAAAAAAAAAAAAAAAAAAAAAAGGGCAGGTGGCAGGGCTGAAACACTTTGAATGGAATAGAGGATACAGCCATTCGGCCTGGTTTTGCAGACCTCCAGGTGTCGAGAAGACGTGGAACTAAGGTAAAATACAAGAGAATGGTGATATTGGCCCATGCCTTTGACTTCAGCGGAGATGGGGGGGGTTTGGGGGGGGTGGGGAGCACCGTAGAGTTAGTGGTCTTATGTATTCTGGAGTCATACAGAGCGGGGTGGTGAGGGTGCATACTCTTGGTCCCACCATTCAAGAAGAGTACACCCTTGGTCCCAGCTCCCAGCACACTGGAGACAGATACGGGCAGATCCCGGAACTCAGGGTCAGCCTGATGCTGGGCAAACTCTAAATAGAGAAAGACTTCGATCCAGGAGTGGTGGAACACATCTTTGATCCCTTCAGATGGGAAACACAGGTCTCTGATCCTAATAATTAGAGTTCAGAGACACACACATGGGATTTGGAGGGACCTAGGTTTGGAGATTACTTACAAAAGGCCTTCTCGATGCAGGCAGATTGTCCTTTGGGATTTCAAAATATATACACCAGAGCTGGTTTAGCTCCAAGGTGACAGAATGATTTCTTCTTTAACCCGTATTGAAAGATAACGCTTTGTATGTTGTCAGAAGGCCAAATTTGCTTCAGGAGAAGTACTACCTAACCCCCCTCCCTAAAAATAAAAAAAAAAGAGGGCAATTGTCCCAGGGTTGGGATTGGGGCAGGGCTCTGTTCTTATCTTTCCAGGAGAATCGAAGCGTCCATTAGGGGAGCCCGGGGAAGTCTGGACAGCGGAAACCTCAGCAGAGAGCAGAATCAGGCACCAAGGAGGACCAGTGACCCAGTTGATCCTGCCTGGCAGACTTCCTCAATAGCTGTCTCCATCGGGGGCCTGCAACCACCACGGCAATCCAATGTCGCTGGGACCGTTCAGCTCTACACAATGCCCCGGCAGGAACCTCAGTGAAGCCTGCAAGATCAGCTTCTCCCTACAAACCCCTTAGGTCATCTAAACAGCTGAGAACAGAAGGACTGAACATAAAAGGAGTGTACTAACATTTTTAACCATTTTTTCCATTTGAGTTCGGGCCCCAAACAGGTCTACTACGACCCAAATCAGCAGGAAGTCACTTTAAGAGAGCGACATCCCATGCCCAGAGGGTGGGGATGGTGTTTCTCCGCCCTTCTTTTTGGTTATTTGAAGGATAACTGAAAACTCCAATATTTAGGGGAAGAGATTACAAGCTGATAAATGGTCCTGTTTAATGGGTTTTGGAGGTTAGCCCCAGGGACTTCCTACTTTTCCTTTTCTGTATCCTTCTTCCTCTCCTATGTAGGAGTGCATAGGCTTGAGAAAAATGAGATATAGACATAGCACAGGAAGGTCCAAGAAGAAGGGGCAGATTATTGAATATGCCCTTATACCTTTGTATATTGATACAAAATTAGTAGTTTATTTTGCTAAAGTGGTATTGACCATTGTTTAATGTGCAAAAATAAGATTGTATTGGATTACATCGGTATTGATCTTTGTATATTGATACAAAATTAAGATTATAGTTGGCCACAATGGTACTGACCCTTGTATATGGACGTAATATTAAGATTGTATTGGGCTACATAGGCATTGATCTTTGTATATTGATACATAATTAAGAGTATATTTAACCACAATTGAATAGATCTTTGTATATTGATACAAAATTAAAGGTAACGCTTCCTAATGGTATCATACCTAGAGATACTTAAAAATAAAATATGAAGCTCTGGCCTCTTGATGCCAACCGTCTAAAACGGTCTAGGATAGTTAAGTAAAAGAAACTCCTAGTCATGCAATCATGTCACTTTGTTAGCTACTATGACAATCTATCACAGATATTCTCTAAACTACCCAGTAATCAAGTTGCTAAGAGACAAGCAACATTTGCTTATCTAAATACAAGAGATGGATAGGGCATCTTCAAAAACCCCAAGAGATCTGCAGAATATGGCATTCAAAGATGTTATCTTAAATCAAGATTTTCTTTTTTTTTTTTGATATCGAGACATATCAGCGCCTGACAGCACCCCCTATTCTACTCCAAGTAGAAGATAAGCATCGAAGAACCTCCACTGTAAGATGGTTGAATTAGTGGCAAGCCTATCTCTTGGCATGAAAAAACCCCTTGCACCAACTGCAGACAGACTACTGTCCAAAAAGGACAAAACTTGGTAGCAGGGAAGTCGACAGCCTAACTCTGCCAAGACAGGGTAGGTAAGTCCTTCATAATCCCTGCTCTACAACAAATGTCTGTCAGAGAAACAGGACCCAAATGCTGAAAACTGATGCAGGAATGTATGGAGAGAAAATGGGAACTGTCCTGGCAGTCATTGGTATGTCCTTACTTAGTTTTGGAAGCTGCAGGCCCTGCACTTCCTATATAATCAGATATATTTATCACTCTCAGGTCTCTGAGGTGGTTGAAGAATAGACAGCTAGAGTCTCTTAGTTAAATTTTGAGTTGTTTAGGAATCAAGAGGGTGTTATAGATATAAGAAGATACTCTTAAAAGTGTGTTGCAAGTTAGTATGAATGTTGAGTCAGATATAGACCTTTAAACTCATGGAGTTGGTTAGATAGTAGAATGTTAAAGTCAGGGGCCAAATATGTATAAACTGGACATTGGGAAGGTATACTGGGCCATTTAACTCTCATAAATGTGGCATACTTATATCTGTTGTTTTGTATAATACTTACTGTTATAAGAGAAGGAACCAGCTGTTGGACTGAAAGGGGAAAC
>CAJQZJ010034238.1:4164073-4202807 GCA_907164525.1 Lophiomys imhausi
CTAACTCTGCCAAGACAGGGTAGGTAAGTCCTTCATAATCCCTGCTCTACAACAAATGTCTGTCAGAGAAACAGGACCCAAAGGCTGAAGATTGATGCTGAAATGTATGGAGAGAAAATGGGAACTGTCCAGGCAGTTACTGGTATGTTCTTTCTTAGTTTTGGAAGCTGCAGGCTCTGCACTTCCTATATAAGCAAATATATTTATCCCTCTCAGGTCTCTGAGGTGGTTGAAGAATAGACAGCTAGAGTCTCATAGCTAAATTTTGAGTTGTTTAGGAATCAAGAGGGTGTTACAGATCTAAGAAGATACTCTTAAAAGTGTGTTGCAAGTTAGTATGAATGTTGAGTCAGATATAGACCTTTAAACACATGGAGATGGTTAGATAATAGAATGTTAAAGTCAGGGGCCAAATATGTATAAACTGGACATTGGGAAGGTATACTGGGCCATTTAACTCTCATAAATGTGGCATATTTATATCTGTTGTTTTGTATAATACTTACTGTTATAAGAGAAGGAACCATCTGTTGGACTGAAAGGGGAAACTTCTGCGGGGAAGAGGGTGGAAGGGCGGGATAGGAAGAGGGAATAGGGAATGGTTTGTGACTGAGATGTAACTTGAAGAAAAAAAATAAAGTATTTATAAAAAAAAAAGAAAGTTAAAATAGTGTTAGTTAAGTGTTTTTAGATAGGTATTAGAGTGTTCTTAGATGATAGATTATAGGGTTTAGGTTATAGGATTTAAGTATTTTACAGGTGATTGATAAGTATTAATAAATATAAGTGTGATAAATAAAAATATTCGGTTACAAGGCATCCCATTTTCTTTCTTCTGATTGAACAATACCCAGCAAATCAAACCCCTCCCTGTTACCCAAAGTTATATAACAACCCTGATTCCTGAAGTTAACTCCTTCTCTCCCTGAGAGGACTGAGTCTGTTTATTTTGGGCATGGGGTGGTGGTGGGGAGGATGGGGGAGGAATGCTCTTCCTTCCATGAAGGACCTGCCTCTGACATTTACCTGGCTGGCCAGGCTCACACAGGCCCCCAGCTCTTACCTGGCCACTGTTACCTAGCTAAGTTTCTTATTACTGGCAGCCAGGGCTTGTCCCTGCCCCATTGCTGCCATGGGCTGCCTTGCCAGGCTCGCTTCTCAATTGGGCCAACCTGTGGCCTCCACCGGCCCTCAGTACTTTCTCCTGAGCTCCAGCTCCTGTCTTGCTGCCTCTGCCTGGTGGGCTAGGTCTGTTCTGGGTTCATGCTCCTGACAAGAGGCACTGAGCGCTGCTGCCACTTCTCAGGCACCACCCATCTAGCTACCCACCCAGCTCCTGAAGCAGATCTCCTGCCACCCTCTCATACATCTATTTTTGTGTGTGTGTGTGCGTGCACACACCCACGCCACAGTGAACATGTAGAGGTCAGAAGACAACTTGCAGGAGTCAGTTCTCTCCTTCCACATGGTGGACACTGGCATCAGGCTTGGAGGCAGGTACCTTTAACAGTTCAACTGCCTTGCAGGCCCCAGTCTCTTGTGTTTTCATTACTGCACCCCAGTGATAGGACTTATCACATCAAATAGCACTCCTCACACGTGACCGCCATAGAAAGTAGAGAACCATGAGGTCATGTTGAAACCAAAGTGCTAAGCCTTGCTTCATCTCAATTTCTGGCTAAATGGTATGATTGTGTATGACAGCCTCAACTAAGTCAAATGGCAAATATTTACAGGTCACACACCTTTAGGGTCACTTGTAACCATGAATCTTTGAATATGTATGGGTGGTCTACTAAATCTTATGGGTTATAATTCAATATCGATATGAACAAGCAAGGCCTAATGGTGAACCCCGTAATCTCCGCACCTAGAAGTAGGAATTATGAGACTTAGAGTGTGAGGACAGGCTGAGCTACATAGTGAATGCCCTCAAAAGGAAAAAAAAGAGAGGAGAGAGAAGCAATGAGATGGTTTCACAAAACAATACTTGCCTTTTGCAAGTTATTTTAAACACAAAGTTCACTTTTTAAAAAGAATTTATACAGATGTGGTAATTCACCTTGAGATTTCAGCATTTGGGAGGTAGCGGCAGGAAGACTGAGCACATTCCAGACCATTCTGGGCTAAAAATGAGATCCCATTTCACAAATAAACAAAAAATAACTTGAAGGAGCTAGAATGCACTTTGTTTTCTTAAAAGTGCCCACAGATGCACAGGATTATTCTACCACAAAAGATACATATGACATACATTGTGCAATTGACCTTCTGTTTGGTGGTGAACTAAATATTGAAATGATGCGATCAAACAGTGCAAACCATTGGACAATGAAGGAAGCAGACCATTGGGAGATGAAGGTAGCATCTGAGCAAGTGTGCTGGGAGTGAAGAAAGGTGAGAAGACTACAAAAGCCCCGTCTCAATCCGAGTAAGGCACAAAATCCTCACTCAGAATGTATATGTGTGTTTGCTCATGTATTTTATGTACCCTGAAGAAATAGAAAGGGGGATCAAGCTGTGGGGAATTGCACTGCACTAGCCAAGATGTAGTTGAACCTAATCACAGTTTCTGATTGTCAGTGTCTTGCTGTTCATGGGAATTTGCCTGTGATATCAACAAGAGGCTCTTCTTTTAATAGAGTCTGCCTGTGTGCTGATGGGGCAGATTAATTCTGCCTTTATCCCTTACTTCCAACAGTCTGGGTGTATGTGTTTCATTATCTGGTTTCCCATTAAGGTACAATGTCATTCACAACTTGCTTTTGTTAGATGTTAGCTTCAGACTGTGCCTGAGATTCATCCTACTTGCCAACCCCAAATTTGCATTTCGTTAAACGTCTGCAAAATGCTCTGATTTCACACTTCAGAGGGACTATCCAAGTTCCTACTGAAGACATCTAGAAGCAGTGGTGCTCACAACACTGTGTGGGAAAACTTACGTAGGAAATACACTTTTTGAGTTGGTTTGAGGAAGCCCACTGAACACTGCCTGAACTTTCCCAAACACACAGTGCAAAGCCTAGGAAAGTTCATACGTTAGTTTGGTATCAAAAAGTAAAGCAGGTGGGTGTGATGATACATACCTGTATTCTCAGCACCTGGGGGTGGGGGTGTTCAAGACCAGCTTGGATTGAATAGTGAGACCCTGCCTTAAATCAAATATTTCACAAAGTTGGGGAGTGGACAGCTCAGTGGCTTGCTAAGTGTACATGAGGTCCTGGGTTCAATCCACAGTACAAAAATTAAAAGGACATTTAAAATAAATTAAACAAGATGAAAATTCAACCTTGTTCTAGGATGGTATATGTTACAACTGCTTAAATATTTGGCTAGTGCTCATTATAGGTAACTTATACTGTAAGGTTAGCAAAGAAAGGTTTTTGTTTGTTTGTTTTGAGATAGGGTTTCTGTGTGTAGCCCTCCTGGAACTCACTCTGTAGACCAGGCTAGCCTCAAACTCAGACATCCCCCTGCCTCAGCCTCCCAAGCGCTGGGATTAAAGGCATGCACCATTGCCTGGCTCAGAGAGAAGTCTTAATGACTTGGCATGAACTTGAAGTAGGTGGGTTTGGGCAAGATACTGAATCCTATGTGAACTCAAATATACAGAAAAAAGAGTTGCTATAGGAATTAAAGACTACAAAGCCTCTAGGGGTGGTGCATCAGTGCTTGCTCTAGTAGAGAAGGATCGTTAAAATGTATGAAGGCTTGACATCATCACTTTATACACTTTAGTGGTAAGATAATCTCCAGAGTTCTACTTCCTGAAGGCCGTCCCTTTCATTTCTGCTTATCAGTTCCTCTTTCTGAACTTGCGCAAGATGAAATGGTTTTGTGAGTGAGCAGGCAAAGAAAGAGGGAATGGCCCAACTAGTCCCACTAATGACTCAGTGTGCTTGTGAGCAGGGAAGCAACGCTGGGATCCACTGACATCTTTGAGATTTCTGGCTGCACTGAAGCTATTCCTTTTTCTCTAGGCAGCTCCTTCTATAGATTTGTAGCCACCAAGTGAAATGTTTTCTGGTTCTTAGCGGTCTGCGTGTACTTCCCCTTGTAGCGATGTACAAGGCAAAGGCAGCGTTGCTCTGGAATTACTGTGCTTTTGGATATACTTGAGGACAAGCTTCATAAGAAATACCTGTGTGAATCAACAGCCCTCTGAATCAAGGGAAGTTTAAGTGCACATGTGTCATAAAGTGTCTTGTATGTGTGGTGAGGAGTGGGAAGGAGCGAGAGACAGGAAGTCATGGAACATCCAGTATTGTATGATCACTGCAGGAAAAAACAAAAAAACAACTAGAGGACCCTTTCACCAGGTGGTGCTTAAAATGAAAGACTCTCCACTGATCCCAGCACCATAGGCAAAGCCAAGGTCAAAGCCAAGAAGGCAGCACTGAGAGATACTGAGTTACCCATGCGCCACTCATCTTCTGGAGACCTAAGGTAAAATCTACAGAAAGCCCAGGTATGCTGAGAAGGGCAATGTGGACTGAGCAAGCAGGACCACTGGGGATTCCAGCGTTGAGTGTCCCTGACCGCTGAATTGCATGAAGAAGACAGGGGACAACAACCCATTGTGCTCGTGGTGGTGGAAACATTGAAGAATGACTGTGCTGAGGTCAACGCTCTGCTCAGCCCTGACAGAGAGATGAAGAGAGATGGTCCATGTGCTCCTGGTAGTGGTGCTTTGGGTGTTACCAACAAAATTGGGGTCCTGTAGACTGATTCCAGCTGGCAAATTATTTTTCACCATAAAACCATTAGAAACAAAATAATGTGTGTGTCTATGTATGCACATATATGTATATACTATCTACTTATCCTTTTCTTGAGCTGTACAGAAAAATTCTGGAAGAATCCTCCTAATTGTTACTAATAGTTCATTTAGGAGAAATAATTCGATAGGAGCAAACGGGGACAATGACAAGTGTGTACCACTATGCATGCCTGGCCACTAGATCCCCTAACTATGACACAAGACTTTCTTAGGTTGAAAACTGGTATACTGTATAAATCTCTGTATTATTATTATTTCAAATTAATTACATCCCAAATTTAAAGACCATTCATATAAAAATATATCAAGTAAATCAGTTGGAATCTAGAATACAACTTAAAACGACAGCATAGTCCATGCTTACTAAGAGCCATGTGTATGAACTGTTTTGGTCTTGCTGTGGTGTGCTGATACAAGCTTATGGGGAAAAGAACAAATCTGGCTGGTTGTAAAAACATCACCAATGGCAAGTACTTTGCTTCCTGGAAACAACATGGAAAAAATTAGGAGATAAATGAGGAAGACAGCAGTGCTAGCGAAGGAAGGTCTGACACTGAACTGCAATAACATTGCAAACATGCATAGGAGGGCATTAAGGCTAAAGCAATAACATTATGACTTGGTTGCCCCATATGTGCATTGCTGTAGGAGTACACCATGACCCTTGTGAGTCACCGCTATTTCTCAGCTTTCTTCTCCCTGTGTGTAACCTCCCTGGTGTTGCATGCCATTTCTCGTACTAAGTCTTCTATCATGAGAACTTTCCAGAACTTGACATGATAACTTTAAGATTAGTCTTCGAAGTTGACTTCACTGTGTTGCGTGTGCCTTAGCCCTGTGCCAGCAAAACATGTTGTGCTTTGCATATTCATATGTGGTTTTTTCCTTCATGTTTGCTTATAATCTCTTCTAATTCGATCTCATTTCCTGCAGTGTCAAGTACAGTATGTATTCATTAAATGAGAAAATAGTGGTTCTCTGACTTAAAAATTACCTGCTCTCAAATTAAAAATACCCCCCCAAAAAAACCCAAACAAACAAAAAAAAAAAGGAAAGCTAATCCAGATGAGTGTGGAGTGAGGGGGTAGGGGAAGTTAGTCAGTGGATACAGTATTAATATGAACTGGGCTGGGCTGCTTTACAACATAGTGGAGTAAGGATGGTTAACAGTAATACACAGTAATAGCCAGGAAGATATAGGAAGTATGAATTGGAATTCATGAAAAAAAAGAACAAGACACAGAGTTTGGTGGGAAGGGGAGTCAAAGTGGATCTGGCAGGAGTTAAGAGAAGGGGCGAATATGATCAAAACACATTATACAAAATTTTCAAAGAACTGCTTAAAGTACACTGTATATTTCAAATAATTAAGGCAGCATTTTTCATTTTATTTTAACTAGTAAGATATATTCACTGTGAGGAATTTGGCACTTGAATATGTCCAGTTACCAGAACCCAGGCTTTCACAAACTCTGCCATCATGTAATGCCTTTCACACATATTTCCTACTGTTATGAATTGTAGTGTAAACATGTGTTTTCTGATGGCCTTAGGTGACTTCTGAGAAAGGGTTGTTCAACCCACAAGTTGAGGACTGCTGAACTGACCTAAAAAGAAGTGCACACTGTTAAGAGATATATGTGTGTGTTTCTGGATGTGTGTGCATTTCTCATATTCTTTCACAGTGTTTCCTTTTTATTTGCTAGTTTGTTTATTTTGTTTTATCCTTGTCTGTTTCTCCTTTTTATTTGTCTGTTTGTTTTCTTAAGAAAGATGTATTAGGGCTGGAGAGATGGCTCAGAGGTTAAGAGCACTGACTGCTCTTCCAGAGGTCCTGAGTTCAATTCCCAGCAACCACATGGTGGCTCATAACCATCCACAATGAAATCTGGTGCCCTCCTCTGGCCCGCAAGCATACCTGAAGACAGAACATTGTATACATTTTAAATAAATAAATATTTAAAAAAGGAAGATATATTATATATGTACTGTGACATTCCCTGCATGCTTCCAGTGAGTCTACCCTTTCTTCTACCCTTGCCTGCCCCCAACCTTGATCCCGTTTCCAGTCCTTACTAGACCCTACACTACTTTCAAGTTGCCTTTGGTTTTGGTTTTGAACTTTTTAACCTTGAGAAAAAGTTATGTACCATTATCTGTGTCCGGTTTATTTTTCTTAATAAGATGGCCTCCACTTCCATTTATTGCCCTGTAAAAGACAGGATTTAATTCTCCCTTCAGGTAACACCCCATTGTGTAGCAAAGCCATATTTCTATCCGTTCAGCTGTCAATGGACACCCAGACTCTGAGAGTTGTCCCAGGACACATGTGCGTGCAGCTCTCGCTACTATATACTGCCTGTGTCCACCCCCTCAGGCACATGTCCAGGAGCTGTGCAGTTGGACACATAGTAATTCTATATTTAGTGTTTTGAGGAACCTCTACACTGAGTTGCATTATGGATGTACTAATTTATGTTGCAACCAACAGTGGATAAGAGTCCCTTTCCCTACAAATACAACCACATCAGCATCTTTTTTTTTCAGAGTTCAGAGTATTTAATGAAGGTATTTCTAATGAAAAATTCAAATATAATCTGGGGGTACTCAAATGAAACTCTCACATCAATGGCTGTTGACATGTTGGAGAGCAAAGGTTACATATCAGAAGTATGTGGAACTTAGAGGTGATGCTGTGAGTTTTCTTTTTTATTTTATATATATAAATACTTTATTTTTTTTCTTCAAGTTACATCTCAGTCACAAACCCTTCCCTATTCCCCCTTCCTGTCCCACCCTTCCACCCTCTTCCCCCCCAAAAGCTTCCCTTTTCAATCCAACAAATGGTTCTTTCTCTTATAACAGTAAATTCTATATAAAACAGCAGAATTAAATATGCCACATTTATGAGAGTTAAATGGCCCAGTATACCTTCCCAATGTCCAGTTCATACATATTTGGCCCCTGACTTTAACCTTCTACTTTCTAATCATCTCCATGAGTTTAAAGTTCTATAACTGACTTAGCTTTCATACTAACTTGGTTTTGGTTTTGGTTTTGAACTTTTTAACCTTGAGAAAAAGTTATGTACCATTATCTGTGTCCGGTTTATTTTTCTTAATAAGATGGCCTCCACTTCCATTTATTGCCCTGTAAAAGACAGGATTTAATTCTCCTATTATTATTAGATCTAGAACACTATTATAACCATCTTCTTAGATCTAGAACACCCTCTTGATTCCTAAACAACTCAAAATTTAGCTATGAGACTCAAGCTGTCTATTCTTCAACCACCTCAGAGAGCTGAGAAGGATAAATATATCTGATTATATAGGAAGTGCAGGGCCTGCAGCTTCCAATACTAAGAAATGACAAACCAGTGACTACCTGGACAGTTCCCATTTTCTCTCCATACATTCCAGCATCAGTCTTCAGCCTTTTGGTCCTGTTTCTCTGACAGACATTTATTGTAGAGCAGGGATTGTGAAGGACTAACCTACCCTGTCTTGGCAGAGCTAGGCTGTCGACTTCCCTGCTACCAAGTTTTGTCCTTTTTGGACAGCAGTCTGTCTGCAGTTGAAGCAAGGAGTTTTTACATGCCAAGAGATAGGCTTGCCACTAATTCAACCATCTCACACTGGAGATTCTTCGATGCTTTTCTTCTACTTGGAGTAGAATAGAGGGTGCTGTCAGGAGCTGATATGTCACGATATCAAAAAAAATCTTAATTTAAGACCACATCTTTGAATGCCATATTCTGCAGATCTCTTGGGGTTTTTGAAGATGCCCTATCCATCTCTTGTATTTAGATAAGCAAATGTTGCTTGTCTCTTAACAACTTGATTACTGAGTAGCTTAGAGAATATCTGTGATAGACTGTCATAGTAGCTAACAAGGTGACATGCATGCATGACTAGGAGTTTGTTTTTCTTAACTATCCTAAACAGTTTAAGACGGTTGGTATCAAGAGGCCAGAGCTTCACATTTCATTTTTAAGTATCTCTAGGTATGATCCCATTAGGAAGCATTACCTTTAATTTTGTATCAATATACAAAGATCTATTCAAATGTGGCTAAATATACTCTTAATTTTGTATCAATATACAAAGATCAATGCCTATGCGGCCCAATACAATCTTAATATTGCGTCCATATACAAGGGTCAATACCATTGTGGCCAACTATAATCTTAATTTTGTATCAATATGCAAATATCAATACCGACGTAGACCAATACAATCTTATTTTTGCACAATAAACAATGGTCAATACCACTTTAGCCAAATATACTACTAATTTTGTATCAATATACAAAGGTATAAGGGCATATTCAATAATCTGACCCTTCTTCTTGGTCCTTCCTGTGCTATGTCTATGTCTCAATTTTTCTCAAATGCGTGCATTCCTCCATAGGAGATAAAGAAGGATACAGAAAAGGGAAAGAAGGAATACCCTGGTTCTAACCTCCAAAGCCCATTAAACAGGACCATTTAACAACTTGTAATCTCTTCCCCTAAATAACAGAGTTTTCAGTTGTCCTTCAAATAACCAAAAAAAAAAAAAGGGAGGGGGCGGAGAAACACCCTCCCCACCCTCTGGGTATGCGACGTCGCTCTCTTAAAATGACTTACTGCTGATTTGGGTCGTAGTAAACCTGTTTGGGGCCCAAACAAAAATGGAAAAATGGTTAAAAATGTTAATACAATCCTTTTATGTTCAGTCCTTCTGTTCTCAGCTGTTTAGATGTCCTAAGGAGTTTGTAGGCAGAAGCTGAACTTCCAGACTTTACTGAGGTTCTGGCTGGGGCATTGTGTAGAGCTGAACGGTCTTAGCGATATTGAGTTGTTGTGGTTGTAGGCTTTTGATGGAGACAGCTATTGAGGGAGTCTGTCAGGCTGAATCATCTGGGTCACTCGTCTTCTTTTGGTGTCTGATTCTGATTTCTGCTGACGTTTCCGTTGTCCAGTTGTCCCTGGGTTCCTTGAATGGATGCTTTGATTCTCCTGGAAAGATAAGAACAGAGCCCTGCCCTAATCCTCACTCAGGGACAATAGCCCTCTTTTGTTTTTTTTTTTGGGGGGTGTAGGTAATATTCCTCCTGAAGCAAATTTGGTTTTTGACAATATATAAAGTGTTATCTTTCAATCCGGTTTAAAGAAGAAATTATTTTGTTATTTTGGAGCTAAACCAGCTGTAGTGTATATATTTTGAGATCTTGAAGGACAATTTGTTTGTATTGAGTGGGCCTTTTGTAAGTAGCTTTTAAACTTAGGTCCTTCCAAATCCTATGTGTGTGTCTCTGCATTCTAATTATTGGGATCCGAGACCTGTGGTTCCCATCTGAGGGGATTAAAGATGTGTTCCACCACTCCTGGATCGAAGTTTTTCTTTATTTAGAGTTTGTTTTGTATCAGGCTGACCTTGAGCTCTGAGATCTGCCTGTTTCTGTCTCTAGTGTGTTGGGGTTAAGGGTGTACTCTTCTTGAATGATGGGATTAAGGTGTGTACCCTCACCACCCTTTTCCGTGTAACTCTAGAATTTATAAGCCCACTAACTCTATGGTGCTCCTCCCGTCTCTGCTGAAGTTAAAGGCATGGGTTAACACCACATTTCTCCTGTGTTTTACCTTAGCTCTACGTTTTTTCGACACTTGGAGGTTCATAAAACCAGGGTGAAGGCTGTGTCCTTTATTTTATTTACAGTGTTTTAACGTTGTTACCTGCTTTTTTTAATTAGTAAATTTATTTGTTTGTTGCTACAGGTTACATCCTTGACATATTGTCCTCTTTTCCTGATTCCCAGCCCCACCCTCCCATGCTCTACCCCCTGACCCTTCCGTCTTGATCCTCTGGGGTGGAATGTCCCTGCATACCAGACTCTCACCACAGATCAGGAGTCATATGAGGGCCGAGAGCCTCTTCATACACCGGGGGCAAACGAGGCAGTACTGCCAGTGAAAGGTGTCTCCTTGCTACGGGGGGAAAACTAATAAAAAGACCAACAGACACACAAACCCACAAAAACAAAGAACAACAACAAAAAAAGAGAGGAAAAAGAAAGAGAAAAAAAGGGAAAGGAAAAAGAAAAAGAAATGAAAAAAAAGTTTATGTCCATGTTCCTTTTGGTGTGTTGGTTGTAGTACAGATATCCTGTATGATATAGCTAAAATCCTACTATAAGTGAATAGATGCCATGTGCATCCTTCTGAGTCTGGGTTAGCTCACTCAGGATGAGCTTCTCTAGATCCATCCATTTGGTTGCAAATTGCATGATTTCATTGTTTCTTATAGCTGCGTAATATTCCATTGTATAGATGTACCACAATTTTTAATCCATTCTTCAGTTGAGGGACATCTGGGTTGTTTCCAGTTTCTAGCTATTACAAATAAGGCTGCTATGAACATAGATGAGGAGACTTCCCTATGTCTCCCTGAGAGGTCCTTTGGGTGTATACCCAGAATTGGTATGGCTGGGTCCTGAGGCAAAGTTATTCCAAGGTTTCTAAGATATCTCCAGACAGACCTCATAGTGATTGCACAAGTCTGCACTCCCACCAGCAATGGAGTAGGGTTCCCATTTCTCCACACCCTCGCCAGCATGTGCTGTCATTTGAGCTCTTTATCTTAGCCATTCTGACAGGTGTGAGATGGAATCTCAGGGTCGTCTTGAGTTGCATTTCTTTGATGATTAAGGATGTTGAGCATTTCTTCAGGTGACTCTCGGCCATTAGGGATTCCTCCTTTGTGAATTCTCTATTTAGCTCCATCTCCCATTTTTTGATTGGATTATTTGGTTTCTTGGCTTTTAGTTTCTTGAGTTCTTTGTAGATTTTAGATAATAGCCCTCTATCAGATGTGGGGTTGGTGAAGATTTTCTCCCAGTCTGTTGGTTGCCGTTTTGTTCGAATGACTGTGTCTTTTGCCTTACAGAAGCTTTTCAGTTTCATGAGGTCCCATTTATTGATTGTTGATCTCAGGTCCTGAGTTGTTGGTGTTCTGTTCAGGAAGTTGTCACCTGTGCCAATGAGTTCGAGGGTTTCTCCTACTTTTTCTTCTAGTATCTTTAGTGTGGCCGGCCTTATGTTAAGGTCTTTGATCCACTTGGAATTAAGTTTTGTACAAGGTGATAGGTATGGGTCTAATTTCATTCTTTTGCAAGTGGACATCCAGTTGGACCAGCACCATTTGTTGAAGATGCTGTCCTTCTTCCATTGTGTGGTTTTGTCTTCTTTGTCAAAGATTAGTTGGCCATAGGTGTGTGGGTCCATGTTTGGGTCTTCAATTCGATTCCATTGTTCCACTGGTCTGTTTCTATACCAGTACCATGCTGTTTTTATTACTGTTGCTCTGTAGTACAGCTTGAAATCTGGGATGGTGATACCTCCAGATGCTTTTTTATTGTACAGGATTGATTTAGCTATTCTGGGCTTTTTGTTGTTCCATATGAAGTTGAGTATAGCTTTTTCCAAGTCTATAAAGAATTGTGTTGGTATGTTGATAGGAATTGCATTGAATCTATATATTGCTTTTGGTAGAATAGCCATTTTTATTATGTTGATATTACCTATCCATGAGCATGGGAGATCTTTCCATCTTCTAAATGCCTCTTCCATTTCTTTCTTCAGGGGCTTGAAGTTCTTGTTGTATAGGTCCTTTACTTGCTTGGTTAGAGTCACCCCCAGGTATTTTATATTGTTTGTGGCTATTGTGAAGGGGGTTGTTTCCCTTATTTCTTTTTCGGTTTGCTTGTTTGTTGTATAAAGAAGGGCTTCTGATTTTTTTGAGTTAATTTTGTATCCAGCCACCTTGCTGAAGTTATTTATCAGCTGTAAGAGTTCTTTGGTGGAGTTTTTGGGGTCACTTATGTATACTAACATATCATCTGCGAATATGGATAATTTGACTTCTTCATTTCCAATGTTTATCCCTTTGATTTCCTTTAGTTGTCTTATTGCTCTAACAAGAACTTCAAGTACTATATTGAAGAGATATGGTGAAAGTGGACATCCTTGTCTTGTCCCTGAGTTTAGAGGAAATGCTTCAAGCTTCTCTCCATTTAATTTGATGTTGGCTACTGGCTTGCTGTATATTGCCTTTATTATTTCTAGGTATGGTCCTTGTATGCCCGTTCTCTCCAGAACTTTTAGCATGAAGGGGTGTTGGATGTTTTTCAAATGCTTTTTTTGCATCTAGCGAGATTATCATGTGTTTTTTTTCTTTCATTTGTTTATGTGGTTAATTACATTGATAGACTTTCGTATATTGAACCATCCCTGCGTTCCAGGGATGAAGCCTACTTGATCATGTTGTATGATACTTTTGATGTGTTCTTGAATTCAGTTTGCTAGTATTTTATTAAGCATTTTTGCATCTATGTTCATGAGGGAGATTGGTCTGAAGTTCTCTTTCTTTGTTGGGTCTTTGTGTGGTTTAGGAATCGGAATGACAGTGGCCTCATAGAATGAGTTTGGCAGTGTTCTTTCTGTTTCTATGTGGTGGAAGAGTTTGAAGAGTAATGGTGTTAGCTCCTCTTTGAAAGTCCAGTAGAATTCCGAGCTAAAGCAATCTGGCCCTAAGCTTTTTTTGGTTGGGAAATTATTAATGACTGTTTCTATTTCCTTGGGTGTTATTGGGCTGTTTAAGCTGTTAATCTGATTTTGATTTAGTTTTGGTAAGTGGAATTTATCGAGGAAATTGTCCATTTCGCTTAGGTTTTCAAATTTGGTGGAGTATAGATTTTTAAAGTAGGACCCGAATATTTTCTGGATCTCCTCAATGTCTGTTGTTATTTCTCCCTTTTCATTTCTGATTTTATTGATTTGGGTTCTTTCCCTTTGCCTTTTAGTTAATTTGGCTAGGGGTCTGTCTATTTTGTTGATTTTCTCAAAGAACCAACTCTTGGTTTCATTGATTCTTTGTATAGTTCTTTTTGATTCTAAGTTGTTGATTTCAGCCCTAAGTTTGATGATTTCCTGCCTTCTGCTCCTCTTGGGTGTGTTTGCTTCTTTTTTTTTCCAATTCACCCAGCTTAGCTGTTAATTCACTAATATGAGCTGTCACAATTTTCTTTTTGAATGCACTTAGTGCTATGAACTTTCCTCGTAGCACAGCTTTTATTGTATCCCATAGGTTTGAGTATGTTGTGTCTTCATTGTCGTTGGATTTTAAGAAGTCTTTGATTTCCTTCTTTATTTCTTCCCTGACCCAGTGTTCATCTAGTAAGGAGCTGTTCAATTTCAATGTGTGTGTAGGCTTTCTGTTGATTCTTTTGCTGTTGAAGACCAGCTTTATTCCATGGTGGTCTGATAAGATACAAGGTGTTATTTCAATTTTCTTGTATCTATTGAGACTATCTTTGTGTCCAACTATGTGGTCAATTTTGGAGAAAGTTCCGTGGGGTGCTGAGAAAAAGGTGTATTCCTTTGTGTTTGGGTGAAACGTTCTGTAGATGTCTGTTAGGTCCATTTGTTTCATGATCTCTGTTAGACTCAATATTTCTCTGTTTGGCCTCAGTCTTGATGATCTGTCCATTGTTGTGGGTGGGGTGTTGAAGTCTCCCACTACTAATGTGTTGTGATCGACGTGCGATTTAAATTTTAGAAGTGTTTCTTTTACAAAAGTAGGTGCCTTTGTATTTGGGGCATAGATGTTTAGTATTGAGATTTCCTGTTGATGAATATTCCCTTTAATGAGTATATAATGCCCTTCTTTGTCTTTCTTCATTAACTTCAGTTGGAAGTCTGTTTTGTTTGATATTAGGATTGCTACTCCAGCTTGCTTCCTGGGTCCATTTGCTTGGAAAACCTTTTCCCAGCCCTTTACTCTGAGGTAGTGACTATCTCTGGTATTGAGATGTGTTTCTTGTATGCAGCAAAAGGACGGGTCTTGCTTGCGGATCCACTCTGTAAATCTGTGTCTTTTTATTGTGGAGTTGGGTCCATTGATGTTGATGTATATTAGTGACCTGGGGTTTTATTTCCCATTAGTTTGGTATAGGTGATGGTCCTGTGCCTCTTTTGGTTTAGTTGCTGAGGGGTTTTCTATTCCCTTTGTTTTCTTGGGTGAAGTTTTCTTCTCTGGGATGGAATTTTCCTTCTAGGATTTTCTGTAGGGCTGGGTTTGTGGGGAGATATTGTTTAAATTTGATTTTGTCATGGAATATCTTGTTTTCTCCATCTATGTTGATAGAGAGTTTTGCTGGGTATAGTAGTCTGGCTGGGCACCTATGATCTCTCAGGACTTTTAGGGTATCTGTCCAGGCCCTTCTAGCTTTTAAAATTTCTGAGGAGAAGTCGGGTGTAATTCTGATGGGTCTGCCATTGTATGTGACTTGGCCTTTTTCTCTTACAGCTTTTAATGTCCTTTCTTTGTTCTGTACATTTGGTGTTTCAATTATTATGTGGCGAGAGGAGTTTCTTTTCTGATCTAATCTGCTCGGTGTTCTGTAAGCCTCTTGGATTTTTATTGGCATCTCTTTTTTCAGGTTTGGGAAGTTTTCTTCTATGACTTTGTTGAAGATATTTCCTGGACCTTGGAGTCGGGAGTCGTCTCTTTCCTCTATGCCTATGATTCTTAGGTTCCGTCTTTTCATTGAGTCCTTGATTTCTTGGATGTTGTGGGTGAGAGATTTTTTAGCCTTCTCATTTTCTTTGGATGTTGTACTGATTTCTTCCATCGAATCTTCCATGCCTGAGATCCTGTCTTCCATCTCTTGCATCCTATTGTTGATACTCGCATCCGTAGTTCCTGTTCTCTTCCCTTGGTTTTCCACTTCCTCTTTTAACTCTGACTGTGTTTTCTTTATTGTTTCTATTTCTATTTTCATGTCTTGTATGGTATTGTTCGTTTTGTACATTTCCTTCTCCAGCTTACTTGTTTTTGTCTGAAAATCTTTCATTGCTTTGTCTTTTTCCTGTTCAAGCTCTGTCACCTTGGCTTGGAGTTCTCTAAGGGTATTGTTCATTGTTTTGGCTTGTAAAATTGTGGCTTCTTTGAATACTTTCATAGATTTAAGTTCTTCTTGAAGGGACTCTATCACTTTCCATAATGCAGAATTGTCATTGTTTTCATGTGTTACTGTTGGTGTGAGGTCATCTGAATTGGATGAGCTAGGATAATTCTGCTTTGTTGGAGTCATATTTCCTTGATTTCTATTTTTTCTTGGACCTTTGGCCATGTGTGTGTGTTTAGCTGTCTGTTCTTGTCGTTTTCTGTGTTTGGATCCACAGGGGATGCTTTGGTGAAGGAGTCAAATTGCTTGGGTATCTGTCCTTGCTTACAGGGTGATCTCAGGGTCACTGTGGTTTTAATAGCCTGATAGCTGTGAGCTGGTGCAGCCTATTCCCAGGTAGTGAGTAATGGTCCCCGATTATTTCACTGCTCCCAGTTCAGACTTCTCTATTTTGCACACTGAGTGATCAGCCTGTAATGGTTCTGATGGTATGGACCTGTTTGCCCAGGCACAGATTTTGTGGGCTTTGTTTGTTGTCACGGAGGCTGACAGGGCCTGGCTCCACACCTAATATGTCTGGGTTTTCCAGAATACAGCTATGGACCCCTGGCTTCTGGTTACTCACTAGGCTTCTCCTCCACAGGCCTGGCCACTTCCCTCCCTATCTGCTCCGCCGTGGGTGGGCAGAGCTTCGGCCCCTCCCACCGTCTGAGCCAGCCTCCCGCCCTAGCTTCTTTGCCATGGGTGGGTGGAGCTTCGTCCCCTCCCACCTTCTGAGCCAGCCTCCTTCCCTAGCTGTTTTGCCGTGGGTGGGCGGAGCTTCAGCCCTTCCCGCCAACTGAGCCAGCCTCCTGCCCTAGCTGCTTTGCCATGGTTGCGCTGGGCAACAGCCCCGCCCGTCTGCGCCCGCTTCCCGCCCCAACTGCTCTGCCCGCCCACCTCCCGCTCTGTCTTGAGCGGCTGCGGATCACCCGCCGATCGCCCTGTTTCTTCCTTGTTAAGACTTCAACTATTCTGCAGTTTCCTAAGTAGTTGTAAGGTCTTCCTGAGGTGTGGGAAGCCCAGTAGGCTAGTGGGCTATCGCCATGTGGCCTTTGATCCTGCCTGCTGTGTGTTGGGATGGATCTTACCAGGCACCTCTCCAAATGGGAGTTCCCGAATCTCGGATTTAGTGGCTTCGGTGTCTGCGAGAGATGGGGGGAGAGCCTTGCCCTGGGACTTTTAACAGTCCCTGGGAGCTGTGTGTGTTCCCTGAGGGGCCAGACCCTCTGGTTTTTGCACAGTGTCCCACAACTCTGTGTTTTCTATGGCTCTTCTCTCCCACATTCAAAATGCGTCCCTGCAGTTCGCCGCCATCTTGGCCCCCCCCTCAGCATCTTTTTTTTTGTAATTTAATAATAGGTATTCTAACTGGGGTGAAATTGAATCTCAATGTATCTCTGGCTAGCATTTCCCTGATAGGTAAAGATACTGAACATTTTTTCACATATTTCTTTGTTTTCTTTAATTTTTTATTGAAGATAAAGTTAATTTCATACAATATATTCTGATCACAATTTTCCCTCCCTCATCTCCTCCCAACTGCCCCATCCTTCTAACTCCATGCCTTCTTTATCTCATAAGAAAACAAACAGATGAATAAAAAAGAGAAACAGACAAGGATAAAACAAAATAAACAAACTAGCAAATAAAAAGGAAACACTGTGAAAGAATATGAGAAATGCACACACATCCAGAAACACACACATATATCTCTTAACAGTGTGTAATTCTTTTTAGGTCAGTTCAGCAGTCCTCAACTTGTGGGTTGAACAACCCTTTCTCAGAAGTCACCTAAGGCCATCAGAAAAAACATGTTTACATTACAATTCATAACAGTAGGAAATTTACAGTTATAAAGTAGCAATGAAAACAATTTTATGGTTGGGTCACCACAACATGCGATACTGTATTAAAGGGTCACAACTTTTAGGAAGATTGGGAACCAGTGGGTCAGTTACCACTGATTATATTAGATAACTCAAGGTAAACACACACACACACGCACACAAACACATACACACACGAATGACAGGATTTTAAACATACCTCATTGTGAAGAAATAATAAAATTTCCGGTGGAGAAATGGCTCAGCAGTTACTAGCGCTGGCTGCCCTGCCAGAGGACCTGGGTTTGACTTCCACCACCTACATAGCTACTAACAACTGTCTCTAGCTGCAGTCCAGGGAATCTATGCCTTCCCCTGGCCTCCACGGGTACTACACACATTCGGTACACAGGCATGCATGCAGGTGTAATACCCATTAAATAATAATAAATAAATTTTAAAAAGAAAAGAAAAGCCAGGCATGGTGGCACACACCTTTAATCCCAACATCCTGGAGGCAGAGGCAGGTGGATCTCCGTGAGTTTGAGGCCAGCCTGGTCTATACATTGAGTTCAGGACAGTCAGGGCTCTGCCACATAGAGAAATTCTGTCTCAAAAAACATAGATAAATAAATAAATAAATAAAATATAAACTGCTTTCATAAATCAACAAGTAAAGCTTAGGTATACCTAATTTCAGATGTGTTTCTGAAAGTGTCTAATTTAAAGTAATAATAATTTATTATTATTATTTTATTTATTTCATGATAATTATCTTGATTTAATCCTTATCCAATGTATCAAAATGTAGTAGTTTGTAGTATTATGAGCCAATCAAAAAATTATCCAAAAGATTTTTTTTGAATGACCTAACCAGAGAAGCCAAAGTCTTCTCTCTTCTCTGTTCTTCTGTGTAAACTAACCTATGGTGAAGAATTGTCAGCTTTAATTCACTTTAGGTACAAGATCTTAGATTTTACATTTTCTTTCTTCAGACTATGTAGATGTGATTAAGAATGCCCTATGCAATTTGGGGACAAATTTCCATTTAAAGTAGAATAACATTTGCCAACAAAATCATAGGCATCAGTTTTTTTTTCTTCAGTGTAGTAACTGGAATCATACTCAGAACTTTGTACATGCCAGGTAAGTACTCTACCCCTGAGAGCAGCCCATACTTCAGAGTTCATTTTTACTTGTTTTCCATAAAAAAGTCTTCTATAAAAGATTGTATTTATGTATATGTGTATTTGTGTGTATGTGTGTGTGTGCATACATGTGTGCTGAGGTCAGAATAAAGTGTTATGTTAGCTCCTCTCTCACTTTTCACCTATTCCTTTGAGGCAGGGTCTCTCCCTGGACCAGCATTCTTTCTGTCCTTAACCTCTTTTAGAAGATACTCTAATTTTTTTCAAACATGATTAAGGTTCTTTCAAGAGCATGAAGGACCTCATCAGTCATTTGTACTTTCTGCCCATCACTTTTTTCTGACTGTGAAATGCCTATGTTGGACTCTGTTTTTAGGCCATGTTGTCTCATTCAAGACTCTACAACCCCGTGGCTCCTTTTTTACTTTCTACAGAAATAAGTTTTGTGGAAATGCAGTTTGTACTAAAATGTCGATAAGCTAAAGGCACCATCATGTTTCAAGTTAACTGTGAATGGGCAATTATTACAGGATGCCAGGGTGAGGAGATCAGGAAACTGGCTGGCACATGCTAGTATCTTGCACTATGTTCTGTTTGAGCTGTCAGAAAAGCAGGAGCAACTGGAACTGTACATCTAACAAGACTCCATGCATAGCTCTAATTAGAGTAAATGTTGATAAATAAATTCATACAGATAGGGAAATGGAGCAATAAGCCATATGGAGAGGGAAGTATATGAGAGAGGGAAGGAAGCCAGAGCATGGGTTCCTTTACTGTGCTTGCTCTGGCTTCACACAGTTAGTTTCTCTTCTGTGACACTTGAAGTCTCACATTTGCTTACACCTTAAATTTATTTGGTGAGTTAATAAAGACCCTGGAGATTCCAAGGGAGAAGATGACAATAAATGAGGGTTCATGTCGAAAACAAAAATAATTAAAATGGAAAACAACTTGAAATCACCCGGATGGCCACTGTGCCCCATCTAAAACTGTGCTAGCACCATCATTTAGAAGGATTTTTGGACAAGGAATAAACAGAGAAATGGTTTTTCCAAAATCTGGTACAAGCCAGTTGGAACATCATTGATAGAGTTGATTGTTTTTCTGACTTGAAAAGCCTCAGAAGCTAAAGAAAATTAATTCAGCCTCGATGTTCTTGTGTGTGTGTGTGTGTGTGTGTGTGTGTGTGTTTGGGGGGTAGGTTGGAAGATACTTTATCAAAACTTTAGAATGATGGCCTAGAGTGGAACTCAGTTGGCAGAGTGTTCACCTTTCATGTGCCAAGCCTTAGGTTTGATCTCCAGCAAGGCATGGTCCAAGCATCCAATGTGACAGTAGCCTGTACTGTCAGCACTCAAGAGGTGGAGGCAGGAAGATCTGCAGGTCATCCCTAGCTACATAGTGAGTTCAAGGCCAGCCTGAGATACAAGAGACTATGTCTGAACAACAAATCCTTCAGAAAGCTTGCACATTCAGATTAGAGGCAAAAGTCTGGATACTTTCATCTTTTTGGATATCTTAAAACTAATTAGCAGCTGAGTGGAATAGTACTGGGATGTACCATTCCACTCAGCTACGTGGAAGGCTGAGGTAGGAAAGTTCAGAGTCACATGGTCTCAAAGTAAGACTAATGTGAGTGGGAAGTATAGGTTAGTGTTAACATACTTACCTAGTACAAGGCCCTAAGTTCATTTTCCAGTATTGTGACATCAGCAACAGTAAAATTCAGTGAATTTTCTTGAGAATAATATTCTGGTTTTGTGTTTGAATTGCTAGGATGAGTTCAGGGCCTTGTGTCTTCGAAGCAAGGGTTCTAATACCAAGTCACATCTTTAACCCTGAACAGTTCCCCCCATCTGATTACAGCCAATTATGTAAATAATAATTACAGTCCACATTAGTAACTTTTCATTTTCTTGTGGAGAAACACCTTTGTTCAAGGCTGACTTTGACAGGCTGTCATGATATTCATCCATTTCTGTTCTAAAGATGACAGGATCCATCTAAGGGCTAGACAAAAGATGACAAAATTTAATAACCTACAGTGCTAATCACAGCGTCATCTTCACTGAGTTAGGGACCAAGAACTGATGCACACTCTTCCATGTTTAAGACTAGACCTGGGAATTTCTCTTCCTCAAAGTCATTCCCAGCCCTCTCTGCTGCACTACTGTAGTGTGTTTGGATTAAAGACCAAAACTTTTATGAAGAAATACTACCACAATGCCAATCCACTTAAATAGCATTACTTAACTAGTTAAATAATTTTAGGTTTAATTAGAGTCCAAGGCAATAAATGACAGATAATCCAGGATTTGTCAACCAGATCCAACTTCTGCTATGCAAGAGAACTTGAGATTATTTTGATGATGTCATAGGCCATGTATTTGTCCTCATCTTGGTATAGTCCTTTAAGAAAAAGGGGGTAGTGCTTCTGTATTATGGCATGCTTTGAGTGCCCTGTGACATTTCCAGCACTTCCTGGTGCCCACATCAAAAAAGTTGGTTGAATTGAAGCACCAATCAAGGTGCCTCCTGGTTCAAGTGTGACATCAGGGACAGGGGAACAGACTAGATTTAAAGATGCTTCTGAGTTGACCAGGGAAGGAGAGGAGCAGATGTGTGATTCCCAACAAGCCATCAGAGAAGGTAGATGGGGAAGCCAGAGGAGTCAGAGTCAGAGCAAAACCTGAAGGAATCAGAGCAGGAAAGAAGGGGGAGGAGAGGAGAGAGGAGAATAGGGGAGGAAGAAGAGAAGGAGGATGGAGAAGAGGAGGAGGAAAAAAGTCAAGAAGCAAAAGCTGAGCTGAAGCACAGGGGAGCTGGGCAGAGCATGGGGGCAGTTGCTTGCTGTGACAGTCCCACGGGTAGTATCCCAGGCTTCTGTGACTTCAATCTCTCTTCATCATAAGAAAATCGAACTCCTAAAGGCTCCAGAGGACTCCGAGCTAAACTCCATTAATTCTCCTCATTTTAGTAACTGCCACCTGGGACGTTTTGCCCAAATCAATTCACTGCTTTGAAATCTCCACAGCTAGAGAATTCCAATTTAGTCTCTCGTATATACTGTTTGCCAAATGCTTATGGCATATTCTGATCATGTAAAATATCACAGCAACAAACAGACAGGTGCACATGCCCTTAAAACTTAGATACCACGACACAATCAACCCCTGTTGAAGGCCTAATTTCCTTAGGCCAAAGTGTGTCAAAACCTATTCTATGGAGAGTAGGTGCTACTTAGCAAACACCTGACAAGCTGAGTGGTGTCCCAGTAAGAACTGGAAGAGACCCTACTTGTTAAAAAGTACTTTTCAATAAAAAAAAAAGAATTGAGGATCCTTGAGAGATTTTTATTTGAAAAACTAGGTTCTGCTCCCTTTGTAATGTTTCAAAACCATTGCTTTACGAAAGTAGCTTCCATGCTGAAGCAGTGTTCCCAAGACCACAGTAAACGTGTGCAGTAGAATCTTGTTGCTGTCACAGGTCTTGACCTTGGTAGAGCTGGAGGGTGGGAGGATGGGGCAAACAGGCATAGAAAATAGGAATGAGAGAGCAAAGTTCTGTAGCTCACATTCAGCAAACACAGCCCGTCCATGCCATTGTCCAATGACTTTTCAGCGGGCACCCAGAAATTCAACTATTAGATTTTAATCTGAGGGAAGAGAGAAACTAAACCCATAGAAAGCTTTGTACAGGCTGGTTTTGGTGGCACATACCTGTAGGGAAAAAAATGGCTAATTAAATTATTTACTAGTATTTAGGTTATATTTTTAATTGGTTCGGCGCCCATTAATCCTTAATCAGACATTATAAATGAGCACTCAGACACCACGTGGAAGCCTTGGCTTGAGTTGAGCAATCTTGGCCCACCTAAGGTAGCTCTTAATTCTATTGCCCAAATATGACCCCATATATGCATACGTCCCCTTGGACTGCCATTCTCCATGCTATGCAGATGTTCCTGGCCATGTGAAATGAGGTTCTTTTTTCTAACCCATGGTGTGTGACCTCCTTCTTCCTGCTCCTGGGTGGAATGAATTAATCCCCTGTGTAAAGTGCAGGTTTCCTGTTCTAATTTCAGCAGTCCCACCTTTCTCTGTCTTTGCCCAGTCTCAGGCCTCAACATTTTATTTAGCCAATCAGAGTCAATGTAAGTAACAGACAACAAGCAGGACCAATTAATTAACATTTAGAATGCTTAACACCACCCCCATCACATACCTGTAACCACAGCACACAGGAGGCCAAAGCAGAAAGGTGGCAAGTTTGAGGCTAGCCTTAGGTTATATAGGGAGACTTTGTCTCTTCTGTCTCAAAAAAAAAAAAAAAAAGGAGAACAGACTGGAGACATGGCTCAGTGGTTAAGATTACTGGATGCTTGTCCAGAGGACCTGGATTTGAATCCCAGCACCCACATGGTGACTCACAACCATCTGTAATTCCAGTTTCAGAGGATGTGACATATCCTGGCTTCTGAGGGCACCAGGCACACTCATACACATAAAAATGAAGACAAAACAAAATAAGAATGTCCTTAGTAAATTAATTTATACTAGCCCCAAGGTGAAAGTATATCCACTATGAAACCACTGGAGCCACTAACAGCAAAGGGAATAAATAAAACATACACACAACAATGTAAATAACAGTGAAAGCTGCCATGACAAATGAAATAAGCCAAACCAGACACAAAGGTGAACATACTGTATGATTCTGTTAATGTAAATTCTAGAATTGGCAAATATAAATAAACTACAACAGAAAAAAAGCAAATCAGATCAGTAGTGGCTTTGGGGACTCAGGTTGACTGTCAAGGGGTAGAAGACTGTCTAGGATGGAGTGGGGGCAATGGAGTGTGATGAATTTTGATTAAGGCAGGGATTACATGAGCACATTTGTCAGCACCGAGGAAACTGTGTACTTACAATTTATGAATTTCACTGTATAAAATGTTGTACCACAGACTCACTTTGGAGAAGATACTCAACTGAAAAATTATGTGTGGGAAAACAAACAAGAAAATGGTGGGGATATGTCCTTAAGAGCACACTGTCAGGACAATGAAGGATAGACAAAGTTCTATAGGTAAGATACCGATGAATTTCTTCATCAAAATAAACAACTTTGTGGAGAGGAAGGAGTCTTAGAGAAAAGGCCAGTGCAGAAATAACCAATGTTTGACCTCATGAGCAACCAAGTGGTGCACATTTTTGAAGAGACACAATGACTTCGTTCCTACCACATTGGCAGTACAGAGTCTTGTGTTCTGGTGAAGATGTGGGGTGCAAATCACTTTGTGCTATAGGACCCTCAGTTGACTCAGTAAGATGGCCCATTCTAGAACCCAGGAATCAAACTTGTGTATCCTAGATACATCTTACAGGACACAGGGGCCATGTGGAGTGTCAGATATCATGATAATGTTTGTAGTCATAAAAATGGATTCTTTCATCATGTCCATCAATGAACAGATGGATGAGTAAAGGTGGTGGGTTCATATAATATGAAGAGTATGGCATTTAAAATATGAAACTAGATCTACATATTCCAATGTTGTTACCTATCAGAAGTCAGAACTTGTGAAAGTAAACAGTGTGTAAGTGTGTGTGTGTGAGTGTGTGTGTGTTTATGGACATATTTATCTTCAAATATATGGAAATTAGGTCATGAGAATATGCATGAAAATCTTGGTATTGGCTAGATCTGGGGAGCCAAGAATGAAACAGTAATAATGTGTCAAAACCTAAATGGAGGCCAGAAGTGGTAGAGTGTTCCTGCCATCAGGAAATGAAGGCAATGAATCATCATCACAAGTTCAAGACCAGCCTCTGAACACCAAACGTCAGGACAGTCTGGGCTATACAATGAGGCCTTTACTCTAAACCAACAAAACCACAAAGGACTAACCAGAAGAAACACCTTATTATAAATAAATCAATCTAGACTCAGCAAGCACTCCATATGCAAAAATAAACCCAAATGAATCATAAATAAACATTTACGTGTTGATTCTAGATTGTGATCACAAATGAGGCAATATTTCTTAGATACGAAACAACAGAAGTCACTTAAAGACATATATATATATATGGTGGCCAGCATCAAAATGAAGAATATTCTCTCAGTAAGATACAAGCAAGAAACTATGAATTGGGATGATGCATTTGTAAATTATTGATTCTGCAATGAGCTTGCAAACAGATGTATAAACAATGATCACAAGTAAATCAGAAAATTACCATCCTAATTAATTTTTTGTCTGTTTAGAGTGACCTAAATCTTTTAAATGAGCAAAGAGATACACGGATAGCAGTAAACATATGAAAGATGTGTCCTTAATCATTAGGAAGGCACAAATTAAAACTTAAAGTGATCATACTACGTCTGTCGGAGAAGCATAACAATAACAAGGAGCGTGAGGGCATCCAGTGATCTGAGATGAGCGGCAACGGAAACTCTCAGATACTTCTGCAGGGATTCACAAGGACACAGCGCTTTGGAGAACCATCAGCAGAGAAATGTTGATCTCCAGGTGAGTCTAGGCAGCCAATGTGGAAGTGGTGGGGGTTAGGCCACCCGACCTGTTCCTCTTTTCATGTAACTATTTCAGTTTCGAATTCACTAACCATTCTACTGGCCGCTCATAAATAGGCCAATCCAACAGCAAAAGTCATTGTTCTGCATTTTGAACCTACGTTTCCTCTCTTAATCTTAATTAAAAAGTATGGGTGGGGGGAAGGAGTAAGGGAATGTCTGGCTACCAATGCCAGATACCACTAAGTGTCTAGAGGGCCTAGGATCCAGTGGCAGATTCCACACCCTGCTCAAGGAATGGTGCCTACCAAGCATGCAAATGCCATTGCCTATTGGGGTTCCTGTGTGAGTCTAAGGAAACAGGAGAAAGAAAAGTGGAAGGGGAAGAAAGAGAGAAAGAAAGGAAGAAAGCTAAGTCCTCTGTATATGCCTGTGATTAATCAAGCTTCTGAGGGCTACTCTCAGACAGGTAGAGTATCTCCACAGGGGCAGCTCTTCAAAGCAATTAACCCCACTCACAAGATCCCTCCTGCAAAATCCTTTACCAACACACCTATCCCATTGTCTGCATTTTGGGTTGTCTTTGGAAGATAACCTTCCCTCACTCTAGATTAATAACAGTTTACTAGGTCAGAAACAGTAAGCTAGAGAAGCCCAGGCAAGTAATGCCAAGAACAGAAAGGGTCTAGTATTAGAAAAGAAAGAAAACAGAGACATTAGACCCTCTTATTACGATTTTACTTTCCAAATAAATATTTCATTGTGGTTGCCATTAAGGCAACCACAAATATAAGATTATGATGAATGAGCAAGTGAAACTTGGTTTTGATAACAACAGAGAAAGAAGGGAGTTGTGGCAATTACAGTTTCAACCATCTAAAAAAGTGTTTTTGTGATGTGGGATGAGGGGCCGTACTTCATCCCTTATTGTTACACAAATGAAGGAAACCAGGGTATGAATATGATTAAATGTTGAACAAAACTCAAATATTATTAAGACACTGGGCAGGCCAGCCCTCTTCAGGCCAAACACAACAGGTTTGGAGGAATGACAACAGATGGGGAATGGCAACCACCACTCTGTCCTCTGATGTAGACAGATGAAATATAGACCAAGCCATCCATTGCACCTGTGTGTCCTACAGAGACCTCATAGTTCCTAGCAAGCCCAAGGACTAACTTCCCTCCCTGGCCATGTGGGAGAGGGGAGGGAGCAGTACAGATTATTCTGAAGTCTCAAGAAGAAAACAGGATTAAAATATTTGGTTCAGACTAGTTCTGTTTAAAAATATATTTCTCTCATACTTGGGTAATATGGCAGCATATGCATTAGTATTCCTCCAGGTGGAAAAAAAAAAGAGTAAGTTCCACAGTCCCCCTCTGACCTATTTAGTCAGAATCTCTGGTGGTTTGAGGTCTAGGAGTTAGACTCCATAATAGGCAGACTGATAGAGGGGCCATGGCTAGCTAATAAAGATGGAGAACTTCCAAGATGGCTGGCTTCTTTCTCACCCTCAGGACATGAGACAAAAGCCTGGAAGCTTAAGACAAAGACCTTGTGGGCTTTTTCTTTTCTTGCCAATAGGGCCTTTACTGATAGACTAGCTCAACAAACTCAAGGTCAGATCAGGACATGTCTTTCTTCAAACTCACCAACCCTTTATCAGGGGAGGAAGACCCTTCAGAGACTCCAAAACAAAACAAAACAGTGACTTAGTTAGAATTTCCATTCATGCAATGAAACACCATGACCAATATAGTGAGGTGGAGAAGGAAGGCTTTTGGCTTACATTTCCACATTGTCATCATTCATTGAAGGAAGTCAGGATAGGAACTCAAACAGCACAGGAACCTGGAAGCAGGAGCTGATGGCAGGGTACTGCTCACAGGCCTTACTCATAATGGCTTGTTCGCCTGCTTTCTTACAGAACTCAGGACCACCAGCCCAAGGATGGCACCCACAATGATCTGCCCCTCCACCCCCCGCATCCATCACTAATTTTTAAAAATGCCCTACAGCTGGATCTTATGGAGGCATTTTCTCTATTGTGGTTCCCTTCTTTCAGATAATTCTAGCTAGTGTCAAGTTGACACAAAATTAGCCCCCACAAATAGTGTTTAAGATTTCTCCACTGCTACTTGCCTTGCTAGAGATTTTTCCCTGTCTTTTAATTCTTTAACTGGTGGAGAAAACAAACCCAATCAAGACCCCTCGACTGTACTAATTAGGCCTCCTTTGAATCTATGTTTTAAAATATTTTAAAATATTTTTCTTTATCTGTTCTATGTATATACAAGCATGCTTGTACTTGAGACAATTTTCAGGTGCTGATTCTCACCTTCCACCTGAATGAAAAAATGAAATAAAAGGAGGAGGGCTGTGAGACAAAAACAGGAACAAGAACAATACACCTTCCAAGGTAATGGGAGACCAAAACAGGAAAGATATACTTTGCAGGTTAAGGGTTCTGTTTGCAGTTAAGAATAAGTTCCCATTTGTCTTATGTTTATTTGATCCATCATTACTGGATGCGCTTGATCACATCTGGTAGGAGATACGTCAGGGTGTACACTTGCCCCTGATTGGCATGGTGGAAAATACAGTGGCCTTGCGGGGTTGCCTTTTTCAAGGCTCTGCAAGGTGTGACTCGTGGCCATTTTCTGGACACCCAGAGATACATCCTCCTGGCTAGTACTTAATTAAAACTTGCTTCAGATTTGGCTTTAAGTTGTGGAAATGGCCTTTGTCTCCACCGGCGGGATTGAAAGACATGGCTCCTCTTAGGAGATTTTATTGTAGATACAAGGGAGAAAGCAGACAGAGGGAAGAGTCCAGGCTGAACATGGCCGGCAGACGAAACAGGAAGTAGAGAGGGGGAGAGAGAATAAGAGAGGAGCTGGTGGCTGTGAGAGGCACCCAGGCCAAGAGATCGGAGTAGCCAAAATAGCTGAGTTATATAGGGATCAGGGAAGGGAAGTGGAAGTCCATCCCTACCTGAGGTTTAGGGTAGGGGGCCGGGCCAGAAGTGCTGGAAGGAGTCACAGGTACTGAGTGGCATTTGTCCTAGGCTACTTTGAGACCTAATGCCACCGTGAAGCATGATCTTTCTTGTTTCTGCCTCACTGCCGACTCCAGGAGCTGGCCTAAGCTTCCAGCTTTTTCCCCCACTCCTCCCATTTCAACATAGTACTGAGATTATAGGTCACCAGGGGTGCCAATCCAGTGCTTTCACCCGCTGAGCCATCTCCCTGGCCCGATCTGCATTTTAACAAAATCAAGAAATGCTTGTCCACATAGACGTTTGACATCCACTGCGTTGGATTGTTTTATACAGCCATTCAGATGAGAAGGGCTGTTTGCGCTGGGAATCCATTTTACATCTAAGACTGATAGGGAAGAAAGCCCTCGAGCGCCCCCTGGAGATCATCATAGGAACTGGGGGGCTTTATAGTGAGGTTTTGTTTTGTTTTTTTCTTTTCAGAGATATTAGGAATAAAAATAATAAGTGTGATTTTGAGCCCTTACTAGCACCAAACATTGTGATTATGAATTCACACAATTAATCTCATTCAGACTTTCATGCAGGTGTTACTATTCTGCAACTCGTAGAGGTGGAAGTTTCCCTGCAAGTTTCTGGCATTTGATCACCTCCTTTTCAACATGCTTTTTCTTGCCATCCGGGACACCCACACCTTTTTCATTTGTCTCGGGTACCTCTGGCTCATCTCTTTCTGTCTTTGTTCCACTACCCTTCTGCCAACTCTGCTCATCTTCCCCCAGGGATCAGACCTTGAGTTTCTTTTCCTTGTGCACTCAACTTTTTTTTTTCTTTTTAAATCTTTTTTATTGTTTTTCTTTTTATTTTTTGAATTTCTCATTATGTACTGTTTCCAGTCATCTCCCACCTCCCCTCAGATGTGCCCTCCTCCCTTACAACATTCTCCCAATAGTTTTTTTTTTTAAATCTCATTGTGGAAGCTGTAGTGTGTCTCACAATATTCCCTTTTGTCCACATTTTTTTGCTTGCAAATGTTCATTATAATGACTCCTTGTACTAGTACAAGGCCTCTGGCTTCTGCTACTTTGCTAGTACTGAAACGTCACTGGGACTCTCAGATATCCTGGTGTTGCCCTGTGTCATGGAGATCCTGCAGTCCTGGGTTGTGGAACTGGCCTCTTCATACACTCCAGCAGTTCATTCTTGGGGTATATGCTGGGGTGGGCCAGCTCAAAGCCCTGGTTCTGGCCCTGCAAAAGCCATATCCAGGGCCAGTTCTACTGTGCTACTCAGGGAAAGTAATGCAGGGCCTACTCTCCCGAGTGCTGCAACATGTGAGGGGCAGGGACAGCCCTCTTGATCTTGTGACCCCATCGGGCCAAATCTCCTGTCCACCACAAGTGGTGAGGGCAAAAGGGAGGAGAGGGGATCTCTTCCTCACCAACACCAGCACAAATATGTCAACAAGCCGGACATTTCCATCTTGTGACCAGTGTGCCTCCATCTACTGGAACCCCTGAGAGATGCCACAAACTGTGTCTAAAAACAAAGTTTTCCTTTTCTTCCTTAAACTTCTTCCATCTGAGACTTCTCTCACCTCAGTAGATAGAATTTCTCTCAGTGTAGTATAGTTACTCACACCAAAATGCTTGGCGTCATCATTGGTCCATCTCATCCATACACCTCCTTCATCCTATCGTCCCTTCCTGGCCTGCAGCCTTGCTACAGCCTCCTTCTTGGTCCTCTTATCAAACTTTCCTTCCAAGAGACGATTCTCAGAAACCAGAATGATTTTCCTAGATTGCTTCTCACTTTTAATAATACTTTCTCTACCTAACTTTCTACCTGGCCTCCAGTTTTATGCTGATAAAATGCTTTAATATTGGCACAGCAAGGCCCTGCGCAGGCAAGGTCCCTGTTGCTTCTCCGGCCCTGGCTCCTGTTGCGTTCTGCTGCATTCACACCACTCCAGCCACAGTGGTGCTATTTCTAATACACACCGGGTAGGAACACCCCTCATCTAACCCTCTGCCTCCTACACATTCTTATTCCAGCATCACCTGGTCATCACAGCCTACGTTGTCATGTTAATTTGAATTTGCAACTTACCCCACCCTCCCAAACCTCTGACCACCCTGTACCCTTCCTGTCTGTAGCATTTTTTATGGTTTCCCAATGTATTATCTAATCTAACAGTTATGTTCCTGGGTATTCGTTTTTGTTCCACTAGAATTTTTAACCCCAAAGAGGCAGATATTTCTGACCCTTTTATTTACTAACATGCCGAATTCACAGATCAGTGGCTGAAATATCATTTAAAAAGTTGGTTGACTAAGACATGGACTGACCACATTCTTGGCGCAGTAATTTATTTAGAAAGTAAATTGGAATGACAGCCATGTTTTCTCTTATAGAGAATCATTGTCATTTTATAAAGTCCGGCCTTGGCAGCGTCTGTGGGGAGCAGTATGGCTCCTCCAGTTTCCAATAGGAATGACATTCACCAGGGCTAGCTGTTCTCATTCACCTCTCCTGGAGCCAAGCTGATTCCCCACCACTTGTGTCTTCCATGGTGACTCAGCACATGGCTGTCTTCCTTACCTGATTTACTTAGGGAAATAATGCTGGGTTATTCCTAGAACTTTCCCTCCAGGCAAAAGTCATATGTGGCATTTTCACGTATGAATCCTGTTTAAATGTGAGTCTCAAGAAATTGTAATTCACAAAAAGAAGTTGTATGAGGTGGATTTTCTATAAGTTTTTCCTGAGTAAGACTGACTCATTTTCATATATATCTTCATAAGAGAGGCAAAAAATGGCCATGCTGCGAGTGTCCTGAGTTGCCTACACCTGTATTTGTCATAGGAAAGCAAGCCTGCTAACTGCTCTGAGAACACTAGAGACTGAATTTGGAGAAGAAAGTTGACTGACGTGCGTCATTGGCTGGCATCTGGATGCACATGGGGTTGAGGACCTTGTGTTCCTTATGTCTTCTTGGCTGAATTAACCTGAGTTGCGAATGCAGACTGTCTCTCTACCTGAAGGTGGGTTGCTCTCAAGAGTCTCAGGGTTCCAAGAAAACCCAACTGCTGGTTCCTGGCTGACTAGCACTAATCCCACATTCTGTTCTGGCCCAATGCCAGCCTGACCCATGTCCTCTAGGGCTGTGACCATGGCTGCCGCCATCCTGCTCTGCAAATGAAAACAAATTCAAGGGATTGCTTAGAACTCAATGACTGAGTCATCCAAAGCATTTCTTTTCCATAATTTGTTTTTACATCTAAAAAAATGAGAGACTCCCAAGAACTACTGCCAGCAAATGAAAGGACAAGACAGGAAAAGCCCTGCCCTCTGAAAATTTATCAAGTGCACCCACACAAGTTCCCAGCAGTCCGACCACACACACAGTTCCTCAGATTTATAGCTTAATCTTGCAAAATGGGACCATTTGCTTTTAGAAAAAACAGTCAACTAGACAGATTGCTTGAGGACAAAAAGAAAGGCTTCTGTCTGCATCAGTGATTAACTTGTGCCGAGGGTGAGTTTAAATTGCAAAAATAAAAACAGCTCACCAGCATATCTATTGTAGTTACCACTGTGTCCAGATGGAACTACTTCTCTATAGGAGTCACTTTAAAATTTGCTATATGCCATGCTGCTAGCTAGCGCCTCCTCCACAGGGTACTTGTAATTGTTAACACAAAGTGTCCTGGTGGCACACAAACTGGAGAGATGCTTGCTTCCCTTGACATCCAGGACTGCACACTTGCCAAGCTGTCTTCTCACCTCCCTGGCCACCATTTCTCAGTCTCACCACAGACTCCTGACCTCCCGCTAGGGGGCTGCTACCTGGATAAAATCCACTCTCACAAGCGATCATCTCTGCCCATCTTCATGGCATTTAGTGTACACGAATAAGCCATGCTTTTCTATTTTTAGACCCGAACTCCCCCTTGAGATCCGGCCTGCTCTAAAACAAAGACTCGCTTGTATTTCTATATCTTAAAGGAATCACAGTTCCAGAGGTTCTGCACTAAACCTCTGAATTCTCCCCTTTACCTCACCAGAAAGTCTTTCTCATCTCACTATCAACCTCTTTCATCTTGTTGCTTCATCTATCGTTCTATACTCACTTCTGTTTTTCATAATGCCTCATGCTCTATGGTTCCAAAAATCCCCTGTAATCCATGTTCAAATCCTGCCCAGAATCCAGTCATTCCTTAAATTTCTTGCTATTACCTCATGAAGTCAAAACTGTCATCTGTATGTACTCCTCTAATGGGATTCTACACCTCTAAGCTGATCCTCCTGAACGCCAGTCTTGACTCCAATGATTCTGAGAAGTGGGCCCAGATCAGCAGTATTCACAGCACCCAACAACTCACTAGAGGTGAAATTCTTCTGAACTTCACCTCCTTAATCAGGGATTCTGAGGACAGGTTTTGGGTGATATATGGTATAAAAGTTCTCCAAAGTGATGCTAGTACAAGGTCAAGTATGAGAACCACTGATCTCCAGACCTTCCAAAGTGACCCTTTAAAAACTTAAGCCAGTTTGGTGGTTTGAATGAGAGTACCCCCATTGGGTCATATATTTGAATGTTTGGTCCCCAGTTGGTAGAACTGTTTGGGAAGGATTAAGAGGTGTGGCCTGTTGGAGGAGGTGTATCTCTGGGAGCTAGCCTTGGGGTTTCAAAAGGCCACACTGTTCCCAGTTAGCTATCTCTGCCTCCTGGTTGTGGATAAAGATATGAGCTCTCAGATACTGCTCCAGTACCATGCCTGTTCACCTGCTGGCATGCTTCTCACCATAATGGTTATGAACTCTAATCCTGTGGAACCATGAGCCCAAAATTAAATGCTTTATTATAAGTTGTCTTGGAGCCGGGCAGTGGTGGTGCACGCCTTTAATCCCAGCACTTGGGAGGCAGAGGCAGGCGGATCTTTGTGAGTTCGAGGCCAGCCTGGTCTACAAAGCGAGTCCAGGACAGCCAGAGATATTCAGAGAAACCCTGTCTCGAAAAACCAAAAAAAAAAAAAAAAAAGTTGTCTTGGTCAGAGTGTTTTATTACAGCAATAGAAAAGTAGCAAAGACAGCCAGTTTAAAAAAAAAAAAAAAACAAAGAAGAAAGATTCATGAAAACAGGCAACATACAGCTATGGTCTGCTAGAGTCTCCACGAAATAAATTGGGGAAAGCTGGATAATAGCTACCAGAAGAGGTGGGGACAGCCAAAAATCTCAAGTCTAATAATGAAGTAAAATAGGAAACTTTACAAGTCAAAAGAATAAAACCAAAATCTGTCCTAGAGAGATTGGTTTATTCTGGGGCATTGCTTCCTCCCATAAGACAGAGTCACTGGGGCCATACTCAAGACAAAGAACCACAAAGAACAAACATTGCACTCTTACTAATGTACATTTAAAGAGGTAAAATAATCAAAATTATTTTGTTTTATTTTTAATCACTCTTATTTTCTCAGAGGAAGTACTTTCAACGTCCAAGAAGGACTAGGTAACCAACTAGGGACCAAACATTCAAATATATGAAGTGTTATACTCAAAAGGAAGGAAGAAAGACAGGAGTTGCATGCAGTAGCAGCAGAGCAGGGGGATCCAGAGAAAACCATCTCCTCGCAGAGCTTAACCTGAGCAATGGCAAGATGTCATTTAACAAGACTCCTGTGGAGTCACAGTTTGATTGCCCCAAACACTCCGTGAACTTCACTCTTGGGAACTCTAGGACTATTATTCCAGGACTGTATACCAAAGCATGGCCAGCAGAATACCCTTAGACTGCAGGGAAAAATGTTTGCACTAGAGTCTTGCAGTGGTTAGCTACAGGAGAACTTAGACATGGATTCCATGCAGCATGCCCGATGCTGGTAAGGAATGTTCAGGATGGGGGACAGCATTTGGGGTAGAACTTCTGATGGACCACCCACACCAGCATCTCTGGCCTGACCAATGTAGGGCCACTATTATGGGACCAGCCCTGTGACTGACCTGTTCTAAGCTTCAGAAAGGAGCTTCAGAGTCAGGAATAGTATTTTCAACCTGAACTGCAATGCATTTCCCAGAGGACTGTCCAGAGATGTGACCAACATCTGTGACTTGATCCATGATGGATCATGCAAGGGTGTGACAGGCATGAGAGAGCCACTGAAGGGACGCGAAGAGAATGGGCAAGGCTGGGACCATCAGTCAGGCACGGTGATGTCATCCCCTTGCCCATCCAGCACTCTCTCCTTCATGCTCTTCTTCTTTTACTCATGCTGCAGACAGCTCTGTCCTACTCTATTATCACTCTTCTTTTTATTCCTCCCTTTATTTTTTCCTTTTTCCCCTTCAATGAGCTTTCCAAACAACCCTAGGGTAACATTCACTGCAGTCTCCGTGGCTCAGCTTCCCAAGACCCGGATCTCTTTGATTGTATTCCGTTACCTCTTTCTTTACACTCTACCTTTAGCCAAAACCACCTCACCCCTTCCTTGACCCTACTGCTCCCCTTTTATCTACTTTTCCTCCATTTTTCTCTATCAACCTGAAACCAGCCACCGTTTTTTCTCTCCCCTGCCCCCATGCTATTCACACCCACAGTAACTAATATCTTAGAGGATGCCATATTGTCTGTGTTCCCTTACTTCCCAAAATGATTAGAGTTTAAAGGTTTACAGCTTGTTATTGCATTATTGGTTTCGTTCATTGTGGGCCTACACTTTGAAAGTGATTGATTTTATAGACAGAACTCTATCTCCAGTGGGGAACTATGAGTAAGTCTGATGTTCCTGTCAGCAGTCTACCAGAGCAGTACAACACTGTGAACTCACTTCTCCCTGGTTCTTCCTGAACACTGAAACCACTTACACTGAGAGAATAAGAGTGACAAAAACAAAACTTCCCTCAGACCTGACAGATAATGTAGAAGTCCCAATACAAAAACACAAGAAACAAGAAAAAACAAAGCAATGTAACTTCTGTAAAGTTGTTAATTTTATAAGTCCTCCAATGAGAGTAAATTCAATGAAACCTTTGACAAAAAAGATTATTAATTTGTTCAAAGAAATCAAAGAAGACTTAAACTCAAGAGAATACAAAGAGCTAAATAAAATAAAGAAGTCAATACAGAGTTGGAAAGTAGAATTCAATAAAGAGAAACTTTTAAGAACTTGAATTACTTGAAAAAAAGGGGGGCTCAACAAGCCAAAGAAAACTCTGTGTAGAAAGCTCCACCGTCAGATCAAGGGCATGACAGATTATCAATATTACACGACAAGTTAGAAGAATTAGAATATACAGATGATGAGAAAGTATGAAAGAGCATTCAAGATCCATGTGACATTATGAAAAGACAAAAATCTATGAATTGTGGGTATAGAAGAAGGAGAATAGTATGTTAGTCATAGAAAAATATTTTCAATAAAATCATGGATGAAAACTCCCCAAATCTAAGAAAAGAAATGCCCATCTATATGCAAGAGGCATTTGTAACACCAAACAAGACCAGAAAATAACATCCCATGTCATGTTATAGTTGGAACATCCTACAAAGCAAAGAAAATACACTGAAAGTTGCAGGAAAGAAACACCAAGTCACTCACAAAAGTATATCAAGCAGTGATAGATTCCCCAACATAAACTGTATAAGTCAGGAAGTTTACAAAGATTTATTCTGGGGCTAGTGAGGTGGCTCAGCAAGGAATGGTGCTTGCTGCCCTGAGTTAGATCTCTGCAACCCACCATGGTAGAAGGAGAGAACCAAGTTCTGTAAGCTGTCCTCTCACAGCCACACTCATACTGTCACACATGCACTTGTACACACACACACACACACACACACACACACACACACACACTCAGTAAATAAGTGAATAAATGTATTTTAAGCTCTGAAAGACAACTGCCAACCCAAACTGTTAAACACACAAAACAACATACCATAATTGACAGAGAGAGAAAACACTTGCGCAATAAAAACAGGCTAAAGGAATTCAGAGCCATAAAGTTAACTCTACAGAAGAGCCTTATAGAAACCTTTGGACTGAGGACAAAGGTACACTCATCCGTGAGGCAGCAGTAAAGAATGAGCTACACTAGAACAGTACTTAAGCAAATGAATAATGAGAACACATCAAACCACATAAAATCAAATGAATGATAGAAATTAATACATATTTTCAAATAATAAGTCCGAATATTAATGAACTCAATTTTTCAATCAAAGGCACACTGTCGATTGGGAGTCAAAATAGAATCCATGTATCTGCTGCTCTAAGAAATACATATTATTATAGTAAACAGATACAACCTTGGGGTAAAAGGACGGAAAAAAACAAATGGAACTAGGAAATAAGCAAGTCCTAATAGTTGGGAAAATGATTTCAAAGCAGAATTATTTGGAAGAGATAAAGAAGGCCATTTCAAACTGATTAAGAGAGACAATCAAAAAGACATTACAATTTTAAACATATGACCACCAAATATGGTACACATGGTGTACCCAGTTTCATACAATAAATGCTTCTGGATGTAAAAACACAAATTAATCCCAATACAATAATTGTGGATGACTTCAATACCCCACAATCACAAATAGAGATGTCATCTAGAAAAACAAACAAGCAAACAAAAATCAAAACCATCAGAATCAAGTGACATCTTAAGTCAAACACTTAACCAAATCTACAAAACATTCCATCTGAACACAACAGAATACACACTCTGCTCAGCAGCTTATGTCTCAAAAATGCATTATGTGATAGGACACAAAGCAAACCTTTATTTATTTATTTATTTATTTATTTATTTATCTATCTATCTATCTATCTATCTATCTATCTATCTATCTATTTATTTATTTATTTATTTATTTATTCATTTATTTATCTGAGGCAAAGTTTCTCTCTGTAACAGAAGGCTGTCTGTCCTGGAATTCGCTTTGTAGACCAAGCTGGCCTCTAGCGTACTGCCTCTGCCTCTGCCACATGAGTGCTGGGACTAAAGGCATGTGCTAACACCATGGTGTTAGCACATGCCTTGTTCACAATGCAAAATTTAATAAATTTAGGAAAATTGAAACAATTCCTTATATGCTATCTGACCACAGTGGATATAGCCAAAAATCCATAGAAAGAGAAAGTAAAGAATATTAAAAAAAAAAAACTCATGGAGATTGAACAACACATTATTGAATGGGTCATTGAAGAAATCAAGAAAGAAAAATTGAAGAATTTTCTAAAGAAAAAGAAAATGAAAACATAACATACCAAAAATTATAAGATACAATGAAAGTAATCCCAGGAGGAGGGAAGATTATAGCTATAAGAACCTCTGCTAAAAGGTGAAGGAATCTCAGATAATTTAATAATGCACCTTAGGACCTCAAAAAAAGAACAAGTCAGATTTGAAATTAGTAGATGAAAAGAAATAATTGAGACAGTGGAAGAATTAATGAAATGGAAACTTAAAAACCCACACAAAGATTTCAGGAAATGAAGTTGTTTCTTTGAAAAGACAAGCAAGATCAACAAATCAGCTGGAGGGTGGGGGGAGATTGGAGTCTCAAATTAATGAAATTGGAGATTACAGAGCAAAAAATACAACAGGTACCTTTGAAATTCAAAAAAATCATAATCACTAGTTGGTTTCATTCTTAGTGGACTGTACCCTGTTCTTTTGGCTATACATAGCTGCCAGGTAGGAATCAAGCCCTCTGCCATAGAAATAAAACATCTTAAGTTACTGGATTAGAGTTTCTAAGCCTGTGTTTAGAAAGATATTATTTCGTGTTTTACTTCAGACTGTGTTTACAGCATATTTTGGGTCTAGACAATATAAAATACTCAGAAAGGCCCTTCAGTTATCTGAACCTGGCTTAGAAATTCATTATTGAAACAAATATATATAACACAAATAAAATTATAAAAATAAAGAGGACATACTTTAAAAGCACATATTTTACTAAATTGGGAAATCTAAAAATCTGTATGATTTCTAGATGCATATGACCTATCAAAATTAAACCAAAGTGAGATAAATAGTGTAAGAAACATATATATTATATATAAGTATAGCAAGCAACAAAATTGAAGCAATAATAAAATAAAGCCATCCTAACTTGGGGCGACTGTCAAAGCTGGGGGAAAGTGAGTGGAGAGCTATGTAGTGCTGACTTCCAGGAAGACAAGGCAGTTACACTCTTGAACTCACAACAACCATGATTACCTGTACAAGCTCTACACAAAATTTGGCCTGTCAATATTCTGACATAGAAGGGGGAGGAGCTCATGGACCCCTACCTCTATCTGAGGATTTATATGCAATTAGTGATTGGTGGGGAGAAAGAGATTTTTCCTCAATGGTGTAACTACTTGTAATGTACCCATACACAGGGGTGTCTGTGTGTCTGTGTGTGTGTGTGTGTGTGTGTGTGTGTGTGTGTGTGTGTGTGTGT
>CAJQZJ010034238.1:4202817-4230229 GCA_907164525.1 Lophiomys imhausi
GTGTGTGTGTGTGTGTGTGTGTGTGTGTGTGTGTGTGTGTGTGTGTGAGAGAGAGAGAGAGAGAGAGATTAGTTGGGAAGAGAAATATGATTAATGGGAGTGGAAGGGGACCAAGACAGGGTAATAAAGGGTGAATACAATCAAATTACAGTCAATAAATGTATGAAAACATTATAATGTAGACCTTTATTATGTATAATATATATATATGCTAATAAAATATTTATATAGTCTCAACTGAAAATGGATTGCAGACCAATTTTCCTGATGGACATAGATGTAAATATTTTCAAGAAAGTTATCAAAAATTCAAGAATACATCAAAAAGATTTTTCACAATATAAATAAAATAAACCTTAGGGACTGAAGAGATGGCTCAGTGATTAAGAGTACATTCTGCTCTGACAGAGGACTGAAGTTCGATTCCCAACACCCATTTTTGGCAGCTGACAACCACCATTATCTTCAGCTCCATGGGAAACCAACACCTTTGGTTTTCGTGGGCTCCTTTTCTCACATGAACATTCCCTCCCACACACATATGCAAAATTAAAAATAAATCAGTTAATAATTTTAAAAGATCATTCACTGTGATCAAACTGGCATAATTCCAAAGATGCAGGGATGTGTGCACAAAGGACAGAAAACACAATACTCTCTCCATTGATACAAAGAAGGCTTTTGAGAAAATCCAACATCCCTTCACAATACATGTATGCATGCATGCTCACACACGCGCGCACTTCCATTTTCTAAAGGAAGTTGCAAACTAGTTTAATGAGGTACGTTTCTCAGTTTAGAGATGAGAGAAGAGTGTTGATATTGTTAAACTCAAGTGGTACAAACATTCTTTCTCAAGAAAATGTAGCTCATTTGTTATTGTTTCTAATACTCTTGCTTGATCTATCTCTTGAAAAGGGGTCAGCTGTGGTGGCCTATGCCATTAATCCCAGAATTTGGGAGGCAGAGAAAGGCATTTTGCAGAATTCAAGGCCAGTCTGGCCTACAAAGTGAGTTCCAGAATAGTTAGCACTATGAAAAAAAAAAAGTCTCAAAAAGAGTGTGTGGTGTATGTGGGGTTGGGGGGGGGGGTGCTATATTGTGTTGGCAATTTTTCCTTCCTTCTTGTTGGTTTGTTTATTTATTTAAAACAGGATCTCATTTAGCCCAGGCTAGCCTTGAGCTCATTATGTATGTAGTATGACCCTGAACCTCTGATCCTCCTGTTTCCAGAACAGGGTTACAGATCTGAGTCACCATACTCATCATATGGGGTACAGGGATTGAACTCAGGCCTTTGACCAGCTAGTAGCAGAACACGTGGTGGATGTGATTGGACTCTGAATACAGTTTACCTATGGGCTCAATGGGTAAATGTCAGTGTATAACATTTAGAAACAAGGCTCAGTGGTTAAGAAAGACCACCCCTTTTTGTATAATACTTTTATTAATTCTTTGAGAATTTTATACACACATACAATGAATTTTGATCATATTAATTTCCCACTCTTCCCTCTAACTCCTTCCAGATCCACTCCCCAACTTCTCATTCCCTTCCAACGTTGGGTCCTTACTTTTAAAAAATTATTACCCCTTGAGTCCAATTTGTGTTCCCCTATATGCAAGGATCTAGGGCCATCCACTGGTGTGTGGGGATCACCCTGTTTTAAGAAGCAAAAGTAACAGAGAAACCTCTTACCTACAAAAAATAATAGAGACCCCCTTACCTCCCCCCAAAAAAAAGGTAAAAAAATCACCTTATAAGACACATTATTCACTGTCTCCAGAGTCATATGATGTTCCCGGTCAGCTGTTGCAGAAATCAAATTTCCCTTTGAAAAACAGAATCCTAAACCACCAAAGACTTCTCAGGCTCTAAATGCATTTCCCTGTGTGACAAAAGAGTAATTCTGAATTTGATAGACCACGTTTTTATATCTGAGTGATTTAATTTTTGTAGCAATTCTCCAAGGTCCCAGTTATTTTTTTTTCTGTTTAAAATAACTGCATCCTTTAATGGCAGTAATACAATTACTGGATTAAGAGACCACATGAGAGAAGGCAGGTGAGGTTTCTGGAAGACAGATACCGAGTACAAAGGCGGTGGGATGATCATTGTAAAAATACAGTACGTTATATGCATATTTGCACCGTCGACTTTCAACTCAGAAATACTATTTACACTTTTGTTACAATCCTGATTAGAGAACAATTTTTCTTTAAAAGTGTGGCCTGATGGTGAGTGGGGATTCAAGCGGAGGTCCTTGTCCCATGAGGGTCTTCAGCTAACTATTCCAAGAAGAGGGCTCCAGATTCCATCTCACCCACAGACTGAAGCTTTAAAAACTCATTTAATTTTTATTTTTTTTTGTTTTTTATTTTTATTTTTTAGCAAATGAAAAGTTTTCTTTCTCTAATGTAGACCAGGCTGGCTTTGAACCTGTGATCCTCCTGCCTCTGCCTCCTGAGCTCTGGGATGACAGGTGCACACTACCAAGCCTGGCTTTTACAAAAGACAATTTTCAAAGGGTGGAGGGGATTCAAACACTGCCACACTGTATTCTTCCTATCCTATGCTCCCTCATGGCCTCATAGCCAAGGCTGGAGCCCAAAGACAAATCTCATTGATGATTGTTTAAAAAAACAAAACAAAACAAAATAAAAAACAGAAGACAAACAAACCAACCTGATCTTGGTGCACTGGCCCCATGGGTTGTGAGCCTGTGGGGCACAAGCCCCTCCCACCCTGGCTTCAGGACCCAAACTGTTTTGAAGGGATTTCTCTTTGGGTTGTGGAAGGAAGGTATGAGGGAACAGGGGTAGGGGCAGGATGAAGCCTAGGCGCCTGTCCCCTCCCCTGAAGTGGAGGAGAATCCACTGGCTGTATGTGTCAGGTCTCCTTATTAGCAAGAAGGAAGCAGCTGGGCCAAGAGACTTGGTATAAAAGAGGCAACCTGCAAAAGAGCAGACCTCTAGGGCTTGGCAAGTGACCCAGAGGCAGCAAGGCCTGCAGGTCTTGCCCAGTTCCCTGATCCAATCTTAGGGACATGGTCTCAGGAAGAGTCTCCCCTGGGGCTCTGTGGACAAGGCCAGCCCTAGGTTGGCTAGTGGGGAAGGCTGTGGAAATGCCTCCACTGTGTGGGATCTGGCATGTGCCTTGGGCCTCCCCACCTGAAGGGGCCTGGTCCCATTCCTAGAAAGGGAACAACACACCACTTTGGACCCAGCTAGACACCTACTGTTTCCTCAGGCCCCACTTTGGGAAGCACCCATGAATCCAACACCGCAACAGACCACTGATGCCCGGCTTCTGTTAGCTTTGGAGGGAAAAGCAAACACCATCCGGTACTCTACAGATAACATGGCTAAGGGGCGCGAAAGCAGCTGGCAGACATACTTCGCCAGGGCCACACTTGGCCTCCCTCCTTGGGGGTCTGGCAGGTGGCCACATCACGGATCCTTGAGCTGTCAGGCCAGTGGCACAGGACAGGTAATACTGAGGGAGAATGCTATGAGGGGCTGTCCCACCCCTGCAAGGCTTGCTGCTTGCAAGTCTGTCTTACCAAGAGTCTCCTGAAGGGCTGAAGGGTGTCACTTTCAGGACAGAGTAATTCTGAATTTGATGGAGCACGTTTTTATATCTGAGTGATTTAATTTTTGTAGCAATTATCCGAGGTCCCAGTTATTAACCCCATTTTTCAGATGATGAAAATGAGGCTCAGACAGGTGAACACGCTTCCTGCCGACCTTCCAGTGGGGAGAGGGAATGTTAAATCCGGGCTGGTTCACAAGTGCTCTTCATGAGCATAAGTTCCACAGATGGGAACAAATGTGCATCCCTCCAGAAGAGAGCTCCTTTGGGGCTTTTCAGTCAGTTCTTAGATTTCTCTTTCTCTCTTTCATTCTCATACCCCACAAATCTTATGTTCCAGGAGGTTTTGAACCCTGGGGTGAAGAGACTGGCCAGGACTTCTGGGTCAGTTCTGTTTTCCTTCCCCGGAGCCTCAGGAAAGTCTCGGTAGGTAGAGAGGCTCTGGTTAGTGGGTACCACCACACTAGATACTGCTGCCATCCTGGAGGGTGTGGGGAAAGCAGCGGGGGGTGGAGGTGGGGGGCATTGCCATCGCCATGGGGATGCGACGCTTTCCAGGGCTATGTGGCCAGCATTGTCCCCCAAACAAGGCTCCCTTGTTTGGTAGAAATAGAGGGTGCTTCTCACTGGTGTTTTAGTCCTAAATAAGGATCCACTTTTCAACAATGCTTCCTTGTGTACTGGGTGACATTTTTTTCCCCCAGGATTACAACACTTGTCTTCCAGATTCGTAGTAAGCTCCTAAGTGTCTTTCCTGCAGTGTTTCTTTTTTTTTTTGGTTTTTCGAGACAGGGTTTCTCTGTGTAGCCCTGGCTGTCCTGGACTCACTTTGTAGACCAGGCTGGCCTCGAACTCACAAAGATCCGCCTGCCTCTGCCTCCCAAGTGCTGGGATTAGAGGCGTGCGCCACCACTGCCCGGCTTTCTTTTTTTAATAGAAAGTAACTATTTAACTTTTTCTTTAACTTTTTTTTAAAACATTTTTTTATTTATCTATTATGTATACAGTATTTGCTCTACATATATGCCCGGGCAGATCTCAATGTAGATGGCTGTGAGCCACCATGTGGTTGCTGGGAATTGAACTCAGGACCTTGGGAAGAACAGCCAATGCTCTTAACCTCTGAGCCACCTCTCCAGCCCTCTTTAACTTTTTATATCATAATTAATTACAACTAATTAACGAAATGAGTGCAAAGCAACTTCCCAATATAAACACCATATTCCTACTCTAAACTACACACAATTTGTAAGAAGACAAAAAGTCTCATTTCTCACTGGTTTACTTTCTTAATATACTATTTTTTAAACATTTGTTTATTTCTTCAAGTTACATCACAATCAGATTCCCCTCCTTCCTCCACTCTGGGTCCTACCCTCCTGCCCTCTTCCCCCTCACCCTCCTAACTGCTTTTTTTTTTTTTTAAATTTAAGATGCATCTCCCCCCCCAACAGCTCCCCCTTTTAGTCCAATAAAAGGTTCTTTTTCTTATAACAATAAACACAATATAAAACAATAAGAACAATTAGGCCACAATTATGAAAACTATAAGGTATAACATACATTCCCAATGTCTAGTTCATACATATGTGGCAATTAATATGAATATTCTATTATCTATCTTTCTCAATGAGTTTAAAGTTCTATATGTAGCTCAGTTTCCATCCTAACTTGCATTACCAACTTAAAAACATCTTCTTAGACCTTGAACATCCTTTTAATTCCTAAACAACTTAAAATTTAACTGTGAGACTATAACTATCTAGTCTTCAACCACATCAGAGACCTGAGGACAAATATATCTGAATAAACAGAAAGTACAGAGCCAGCAGCTTCCAAAACTAAGAAATGACAGACAACTGGTGCATGGACAGTCCCCAATTTCTCTCAATACATTGGAGCATCTTCTTCAGCCTTTTGGCCCAGGATCTCTGACAGAGATTGTGTCTGTGTGATACAATTGTGAAGCAGGAATTGTGTAGGACTTGCCTACCCTGTCTTTGCAGAGCTAGGCTGATGATCTTGTTAAACAAGGTTTAGGAGGTGAGGCCCAGGGATTTCTCTCTTTTTCTTTTCTCTATCCTTCTTTCTCTCCTATGTGGGGGGAAAAGACTTGAAAAGAAAAAAAATGGGGGGGGATATAGACATGATATAGGAATGACAAAGAAAAAGGGATAGATTGTTGAATGAGCTCTTATATCTTTGTATGTTGATACAAAATTAAGATTATATTTGGCTACATTGGTATTGTATTGATCTTTGCATATTAATACAAAATTAAGGTTAACTCTTTTTAAAGTATTGTATCTATGTAATGCTTAAAAATGCAGTGTGAAGTTTTGGCCTTTTGATAGCAACTGTCATAAACTGTTTAGGATAATTAAGGAATGCAAACTAATAGTCATTTAAACTTGTCATTTTGTTAGGTACTAACATAGTGTATCACAGATGTTTTCTAAGTTAATCAGAAATCAAGTTGCTAATAGACAAGTAACATTTGCTTATCCAAATACATGGAGTTAGATAGGTGGTCTTCAAAAACCTCAAGAGCTCTGTAGAATATGGCATTCAAAGATGTTTTCTTACCATAAGATTTTTTTGATATTGAGACATGTCAGCTCCTGACAGCACCCCCATTCTACTCCAAGTAGATTATTAGCATTGAAGAATCTCCATTTGGAGATGGTTGCATTAGTGGCAAGCTTGTTACTGGACAAAAGAAATCCCTCGCATCAATTGTAGACAGAATGCTGTCCAAAAAGGACAAAACTTGGAAGCAGTTAAGTCCTACAGCGTTTTGAAAGAACCTTTGGCATATTTGCTGCATATCCTGAAGTCTTGGGAGATGCGTCTGGTATGATAAGGGCTCCGTGTTATCCTGGGCAGACTCCAGGATTTCCACAGCATCCAGGGAGCAGATGAAAAGCTGTCGGGACAGAGGAGACACACCCTGAATGGGAACGCGATAATGTGGAGAGAGCCCTTGGAGCAATCATCTTCGGTTATTTCAGTTCAGCCTAGGATCAACAGCATAGTTATCTTCCACGTTTTTCAAGTGAGAACTGTAACTGGGTAACTGGAACGAGATCACACCGCTGGTGAGATCCCAGACCTGCTCCCCACTTCTCCTGCATCCCGCTTGCTTATCCTGACTTCCAGCCATCCATGCCTGCATGGTTGGAAGCCCACACCGGAAGTTCCCCCTTCCCTCCCTTCCCCCTCTCTTTTTCTTTCTCCTCATTCAAGTCTTACTTTCTTTCTTTCTTTCTTTTTTTCTTTTTTTTTTTTTTGCTTTTCTCTATAGAAAAAAATAAAATCAACAGATTCTCATTCCCAATGGCAACATTGATTTTTTTAAAGCCCTCAGGCTAGGAATAAAGCAATAAGACCAGCATGAGCTCTCTGACAAGCATAAGATTCCTCCCTTCAACCCCCCACCCCAAGACCTTGAGCAGGGAGAAAGCTGTACTTCTCTCTAAATGAAAGACAGGATTCTAAAGATGTCAATGTTCTAAATTAACCTACAGGTAAAGTAATTCTAACAATGTAACAGATCACAGTACTTGAAAAACTGGGTTTAGAGTCCATACTAGAACAAACAAAACACACACACAATGAAGAAAAGGACCTGACTTCAATTCTCTAAATATTCTAACTTAACCTTAAATAACCCATATTGTGTAGTTACAGAAAGGCAAAAATCAAACAGAACCTAAAGGGATAATTCAGAATCAAAGCTATACACAGCAGGAAGGTTAGAAAAACGTCTTAATGGGACAAAAAAATTGTCCAGATTTTTTTTGGGAAGGGTTGTAGTCCCAGAAAACATGGGCATCATGAGGGCAACATCCAGTTGGGTTCTAATTCTAATTAAATTCTAAAATTAACCAAATTTCAAAACAACTCACAAAGAAACCAGAGGAATAAAAGATAGCACTGTGGTTTTTATTACTCTAATTGGGAGAGCCTATGGCAGATGGCTCAGAAAGACACTATTCTAGAAGCCATTGACAAAAGACCAGCAGTTTCTACTTCAAAAACTTAAAAGACCTTATTACCAACATGGCTGGGGTTTCCCCGGAAAAGATTCATTTGCTGGGACACTGGGAGGTGATGAACCTTTAAGAAGTAGAGTAAGTGGGAAGTCTTCAGGTTATTTATGGTTTCCCCCACTCCCAAAGGGACTGTGGAACCCTCGTCTCTCTAGTTTCCTGTCTGGCAAGGGAACTTCTGTCTCATCCATTTTCCTACCAAGATGTTACCTACCAGGAGGCCAAATCAATGAGATGGGAGTCCAGGACTTTGACTCTCTAAAGCTTTGAGCTAAATGAGCCTCTTTTCAGGGTGCTGAGATGGTGCATCAGCAGTAAGGGGGTCTCAGGGCCCACATGGTGGAAGAGGACCAACTCCTAAGGCCTGTTCTCTGACCTTCAGACTCACACCATGGCATGTGAACACACATGCAGATGCAGATACATGTGCAAACAAGTAAATGAATGTAAAATAAACAAACAAGCCTCTTTTCTTTATAAGTACCATGCTGTGGCCATTGTATTACAACAAAAAAATGATAAATATAGATTTATAGATCAAAAGATATACAAAACCGAATATGCTATGGAAATGTATGGGCAGCTCCTAAATCATCATAGAGAAACAGCTCTACACAATGCCCCAGCAGGAACCTCAGTGAAGCCTGCAAGATCAGCTTCTGCCTACAAACCCCTTAGGTCATCTAAACAGCTGAGAACAGAAGGACTGAACATAAAAGGAGTGTACTAACATTTTTAATCATTTTTCCCATTTGGGTTGGGGCCCCAAACAGGTCTACTACGACCCAAATCAGCAGGAAGTCACTTTAAGAGAGCGATGTCCCATGCCCAGAGGGTGGGGAGGGTGTTTCTCCGCCCTTCTTTTTGGTTATTTGAAGGTTAACTGAAAACTCTGTTATGTAGGGGAAGAGACTACAAGCTGATAAATGATCCTGTCTTAATGGGTTTTGGAGATTAGCCCCAGGGAATTCCTACTTTTCCTTCTCTGTATCCTTCTTCCTCTCCTATGTAGGAGTGCATGGGCTTGAGAAAAATGAGATATAGTCATAGCACAGGAAGGTCCAAGAAGAAGGGGCAGATTATTGAATATGCCCTTATACCTTTGTATATTGATACAAAATTAGTAGGTTATTTGGCTAAAGTGGTATTGACCATTGTTTATTGTGCAAAAATAAGATTGTATTGGATTACATCGGTATTGATCTTTGTATATTGATACAAAATTAAGATTATAGTTGGCCACAATGGTATTGACCCTTGCATATGGACGTAATATTAAGATTATATTGGGCTACATAGGCATTGATCTTGGTATATTGATACATAATTAAGAGTATATTTAACCACAATTGAATAGATCTTTGTATATTGATACAAATTTAAAGATAATGCTTCCCAATGGTATCATACCTAGAGATACTTAAAAATAAAATGTGAAGCTCTGACCGCTTGATACCAACCGTCTAAAACGGTCTAGGATAGTTAAAACATACTCCTAGTCATGCAAACATGTCTCTTTGTTAGCTACTATGACAGTCTATCACAGATATTCTTTAAACTACCCAGTAATCAAGTTGCTAAGAGACAAGCAACATTTGCTTATCTAAATACAAGAGATGGTTAGGGCATCTTCAAAAACCCCTAGAGATCTGCAGAATATGGCATTCAAAGATGTTATCTTAAATCAAGATTTTTTTTGATATCGAGACATATCAGCGCCTGACAGCACCCCCTATTCTACTCCAAGTAGAAGATAAGCATCGAAGAACCTCCACTGTAAGATGGTTGAATTAGTGGCAAGCCTTTCTCTTGGCATGAAAAAACCCCTTGCACCAACTGCAGACAGACTGCTGTCCAAAAAGGACAAAACTTGGTAGCAGGGAAGTCGACAGCCTAACTCTGCCAAGACAGGGTAGGTAAGTCCTTCATAATCCCTGCTCTACAACAAATGTCTGTCAGAGAAACAGGACCCAAAGGCTGAAGATTGATGCTGAAATGTATGGAGAGAAAATGGGAACTGTCCAGGCAGTTACTGGTATGTTCTTTCTTAGTTTTGGAAGCTGCAGGCTCTGCACTTCCTATATAAGCAAATATATTTATCCCTCTCAGGTCTCTGAGGTGGTTGAAGAATAGACAGATAGAATCTTATAGTTAAATTTTGAACTGTTTAGGAATCAAGAGGGTGTTATAGATCTAAGAAGATACTCTTAAAAGTGTGTTGCAAGATAGTATGAATGTTGAGTCACATATAGACCTTTATACTCATGGAGTTGGGTAGATAGTAGAATGTTAAAGTCAGGGTCCAAATAGGTATAAACTGAACATTGGGAAGGTATACTGGGCCAATTTAATCTCATAAATGTGGCATATTTATATCTATTGTTTTGTATAATACTTACTGTTATAAGAGAAGGAACCAGCTGTTGGACTGAAAGGGGAAACCTCTGGAGGGAAGAGGGTGGAAGGGCGGGTTAGGAAGGGGGAATAGGGAGGGGTTTGTTACTGAGATGTAACTTGAAGAAAAAAAAATAAAGTATTTATAAAAAAAAAACACAGAAAAAAAAATCTAAGTTCAAAAAAAATGAGTTGGGAAGTGGTGGCACATGCCTTTAATCCCAGCACTCAGGAGGCACATGAGTCCGAGGCTAGCTTGGTCTACAGAACGAGTTCCAAGACAGCCAGGGCTACAAAGAGAAACCCCATCTCAAAGAAAAAAAAGGGGGTGGGGAGACTTCACAAAAAATATAATATAGATGGGTGTGGTGGTTCGTGCCTGTAATCTCAGTCCTCAGGAGGGAGACTAAGGCAGGAAAGATGTCATTAATTTGTGAACAGCCTGAATTATGTCAGTTCCTGGCCAGCCTGGCTACAGTTTGAGACCCTGTCTCAAAAACAAAAAACAAAAAAACCAACCCCCCCACCAAAAAAAAAAAAAAAAAAAACAGCCAAAATCATCTTAGGGAAGATGAAAAGCTGCTTAAATGGAAAATAAACAAAAGACACAGTTTATATTTGATTTGGTTTTTAAAAACTTCAGTGAAGTCTGTGTGTACAATTCAGTAGTAGACGCTTGCCTAATATGAAGTAGACTCTGGATCCTACTTCCCTCACTGATAAACATTCTGTATATTAGCACCAGCATTATCAGATGAAAAGAAGCATTTCCATGCATGGTGTGTCAGAGTGTGAATTAGTACTATTTTTATGGTAACTTCTATTAAGAGTGTTTTTGTAATACTGGGGTTCAAATCAAGGGCCTTTTGCATGCTAGGCACACACTATACCACAGAGCTACACATTCAGCCTTCACTATTATATTTCTTTACACCATTTCTAGACACCTGACAACATAGTCACAAAGCTGGTGAGCATGAATGATCATTGAAGCTCTATTTCTTTTTTTTTAATTTAATTTTATTTCTTCAAGTTACATCTCAATTGCAATACTGTCCCTACTCCCCCATCCAATCCCACACTCCCACCCTCTTCCCCTTCAACCCACTCATCCCCTTCCTTTTTCTTTTAAGTTTAAGGTACATCTTTTCCCCCCACCAGCTCCCCCTTTCAGTCCAACAAATGGCTCTTTCTCTTATAACAATAAATATAATACAAAACAACAGAAATAAATAGGCCACAATTATGAGAGTTATATGGCTTAGCATACATTCCCAATGTCCAGTCCATATTCATTTGGCACCTGACTTTAACATTCTACTATCTAACCATCTCCATGAGTTTAAAGTTCTATATCCAACTCAGCTTCCATCCTAATTTGCATCACAATTTCAAAAACATCTTCTTAGATCCAGAACACCCTCTTGATTCTTAAACAACTCAAAATTTAACTATGAGACTCTAGCTATCTATTCTTCAACCACCTCAGAGACCTGAGAGGGATAAATATATCTGATTATATAGGAAGTGCAGGGCCCGTAGCTTCCAAAACTAAGAAATGACAAACCAGTGGCTGCCTGGACAGTTCCCATTTTCTCTCCATACGTTACAGCATTGATCTTCAGCCGGTTGGCCCCGTTTCTCTGACAGACATTGATTGTAGAGCAGGAATTATGAAGGACTTGCCCTGCCCTGTCTTGGCAGGAAGCTCTATTTCTAATGAAGAAAACTGGAAAAGAGAAGGAAGGTTCCTGGTTAAGTGTTGCATAAGTGATGCCCACATTTGCTGAGGATACTATGTGGTGACCTGAAGATGTGCTAGAGTTTGATCGCCTCACAAAAGGGCTCCAAGGGACAAGGGCAAGAAACCAAGTACTCTGAGCAAACAGGTTCTAGTTCTTTGTGCAGTTTGCCATGGGTTTCTGTGATGCTGTCTATGGGACCCAGAGCCTTGTGCCTGCCTGGCAGGTGCTCTTCCAAACAGCCCAGGATAACTTTTATTCTTCATACATCTGTCACATTGCTTGTAATATTTATTCTAGGCATATTTTGATTATGAAATCCACAAATAAAAGAGTCCTTACTGTGGTTCAAGTAATCACAGCAGTGTTACTATGGTTGTAGTGTGTCCAGTAAGTGTCCCCAGGACCCAGTGACCAAAAGAGACCAGGCCACAGCCTCTGATGGCAGAGGGTAGAGACCCAAGGGAACAAAGGGAAGTCTATGCTGACCTGCGCCAGAGAGGAGCAGCTGGAGCAGCAGCCTCTTCCTGCTCTCGGTTCAAGTCCTAGCTATCTGTAGGATGCTTGGTTAAGCTTAAGCAAGACTCTGTCCTTCATTTCCTCTTCTGCTTGGCCTTCAATGGAACAGCTTCCTGAAGCAGGAAGGGCGTTACCCAGCTAGGAGGGATCCATTTTCTATTTCTTGGTAAACCCCCTTCTATCATAAGGGGAAGGGCATTATGTCTCTCCTTCTTCCTCTCCTTCTCTAAAACCTTAGTTCTTGCTTAGCTGAAACCCGACAAGGAGGGGGCAGGAGGGAACTTCTTAAGGCATATTTGTAAAATATATTTGGAATTCCTGATTTAAAACTTTCTAATCCAAATGCTCCAAAATCTTAAACTTTTTCAGCACAGACAGGACACTTTGGGAAATTCTGCACAATAAAACTTGGTTTCATCCCTAAAGTTATTTATAATATTGTTGTATAAAATTCCCTTCAACCTATGTATATAAAATGCATAGGAAAGATGATTGTATTTTGTGTTCGGACTTGGGTCTCATCCAGAAGATAGCTCATTACAAATATGAAAATACTGTAAACTGAAAAATTTGGAAACCTGAAGTACTCCTGACCCCAAACATTACTGTTATATAGGGGACAATTAACCAGCATATGTGCACATAGATGCTAGACTTTGCACTACACAGCATTTGTCTGAAGGGGGAATAACCCAAACTTTTAGAAAATTAAAGACATTATCAGCACTTGTAACAAAATTACTCTATACTACTTCAAGTCAGTTTATTTTGTACCTTTTTGTACTTTCTAAGATTCCTCTCCTCTACTCCTAATTATTTTGCACTATTTTCAGATTCCCCACCACCACCCTGGTATGTTGATTTGCTTAAGGCTCACGGGATAACTAGTTATAATTAAAAGTGATCTAAAAAGCAAATAAATAAAAGCAAAAGAAATAATTGTACATACACCAAAGAATGACCAGGTGTGAGCCTGTAACAGAATGACCTGGTAACCTCAGTTCTGCCTGTGGGTGCTGGCCTCTTAGACCACAAGGGCATGAGTTTTTTCATCAGAAAATTAAGTAAATTGGGTGATAAGAGTTTTCATTTCCCTTCCACTGGTAAAAGCCAGAGACTTGTGCTGATTTTCAGAAATGGCATCGACAACATTATATGACTAGTTAGCATACGAGTTCTGACTATGTGCCAAGAACTAGGCTTTGTGGGTGTACCTGTGCAGGTGCATGCATGCGTGCCTGCATGTGTGTGTGTGTGTGTGTGTGTGTGCATGCCTGTGTGTGTTACTATATTATCTTGTTTGAGTCTTATAATAACCGTTTGCAGCAGAGATGATTCTGTCCATTATACAGATGGGAAAACTGAGGCTCAGAGAGAGATAATACACAACTGCAAATGGGGGGTCAGGATCATAGTCTGGATTTAATTCCAAACTTTGTGCTTTTAATCCAAGAAGTGGCCATAACCTTTGGTATGAGTCACGTTCAGGATACCTTTGCATTGTATGGTTACTGCTGCTGTGTTGGGGGCAAGGGAGAAAGAGGAGGCAGGCAAGGCCCAGAAGCCCTCCCTTTAGTCACAGGAAATGAATCAAGAGCTTCCACTCTCTGGAATGTGCAGTCTACTAAGCTAACTCATGTCATACTAGGCTAGAGATTTATAGATGTAACAATATTCTGAAAGTTTCCAAGAAGGTGGGGAGTGATTTGAGCAGCAGAAGACAGTTAACCCTCCTGATAGAGTCTGGAAAAGATACTTCCAGGTCAGGTCCCCTGGCCAGCTTTGATGCCAGGGATTCACTTATTGTGTGATTAAGCAGTGGGTTTGTGTTTCCAGAGCAAGTGATTCTAAAGCTGTTTATGTATTACACTAAAACACATGGGAAAAAAAAAAAAAAAAAAACAACCCTAAAAGCATTTAAGAGCAATCAAAGCATCTGGAAGTTCAGTTTCAATTTCTGCATTTGCTAAACTCTTCATCAAGTAAATCAGTAATTTTTTAAATCCAAGAATTTAAAAAAGCAATTAGCTTTTAAAATGTATACGCCCTTACCAGAACACTTAGTATATTTATAACTGAACCATTTTTCAGTTGCCTTCTTTCATTTTCTTTACTTAGACATGTCCTGTGAACTCTCCCTTGGGTAATGTTGCTTTTTGGATTTTGACAGATGAATGGGTATGTAATGCCTTACATGCCAGAGAGACTTATGGATAAATGCTACAGTAAATGTTTGTACAGTGAGCTTCTAGCATATGGCAGTGAGCAGTCTTCTCTTATTTGGGATTAGGTATATCAGATGTTGATCAGGTTGAGCTGAAGTTTCATCATCAAACCATCATGTCAAGGTACCATCATGTTCAATCTCTAAGAAGTCAATTAGAAATTGTGGTGAGCAGGAGCTGGCTGTGGTGGCACATGCTTGAAATGACACTCAGGAAATGAGACAGACAATGTGTGAGTCTGGGGTTAGACTGAGCAATTTAGTGAGACCCTGTCTCCAAAACATGTGTTTATGTCCAAGTCCCCAGTAACCCTTTGACTGCTTCAATTAGCGTATCTATTGTACTAAGGGCCAAATCCAACACAATTTAGAATATGCAGTAGGTATTTTATCTTTCAGAGAAGCCCCACTTCCAAACCCTAGTCATTTAGCTACTCATGATTTTGCCTCTTGGGCCTTTCTAGGTAACTCTAATGACTCCCTGTCTAGGCTGTTTTACTAAGCGTGCAGAGATCTCGGTAATGGTGAGTGAGCGTGTTTGTGTATGTGTAAAGAGGTGTTTTATATAATGTGAAAACAAAGGAAGCTGAGAGCTGTTTTTATTTTCAAGTTCCCAAACCCTTTCAAAAGGCGGCTCCTTCTCTGCACACAAAACAAGTTATAGAAGCCAGAATGACACTGCAAGAGGAAGACTTTTCGTTGAGAGTGTGAGGTCACATTAGGCAACAATATTTAGTCACGTAAAGCCAGAACCCAAGGTACGTTAGCAACAATCTGATGCATTCTATAAATTTTGAGGCCATCACTTATTTGGATTATCAAATCATACTCAAAACTCACTAGATAAATATTAAATCCCTTTATTGCTTGATGAATTAGACGTGACTGAGCAGTTTGAGTACCCAAACCAGAACATGGTGTTCTATGGTCAGTGTGGTGGGCCAAGAAGGGACCTGAGGGACAACTTTGGGAGACTCTGCTTTAAAAAGGAGAAAGCGAGCTTTTCTGCATTCACTCAATTTGTTGGCGGAAGGGTTCCTTGGACCCCCAAGTCTTCTGAACTTTGACCTACAAGCTTTTCATTCCTCACCAGTAGCCGCCTTCCAGGTAAGTGACCACAATTTCCCCTCTATGTGTCTCACCAAAACTGTGGCATTTGGCAGTCTAAATTTCCTTGGTATAAAACCCAGTTTTCTCTCTTTGTGTTCTGAAAAACTGCTCAGCTTCCAAAGTCTTGCCCTCATCTACCTCACTCTCCTGAGAAAGTAACAAACCCATAATGTAATTAATTGTATCTGGGCTGCTCAAAACTCTTTTCATATGTTGACATGAGACTGCTACTTTGGAGAAAATATTAAATAACTATCCCAAAGTTGATTTTGCCACTAAAGGAAAAACTGAATTTTAGAGTCAAACTCTTATTTTCTCTATTATTGGGGGAGAAGGAACAGATAAAGGTAGAGATGACAATGCCATCCTTCACTAAAATAAGATTTCTCTCTCCCTTTTCATGGGCCTTTTACATAAATACATCCTGAGCTACAAATACAGCAAACTGAGATTGAGACTGAGTTTCAGTATCTGGTAGAGGTCATAGCAGAGGCAACAATCAAGACTTAAAGTCTGAAGAGTGTTCTGTGAAGAGTTGGATTATCTTTGTTTGCTGCCACGGATTGAGTGATCCACAATGAATCATCACTTCCAAGTTCCACATCATCATCTGTAAGATGAGCACGATCCCATCTGCCCTGCCCTAAACCACGGATGGCTTCTCACAGCACTCGGGATAAAGTGCTCTGGGAAACAGCCTTGAAGAAGATCTCCGAGCCAGCACTTTCCTGCCTCTCCCTCTTAGGGTCCCTTAGTTCTTCAAACACATCTCTTGCCCATTGTCTAGTCCAGTAAGTTTCTCGTCTGCTTGGTCCTTCGCTCCTGTTGTCAGCTGTCTACAGATGTCCCTTCTCTGTATTCCATCCCATTTTTTAGGTTCGGACTGAAATGACTTTCATTCGGAGAGTTTTCTCAGTGTCTGTTTATGTCTCCCTGCACTTTCGTACTTGGTTCCCTCACTGCTCAACGTCCCGCATGGTCATTTATATCTTTTATAGTGCTTGTCAGCATAGGAATTACACGTGTAAAAATATATTTATTTTCTTTAATTACTCCTGACTTTCCCAGCTAGGCTGTTGGGTTCTTGAGGTAGGAGGCATCTCTATATTGTCTATTGTTACGCTTCACACCCCAAGAGGGACATGTACAACACTGTCACAACTCAAAAGCTGACACACAGAAAAACATCATCTACTGTCACCCTGCTACCCTACTGGGTAACAACAGCACAGCAGGAGATTGTGTTCCTAGGTTAGCTCAGTGTTCACTGACCAGCCTTTCTCTTTCCCCCTCCACCCACTCTCCCTGCGCTCGAAGAAGGCACCTTTCTCCTTCCAACCTCTATACATTTAGCATTTTACATTCCATATATGAGGGGGAGACCATGCAGTATGTGTTTTTCTGTTCTTGGGTCATTTCACTTAACATTGTGATCTCTGATTCCATCTATACATGTCACAAATGGAAGACTTTTTTGTGGCAAGTAGTATTCCATTATGTTAAAACACCTGAGCCACATCCTCTTTATCCTTTCATCACTGATAGGATTAGGTTGTTTGTGACTCTTAGCTAATATGTACAGTGTTGCACCGAGGGATGACACATTGATTCCATTTTCTTTGGATATGCACCCAAAACTGAGATTGTTAGAATCTATGGTAGTTAGAATCTATAGTAGTTCCATTTTCTTTCTTTCTTTCTTTCTTTCTTTCTTTCTTTCTTTCTTTCTTTCTTTATTCCTTCCTTCCTTCCTTCCTTCCTTCCTCCCTCCCTCCCTCCCATCCCTCCCTTCCTTCCTACTTTTCTTTCCTTTTTGAGAAACTCTGTACTGTTTTTCATAATGTCTATGCAAATGTACATCCCCACCAACAATGTATAAGAGTTACCTTCTCTCAGCATCCTCACTAGCACTCACAATGATGATAGTCATTTCTACCAAAGTGAAGTGAAATCACACGGTGACAAATTTAGTTTTATAAGCTAGAAACAAGCACTTAAGAAACAAAATTAAGGAAACAATTCCTTTCCAAATACTATCAAAAAGGTTCAAAATACTTGGAATTTTATTTACCATATAACTGCAGGACTGTACACCAAAACCTCTGAAGGACCATTGAGAGTAGTTAAACAAGGCTTAAATACATAAATACAGATGTCTGTGTTTATGCACTGGGAAGACTTAATAGCAAGTTTCCAATTCCCTCCACGTTAACCTATTAATTCAGCACAATCTTTATAAAAATCCAACAGGCTTTTTTATAGAAACATCAAACAGATCCTAAAATTTGTAGAGAACACAAAGAACCCCAAGCAGCCAAACCACTGTGGAAAAGAGCAGAGTCAGAGAACCTACAGCGCTTGACTTAAGACTCAATATAGGGCTAGATAGATGGTTCAGCAATTAAAATACTGGGTGCCCTTCCAGAAGGACCTAGGTTCAATTCCCAGCACCCACATGGCAGCCCACAACTGTCTGTCACTCCAAGATCTGACACTGTCACACAGACACACATACAGGCAAAACAAAATAAAAATAGACAAATTAAAAAAAAAGACTCACTATAAAGCTCTAGTAATGGAGACTGTGGTGTTATCAGGGCAGGAGGAGATCAGTGGGTCAGAAGAGAGAATACAGAACTAATCCTATGTATATATGTCCAATGTGTTTGGCTGATAAGTTCCAAGGTAAACAATAAGATAAGAATTTCCTTTTTAGCAAATGGGGCCCCCAAGACTGCACATTTAATGTGGAAAAAGAAAGGCAAGCCACCCCTGTTTTCTCATAACATAGCAAAAACTTACTCAAGACAAATTATAGACCTTAACACAAGGGTTGAAGCTATAAACTTTTCAGAAGTAAAAAGAGATGAAAATCTTTGTGACCTTGGGCTAGGCAAACATTTCTTAGATGTGATACCAAAAGCATCCTGTGTAAATAAGAAGTTGACAGATGGCATTCATCAAACTGAAATTTTTTGGTCTTCAAAGGGCAACATTCAAAAGATGAACTGCCAAGCTGTAGACTGGGAGAAAACATGTAAGGCTTTTACCTGATTAAGGACTTGAATGCAATACACATGGAGAACCTTTTCAACTCAGCATTAGGAAGACAAACTGTTCAGTGATGGGCAACATATTTGAAAAAACACTGCACCAAAGATATACAACTTGCAATTTAAGGAGATGCTAACTACTTCATTAGGAAAATGCAAATTCAAGTCAAGATGAGACAGGGCTATCTACCTACTGGAAAAGCTAAAATTCAACCGCCCCAACAATGAAAGTAGAAGAAATGCTGTGTGGACAACTGAGACATGTGGAGGATGAGCCCTACTTCTTCTATCTGAGCAAGTCTCCGAAGGGTTTGCTAAGCTACAGATTCTCAGTTTTAAAACAAGAGGAATTGTATTCAGGGAACTAGTATTTCTTCCCTCCCAGATGTGATGAGGGGAAGGGAGAGGAAGTGTAATAGTAGGCAAAGGAGAGTGTCTGTCAGGAGAATGAGAATGAGGCAGTGCCAGACCAGCTGACAAGGGAAGGAAGTATCCCTGAAGTAATAACCAGGGTTGCCTCAAAATCCCAGGCCTGAAAGGCAAGTTTGAAAATAGTGGCAGACAATATAAAATGTAAAAAGGCTTTTATACGAAAGCTCCTGGTTTATTCACACATTTGTGCAGTAATGTCCTCCAGAGAACTTCATTGCAAGCATTTAATACAAAATATTGAGACAAATTATCAAAGGAAAGTAAATAATGGGTCATCGGGGTGTGCTGTGAATTTAACAGCTCACATGCATTTATTGCATCAAATTCCTACTAATTTAATGTGTTCTCAGCACATGAAAATCCATTCTTATCTAGCTCCAGTACATATTCTTAAAACATTTTTTATATTCATTTGGTGCATGTGTATGTTTGTGTGTGTGTCCTCATACAAGTGTCATGGGATCTGTGTGGTGGTTAGATGGTAACTTGTGGGAGTTGTTTCTCTCAAGATGTTATCTTGGAATCAGGTGCCTTACCCACTGAGCCCTCTCTCAGCCCCAGTATTTTCATGAGATATTGCAAGTGTCATTCCACAAAGAAGCATTAGAGGGGATATATGGAATTGACTTTATCATTAAAAAATAAGTTTAATAGCTGCTAATATATTTTAACAACTCAGGTGGATACATATTTTTAGCATAATTAGCATTTTTATTTTCCCTTCACCTGGGTTGTTTGGCACTGTGAAGAATGTGTCATTTTAATGGTCTTTTTTTATGCTGTGGAAATTTCACGTGGCACTGAGTTGGTAAGGAGTTAACTGTCCCCATAATCCCCCTTTAGCAATGTTATCCTAATATCTGATAGCTCACTAGACAAACTTTCAAATTGTTAGAGGATATTTCATTTGTAGATACACAGATATTTAATCTATATTGTTCAAATTAAGACAATCAGATATTAATAATCCTTTTCTCTTATAAACATCTCCTATTTAGTAGAAGGACAGCCAGATGCTCAGTGGGTAGACATACTTGCCACAAGCCTAGGGACTTGAATCTGATGCCCTCATCCCACAATGGAAGAGAAAACTGAGTCCCACAAACATGTTGTGGTATGAATGTGTTCCTACTCACACGTACACATAATACACAAAGACACCTTGTAAGAACCTCAGTTCAAATCCCAGAGCCCACATAAAAAGCTGGGTGTGGTGAAATTTGCCTATTACCCCAGAGGGTGGGAGACTGAAGGATCCCTGAACCTGTTTCTTGCTAGCCTAGCTCCAGTTTCAGTGAGAGGCTCTGGGGCAATAAAGGAGAAAATGATGGAATGGAACACTCCACATCTTCCTCTGGCCTCTTTGTGAACGTGGGCCTACGTAGGAATACACACAAGTACGGCACTATTCACACTGACAAAAACAGAAGAATAAAAAAAACACCAAAGATATGCTGTATTGTGACATCAAGAGAAATCAACAATTGTTGGTGAATCAGGTGGTGGGGACCATGCCATGGGGATTGGGTGAGGTGGGAGGGTTTGTTGTTATAAAGCAAATCATTTGACTGTATTGTGACCAAGTTCTTTATTCCCAAGTACAATGGCTCAGTGCGTTCCTTGGCCTGCTGTAATTCTTATTAATGTTGCTACTGATGGCGTTTACATTAAGGAAAAAGAGGAAACTGTGTTACATGATGTTATAAAAACAGAAGAAGCCTTTCCTGAAGTATGAGATGAGAACAGACACAACAAGGAAGAAAGTTACCCTGTCACATACTATGTCTCAATAATGCAAATGATTTTTCAACACTGAGGAAAATATCCTAAAGGCTTCTGGGGCTGGTATATACCTGCTGTAATCTGTGATACTCCAACTATGGTCTTAGGCATGGGAGAATTTAGACTGAAGGCTTCAGTCAGCTGCCTTCCCAAGCCCTCTCTGCTCCCAGCCCAAGACCGACGAAGCTGTGAGGCACAAAGTAACCAAGCAATGGCTGGAGACCAGAGATTAGAGACTAATACAAGTGGAAGATGCAGAGAACTGGAGTGTGAAAAGGGAGGGACCATAGAACAGATCACATTCACAGGCTTGCTCCTCGTGAAGACACTCCCTCAGTCCATGGCAGCCTGGAGAACGCCAGAAGCTTGAAGGAGATGAATCTTACACGAAGCTGAAGGACTTCTAGCTCTTCAGTTACACAGGGTGTAAAGACCACATTTCCTGGTTACCTGAGCTGCACACATTGAAATATTCGCTGTATGTCTGTGCATCAACCCAACATTCTAATTGATTCAGTTTCCAAATTTTTGTACACTTAATTCAAATGGAAAAATAAATACAGCTGCCACAAATGGAAGTCCTGGAAAGTTTCTCTAAAGAAAGGCATCATTAAACTAGGTGTAAACAGTCTGGCCAGTGAGATGGCTCAGCAGGTAAAGGTGCTCACTGCCAAGGCTGAAAACCTGAGTCAATAATAGCCAGGATCCCAAAGTGGAAGAGAACCATGTAAGTTGGCCAGTAAATTGTCCTCTGACTTCCACTCATGCTGTAAAGCACACGCACATGTGCATGCACACACACACATTAAATGTATTAAAAATTCTAAATATAAATATTCAAAGTCATGTTTATTACACCAGAAGTTATGTGCATAGCTTGCTGAAGGTTCTAGGGTACATGCTAAAAACGGAAAACAAGAACACTCACCTTGTACCCCACCAGCTAAGTGGAGTTGAAGAGCGCGTGCTTCTCATGACGGATTTGCTACTTAGTGCAAATTTATTCTGAAATCACTTCTTACTTCACTAGTTGTGTTATCTAGTCTAGTTAGTTAGGATCTAGTCTAGTTAGTTATGTCGTTTTTAGTATTTTGAACTTGCTGTACTCAGGACTGCTGCCCTACCTCATTCTGCTTCAGATGATCTTGCTACATAAACAAAGCTGGCCTCAAACTCTCAATCCTTCTCTTTCTCACCAGAGTACTAAGATTACAGTCCTGTGCTATCACTTCAAGAATATCTTGCCGGGCGGTGGTGGAGCACGCCTTTAATCCCAGCACTTGGGAGGCAGAGGCAGGCGGATCTTTGCGAGTTCGAGGCCAGCCTGGTCTACAAAGCGAGTCCAGGACAGCCAGAGCTGTTAAACAGAGAAACCCTGTCTCGAAAAACCAAAAAAAAAAAAGAATATCTTTATAGGGTTGGGGATGGTGCTAGGTGGTGGTGTGCTTGCCTAGCACACTCAAGGCCCTTGATTTGAACTATAACACTGAAAAGGAAGAAAGGAGGAAAAGAAGGAAGTATGGAAGAAAGGAGGAAAGAAAAAAAGGAGGGAAGGAGAAAGGAAGAGATAAATCATCTTCCAAACTTCCACTTTAACTTTAAACTTGCCTGAGTTTGTGATTTGTCTGGCCATTGTTGGAAAATAAAAATTCAAAGACCGTATTTAGTGGAAAACACATTCTGCCTTTAAAATCTTGACTTCTCTGGGCTCCTGGAGCTGGCTGCAGCTGAGCGAATTTTATGACACCATTATCTTTCTCTGAAGGCGAAATCTACTTCCTGGATTCCCCTAGCCTGGCTCCTACCTCTGTAGTCAGCAGACAGCTTCCTTCCTCTTATCTTAGAGATAATTTCTCATGAAATTGAGCACAGTAACCTTGACGTCTCTCATTTCTTTAAGCTAAAATCACCTTTTCTTCAAGTGGTTTCTCAAGATAAAACTTTCTCCTTAAAAATCTCAAGTCTACTGAAAGCTCAAGTAGTTCATTGACTGCTTGCCTACTCATCTTTCTCTAGTTTATTTCCATTGAGCAAAACATATAATCCTTCTCATGTAAAAAGATGCTAATGGTGTGTTGTTTCACTCTGGGCTATGTAACTGAATGTATCCTAAGAGCCAGAACATTGCCTTCAAAACCACAATCTCATTATTGTAAACAAGAAAATGGTTATTTTATATCATGTGTTGTCTGTAAATGTCAAAATACAGATGAAATAAGAGGACACCACGAACCTGTGTAGTTATATAATTTGTCTTTATAATTCTGTTAAAATACATGTAATTTAAATGTTTCAGTAAAAATAAAATTAGTAGTAACTTAACTGCATTTCATACTATGTAGCAGATCATATACATTTTCCTATTATACAAATAATGTCTTTCTTTTGCTTTAAATTATTATTATTATTATTTTTAGATAGAGCCTTTGTAGCCCTGGATGTCCTGGAACTCACTATGCAGACTAGGGTGGTCCCAAACTCACAGAGCTCTATATCCCTCTCCCTCAAGAGCGCTGGAATTAAAAGTGTGTTGCACAACATCTAGGCATAATGCTTCTGAAATCTTTTTGTTTTTCAATTTAGTTTTAAAAACCAAGACACTGAGCAATGTGTTTGGTTTTCAGAACTCAATAGTTACCCTTAATTTACAAAAACTCCTCCAATATTATACAAAGGGTTCTGCTTCCTCCTCCTTTTTCTTGAGTTAGAGCCTCCCTATGTAGCTCAAGATGGCATCAAACTTGTGATCCTCCTGCTTCAGTTTCCTGAGTGTTGAGATTTCAGGGATGCCTTGCCACAACTGGCTTTCAAGTTAAAGTTTTAATTGCTCCATCCTGACCAACCTCCACCAGACAAGTCAGAGCCCATGACCCTCCAGACACAGAGAAGCAGAAACAATTTAAAGGGAGTATACTTCATGCCACCTTTCTTTCTAATGTAATTTAAACAGCTGCAGTACATAGTTAGTTACAGACTGTAACTCAGGCCTGGTATACCAGGCAAACTAGATCTCCTCATCCTGAGTCATGCCTGTTCATTTCTGAGGATGCCCACAAAATCTCTTGTCCGGTATTAGTGGATAGTTTGGAGTGTTCATGAAAATTAATTGGCATCATTTATTGATCCAGTCTTCTTTTCATTTCTATCATCGGAGAGTTTGATTTGTGATGGGTTTATAGCAGAGGAGACATGGAGATGCAATTATTCTCAGACAGGATCAACAGAGGAGAAAGACTAAATGTTGAGATCAGTGTGGTTCAGGCTGGCACAGAGTGGCGACCCAGAGTCTTCACAGTTTCTAGTTTATTTCAGGCAAAGGCCCGCAGGTGGATGAAGACAGAGGATTCCAAAATGGTACTGATGTGTCTACAAGAGGGTGACATGAGACATGAGAAGATCCAGTTTGCCTGGTATTCCAGGCCTGAGTTACAGTCTGTAACTAACTATGCACTGCAACTGTTTAAATTACATTAGAAAGAAAGGTAGCATTAAGTTTACTCCCTTTAAATTGTTTTAAACTTGGAAGAGAGCCTGACAAGGGGTCTTCAGAACTTTAGAGGCAGCCAGACTGAGAGACATTTGCAATTGGTATGATGGGCCCTTTCTGCTAAACAAAAATTATGAGAGGTCGTCATTTTGCCCTGAGCTGTGTGACCCTATACCTTAACAGAACAGAGCAAAGGAAAATGGAACCAACTGTGCTAACTGCCACAGACTCAAACTAGAACTTTAAAGGAAGCAATTACCCAAACAAGCCACATACCCCTGCACACATGCACCACCAACAAAGCAAAGCAAAGCAAAACAAAACAAAACACCAAAAAACAACAGAAGATTCTGAATCAGCATGACATGAAAGAGGGCTTATTACCACAAACGTTTTAACCCTTATAAAGAAAAGTAATATCAAATAGCCTGGTGTTTACCTGTCCAGTTTTTCCCTACTTTTATGTTTCTGTGACCCACTTCCAAAGCCCTTTTGCTATGGCATGAATCCACCTCTCAAATTTTCTTGGAGGAAACCTATTCCTCAAAGCAACAGTATTTTTTTATAATTTATTTTTTATTTCTTCAAGTTACATCTCAATCACAATCCCCTCCCTACTCCCCCCTCCAGTCCCACCCTTCCACCTTCTTCCCCCTCAACCCCCACCCTCTACCCTTTTTTTTTTTTTTAGTTTAAGGTATATCTTTTCCCCCCAACAGCTCCCCCTTTCAGTCCAACAAATGGCTCTTTCTCTTATAACAATAAATACAATACAAAACAACAGAAATAAATAGGCCACAATTATGAGAGTTATATGGCTTAGCATACCTTCCCAATGTCCAGTCCATATGTATTTGGCACCTGATTTTAACATTCTACTATCTAACCATCTCCATGAGTTTAAAGTTCTATATCTAACTCAGCTTTAATACTAACATGCCTCACAATTTTAAAAACATCTTCTTAGATCCAGAACACTCTCCTGATTCTTAAACAACTCAAAATTTAACTATGGGACTCTAGCTATCTATTCTTCAACCATCTCACAGACTGAAGGATAAATATATCTGATTATATAGGAAGTCCAGGGCCTTCAGCTTCCAAAACTAAGAAATGACATACCAGTGGCTGCCTGGACAGTTCCCATTTTCTCTCCATACATTACAGCATCAATCTTCAGTCGTTTGGCCCCGTTTCTCTGACAGACATTAATTGTAAAGCAGGAATTATGAAGGACTTGCCTACCCTGTCTTGGCAGAGCTAGGCTGTCGACTTACCTGCTTCCAAGTTTTGTCCTTTTTGGACAGCATTCTGTCTACAGTTGAAGTAAGGGGTTTTTCTAAGAGATAGGCTTGCCACTAATTCAACCATCTCACACTGGAGATTCTTCGATGCTCATCTTTTACTTGGAGTAGAATAGGGGGTGCTGTCAGGTGCTGACATGTCTCTATATCAAAAAATCTTAAGTTAAACCTCAAAGCAACAGTATTGGGGAGCGAAGATGGCGGCGACCTACACTGACGCATTCTGAACGCGGGGAAAAAAGAACCATAAAAAACACAGAGTTATTGGGCACTGTGCAAAAACCGGAGGGGCTAGAACCCCCCCCCCGGAACACTCACAGCTCCCAAGGGACTGTTAAAAGTCCCAGGGCAAGGCTCTCCCCATCTCTCACAGACACGGAGGCCACTAAACGCGGGATTCGGGAACTCCCATTTGGTGAGGCGCCTGGTAAGATCGATCCCAACTTACAGCAGGCAGAATCAGGGTCCATTTGGCCATAGATCGCTGTCCTATTGGGCTCCCCACACATCAGGTTGAACTTATACCCACTTAGAAAAGGTTGCGAGATAGTGGAAGCCTTAGCAAGGAACAAACAGGGGGCTCAGCGGGTGGTCCACAGCCGCTCGTGAAGCAGGAGGGCGGGAGGTTCCGAGAGAGCGCGGGAAGCTGGGAACACAAAAGCAGGTGGGAGGGGCCAAATCTCGCACACTCACTATAGCGCAGCTGGGGAGAGAGCACGGTGGGCAGGGACAAATCCCCGCCAGTCCACGGCAGGTCATCTGGGGAGAGAGACAGGCGTGGGTGGGGCCAGGGGTCCGTGCACCCACGGCGGAGCTGCTGGGACGAGAGGTGCACTCAGGCAGCCGGAGGATCCGGGGCTTGGGGTACCCATGGGACCCGTGGCGGCGCAGACAAGAAGGGAATTAGGCACAGGGTCCAGCCCTGTGGTGAGAAGACTAGAGAGAAACCAGAAATCGGGACCATAGCTGTATCCTGGAAAATCCAGACATATCAGGTGTGGAGCCAGACCCTGTCAGCCTCCGGGACGACAAACAAAGCCCACAGAATCTGTGCCTGGGCAAACAGGCCCATACCATCAGAACCATTACAGGCTGATAACTCAGAGTGCAACATAGAGAAGTCTGAATTGGGAGCAGTGAAACAATCCTGGTCCATTACTCACAACCTGGGAATAGGCTGCACCAGATCACAGTGCCTCTGGCCATTAAAAACACAGTGACCTTGAAATCCCCCTGTAAGCAACGACAGATAGCCAAGTAATTCGTCCCCTGCACCAAATCATTAACTGTGGTTCCAAGCACAGAAAACAGACAGCTAAATGCATCCAATGGCGAAAGGTCAAAAAAAAAAATAGAAATCAAGGAATTATGACTCCAACAAAGCAGAACCACCCTAGCTCATCCAATTTGGATGACCACACACCAACAGAAACACATGAAAACATTGACAATTCTGCAGTATGGAAAGTGATAGAGTCCCTGCAAGAAGAACTTAAATCTATGAAGGAATTCAAAGAAACCACAATTCTACAAATCAAAACAAGGAACAACACCATTAAAGAGCTCCAAGCCAAGGTGACAGAGCTTGAACAGGAAAAGGAAAAAGCCATGAAAGATTTTCATACAAAAACAAGCAAGCTGGAGAAGGAAATGTACAAAACGAACAAAACCATACAAGACATGAAAATAGAAATAGAAACAATAAAGAAAACACAGTCAGA
>CAJQZJ010034238.1:4255229-4273659 GCA_907164525.1 Lophiomys imhausi
GTCTTCCATCTCTTGCATCCTATTGTTGATACTCACATCCGTAGTTCTTGTTCTCTTCCCTTGGTTCTCCACTTCCTCTTTTAACTTTGACTGTGTTTTCTTTATTGTTTCTATTTCTATTTTCATGTCTTGTATGATTTTGTTCGTTTTGTACATTTCCTTCTCCCGCTTGCTTGTTTTTGTATGAAAATCTTTCATAGCCTTGTCCTTTTCCTGTTCAAGCTCTGTCACCCTGGCTTGGAGCTCTTTAATGGTGTTGTTCCTTGTTTTGACTTGTAGAATTGTGGCTTCTTTGAATTCCTTCATAGATTTAAGTTCTTCTTCAGGGACTCTATCACTTTCCATAATGCAGAATTGTCAATGTTTTCATGTGTTTCTGTTGGTGTGAGGTCATCCGAATTGGATGAGCTAGGATAATTCTGCTTTGTTGGAGTCATATTTCCTTGATTTCTATTTTTTTTTTTTTTGACCTTTGGCCATTGGATGCGTTTAGCTGTCTGTTCTTGTCGTTTTCTGTGCTTGGATCCACAGTGGATGATTTGGTGCAGGGGACGAGTTACTTGGCTATCTGTCGTTGCTTACCAGGGGGATTTCAGGGTCACTGTGGTTTTAATCACCTGAGGCACTGTGAGCTGGTGCAGCCTATTCCCAGGTTGTGAGTAATGGACCGGGATTGTTTCACTGCTCCCAATTCAGACTTCTCTATGTTGCACTCTGAGTTATCAGCCTGTAATGGTTCTGATGGTATGGACCTGTTTGCCCATGCACAGATTCTGTGGGCTTTGTTTGTCGTCACGGAGGCTGACATGGTCTGGCTCCACACCTAACATGTCTGGATTTTCCAGAATACAGCTATGGTCCCGATTTCTGGTTTCTCACTAGGCTTCTCGCCACAGGCCTGGCCTCTGTGCCTGATTCCCTCCCTGTCTGCGCAGCCGTGGGTCTCCTTCCCTGGCTGCTCGGCTGTGGGTGCACAGAGCCCGGGATCCTCCGGCCACCAGAGTGGTCCTCTCGCCCCAGCAGCTCAGCCGTGGGTGTGCGGGTCCCTGGCCCCACCCACGCCTGACTCTCTCCCCAGTTGTCCTGCCGTGGGTTCGCGGGGATTTGGCCCTGCCAGCTGGGCTCCCTCCCCAGCTGCGCTGCCGTAAGTGAAGAGGCTGCGGACCACCCGCTGAGCCCCCTGTTTGTTCCTTGCTAAGACTTCCACTATCTCGCAAAATTTTTTAAGTGGGTATAAGTTCTACCTGAGGTGTAGGGAGTCCAATAGGCTAGTGAACTATCGCCAAGTGGCCTCTGATTCTGCCTGCTGTGAGTTGGGGACGATCTTACCAGGCGCCCCTCCAAATGGGAGTTCCCGAATCCCGGGTTTAGTGGCTTTCATGTCTGTGAGAGATGGGGGAAGAGCCTTATCCTGGGACTTTTAACATTCCCTTGGGTGCTGTGAGTGTTCCTGGGGGGTTCTAGCCCCTCCGGTTTTTGCACAGTGCCCAATAACTCTGTGTTTTTTATGGCTCTTTTTTCCCCGCGTTCAAAATGCGTCAGTGTAGTTCGCCGCCGTCTTGCCCCCCACTCGTTATTTATTTTCTTAATGACTGTCTTTCTGGCTGGGAAGAGATGGAGTCTCAATGCTGTTGTAATTTGCATTTCTCTGGTGACTCATGAGGTTGAGTGTTTTTTCATGTTACCGTCCAGTTGTACTTCATCATCTTTTGAGAACTATCCATCAGCCAGCAGTGGTGGCACATGCCTGTAATCCCAGCACTCAGAAGGCAGAGGCAGAGGCATCTCTGTGAGTTTGAGGCCAGCCTGATCCACAAAGCGAGTCCAAGACATCCAGGGCTCTGTTACACAGATAAACCCTGTCTTGAAAAACCAAACAGAGAGAGAGAGAGAGACTTAACCATCTCAGAAGTTCATTTATTGGGTGAGTTGTTTGATTTCTTGTTTAGTATTTTGAGTTTCTTGTGTAGTCTAGATGCTAATTCTCTATCAGTTATATGCATCACGAAGATCTCCTGTTTCATAAGTTGTCTCTTCACTGTGCCCTCCTTTCTTATGTAGAAGCTGTGTAGGTCTGTGAATTCCTATTTGTCAATTATTGGTATTACTTCCCAAGCAACTGGACTCCTACTCAGAAGGACACTTGCCTGGACCTGTCACATGAAATGTTTTCCTAATTTTTCCTCTAGCAGTTTCAGAGTTTGGGGGTTCTTACATACAGATTGTTGGTTGATCCATTTCAAACTGATGTTTTGTGAGAGATATGGATTTAGTTTCATTCTTCTACATGTGGAAACTTAGTTTTCCCAGCACCATTCGTTGAAGAGGTTGTCTTTGCCTTTCATTGATTAATTAATGTGCTTATTGATTTATTTATTGCTCAGCATTGCTTAGACTACTTGAGAACTGGTTGGGCTCCTTGAGTAGGCCCATTCCCATTTCGCATAATGACTTCACAGAGACTCCGCCCCTACTACACATTGCCTGGCCTTAGCTATCTCCATGACCCCTCAATCTTCTATTTTTCATGCCTTCAAAATCAGTACCACATGCTCAATGCTTACAACATTGCCAAGTCTGCTAACAATTTGGTCCATGAACTTTCAAAGATTCTCCTGTCTCTGCCTCCTATAGGTGTCTGTCTCTCTGAAGGAATTCTTCCTCTCTTAAGGAATGCTGGGATTACAGATGCACACCACTGCATCTGGTTTTCTCATGTTGATTCTGGGGATCCCCACTAGGGTCACACTTCCATGGAAAGTGCTTTATCTACGGAGTCATTTCCCCAACCCATACACAAAGATTATTATTATTTTATATTTTGAGACTGTCTTTTGTGACATTCATATCTTTGACCTGTCTGGCATTTGTGGATAATGTGAAGTATGGATCTGGACTAATTTTTTTCCATGTGGAAAATCAGGTTTTGTTTGATCTTGATTCTCTTCAATCACTAAGGAATTTTCCTTAAATGCATCTTAGCTGAATTTCAGATATATCTGTCATAAGAGGAAATGGCAATTAATTACCAGCCTAGGAAATTTCTGTTAGCTCAATGAAGCAATGCTGTCCATTATCTCAGTCACTGTTCTATTGCTGTGAAGAGAAAACATGAGCAAGGCAACTCATAACCAAAAAAACAAACAAAAACATTTCATTGGAAGCTTACTTATAGTTTTACAGATTTAGTCCGTTTTCATCACAACAGGGAGCATGACGCTGGAGCAGTAGCTGGATGCAGCCTCATGATCCATAGGCAGGGATTTGGGGTTTGGTATGGGCTTGACATGGACCCCCACTCAGTGACATACTTCCTCCAACAAGGCTAATCCTTTCAAATAGTACCATTTCCTGGTGACTAAACATTCAAATACATGAGCCTATGGGGGCCATTCTTATTCAAACTATCACATTCACACTAACTTCCATCCACAATCTAATAACTAGAATTATGCAGACTCCTGTATCTACCTACCTACCTACCTACCTGCATATGTATCTATCCATCTATCTATCTTCCATCTGTCCATTTTTATCTACCTACCTACCTGCTTACTTACCTATCTAATAACCAGTAGTTAAGCAGTCATGTGCCAAGGAAGAAAATTGAAACTGTAGTTGAGTAGGGATTTCCCACCATTCATCTCACTCTCTTCCACAATAACAGAAGCAAGTTTTATTTAGGAGGGCAATAGCTTCAACTAAAATAGAAAACTCCCTTTCTGCGTGATGTGGTCATGTGACTGTATGTAGCTGATGGGTGAAATTTCTGAAAGGGATGCTCAAATCAAGAGGGCAGTTCAGCAAGGTGTGGTGTACACTTGTAGTCCTAGCAGTCAAAAGATGGAGGCAGGAAGATTGTGAATTTGAGGCCAGCCTGTGCTATTTAGGGAGATCCTGCAATTCCAATTTGGAGAGTGTATCTAAGGGAACTGGAATTGGTGTGTGGAAGAGATATCTGGACTCTGTGCTCATTGTAACATTAGTTACAATCACCAAGATGTGGAAGCAGCCTAAGTGTCCATTAACAAAAAAATGAAAGAGAAAATGTTATCTACACATAACACAATACAATGCAACCCTTAAAACAAAGGCAATACTGTCACTTGTGACAACAGGACAGGATAGAGAATATTATATTAAGCAAATTAAGCCAGACATGGAGAGATGATGCATGGTCTCACTTTTATGTGGAATATTATTTTTACATGTGTTATTTGTTTTCTTGTTTGTAGTGTGGTTTATGTGTGTACCTGTACCACAGCATTCATGAGGAGGTCAGAGGACAATCTCTGTCAGTTGGTTCTCTCTTCTACCATGTGGGTTCTAGGGGTTGAACTCGGGTTATTAGACTTAGCATCAAGTGCCTTTACCACGGAGCCATCCCACTGGTCCTTAAATACGATTTTAAACCGACAGTCTCATGGAAACCGAAAGTAGAATGATAGAAGATGTGTTTTGGTGACCTACTGCTAAGCATGGCAGCCACCGTTAATAAGGATGTATTGTGGCTGGGCGTGGAAGCACTCAGTACTCAGGAGGCAGAAGCAGGAGGTTGGCTGCTAAATTTGAGGTCAAACTAGACTACATAGTGAGTACCAGGCCAACTTGGTTACATAGTGACACCCTGTCTTAGAAAATAAGGAAACAAAAAGAGACAGTTGGGGAGATAAACGCAAATGTGTTTAGGGGAGGTGATAAACATGCTAATTCGTTTTATTTAAACTTTCACCAATGAATTCATATATCAAATCATATTGCATCCATTAAATAAACACTTATTTGCAATTTTTAGTTATCCATTTTGAGACTGGGTGATCCCGGCTAGTCTTTAACTAGCAATCTAACTGTTTCAGTCTCCATGGTGTTGAGTAGACAAGAGTGTGCCACACACCTGGATACTTGTTTTTTTTTTTGTTTTTAAGAGACATGGTGATCTCATGTAGTTGGCTTCAAATGCAATACTTAGCTGAGGATAAGCTTAAAGTCGGGATCCTGCTGCCTCTGCCTCTCCAGTGCTGGGATGACAGGCGTACATGCACCATGCCTGGTTTATGTGGTGTTAGTGACTGATCCCAGGACCTCATGCATGCTAAGGCAAGCATGTTACCAACTTTGCGACATCCAAGCCTACTATTTGCTTTTAATAAGTTACTATAAATGCTTTTCCAAAGGTGGGTTTGGGTTGGGGAAATGGCTCAGTGAGTACAGCACTTGCCATGCCAGTGTGAAGACCAGAGGTGGACACCCAGCACTCACGTAAATAAGCATCGCCATGAAATCACACCTGAAATGCCAGCACGTAGGAAGTGAGACTGGATCCCCTACACGGACTAGGGAACTGGTGAGCCCTGGCTTCCAGTCAGAAACTGCCTAAATGTGTAAGTTGGAGAGCTCTCCAGGAAGATATCAGACACTAACCTCCTTTTTGTACACACAAGCACACCCCCAACACATGCATGAAACACGGGAGGACACATGTATGTGTGCACATACCAATGCAAAAAAAAATTGTGTTCTTTAATATAAGCATTTGATCTTCCTGAGAGAAAGGATGTTGCGCCCTTCTCAGATCTTACCATCTGCCCTAAGAAGTCAATGAACACAGATAAAGTTGAGAGTTTGTCTGATGTTTTGAGTAGCTCACTTGTATCTCAAGAGTGCTGTTGACTGGTTTGCGACAGCAGTACTGGGTAGAGGGAGGTGGCGGGGGAGGGGGGCCCAAGGAGCACTCTGCAAAAGAAGCTTCCTTCCCCTTTACAGTCAGTACAGCATTCTGAAAGCAGTGCTCCCACCAAAGATTGGTGACTGAGCAATCTCCTTCTACCTCCGAGGCCAGAAGGGAGAGCACACAGCCTTAGAAATGCTCATCTGTAAAATGCAGGGGGAGCCGGGAGTCAGGGGAACCATTAGGCAAGAAACAGAACAAAAAACTGCCATAAAACAAGTGTGCTAGGCTTTGACGAGTTACTACAGCTGTTCCAGAGGCTTCCATAGAAAACGGTGCAGGAAACAGGCTTGTTGTAGAAACATTGCTGGAGCCCAGGCTGAGTGTCCCCCAGTCACTCTGACATACATCAGCAGATGTATCTGCAGCTTCAGTTTCAGATGAACAAAAGGCACTGAATCTAACTGACAAAGACTAAATGGGATTGGTCTTTCTGCTTTGTTTATTCACTGTCAAAAGTACTGCTGCTGCATACAGATTCAAATACTTTGGTATGGTTGAGTGTTTTTCTGTGTTCATGAGTGCCTGGGGCCTGTTTATTGTGGGAGGCCTATTCGTATTTGCTTCTACTAGAAAGTAGCAGAAGGAAGGCAGATCCTCCCAGGGTCTCCCCAACTGCCACCAGAGAAGGGATGCAATGAATATTTTAAGGAAGATAAGTGGTAGGCAGGAAGAGCATAGCTGCATACTCTGCCTTAGGAAACTCAGGCATATTGGTGCCTTCCAACTCACAAGAGCTTCTTCCATGTTAGGAAACAGCAATATGGAAGTAAACCCTTTCCAGGCCTTAGCTGTGGTGCTACAAGTCTTTCCAAGGCTCTGAGATCTAAGCAGAAGAGAAGAGGGAAGAAAACCAGGTAGCAAGAAAAACCCAATTTAGAAAAGAGCGAGCTGCTGCAGAAATGGACACAGACCTCCAGGAGAGAGTTTAACACTGAGCCACAAGGGGCCATCGATATGGTTCATTGGGTAAAAGTGCTTGCCACCAAGCCTGACAACCTGAATACCACCCCCAGAAACTCCGTATGCATGTGCATGCTCATACTCATGCACATGCCAGCACACACACACACACACACACAAATACACAAATGGAAGACAATGTTTTTAAAGAATTGAGGCATGGGGGAAGTCAGATAAAAGATGTGGTATATCTAATTTTTAGAGTATTACGCTATTTATCTCCTTCCTATTTTTAAATTTTGTATTTCTATTATGCCAAAGAAACTCTGATGTGGCTGCCATTTCTGAGCATTCCTCAGTGCTCCCACCTGCATGATGATTAAAACAAATTTACCCTTAAAAAATAGGGTTCCATTCAGCAGGGGTCCGGAAGCACTGAGGGAGATGAATTAGAATGTGTATGAAAAAGACACAATGAAACCCATTGTCATTTTGAATGGTGACTTTAAAATGAAAGAGGCTAGAGAGATGACTAAGTGGTTAAGAGTACTTACTCCAGAGGGCCCAGGGCTCAAATCCCAGCACCCACGTGGCATTTCCCAACCATCTGTAACTCCAGTCCCAGCGGATCTGACGCCCTCTTCTGGTCCCTGCAGGTACTACATGCATGTGGTGCACAGGCGTACGTGCTAGCACAATACCCTATAGCAGAAAATTAAAACAAAGATTAAAATGTGTCTTGAATTAAATTTTAAAAGCTTTTAAAAGGTAAAGTTTTCCAGTCACAGAGGTCTTGAGCCCTGTAACAACAATAACAAAAAAGTCCATGTGAACTTGTAACCAAAAGTGAGATTAACATGCAGTTCTCACAATTTATAGTTTCCATGGAAACGGTTTCTCAGTATCTACCCTCAATCATATAGGCCTGGTTGATCTCTGAGACCCAGCCTCATGGAGAGTGATAAATCTCTGCTCATGCCACGCACTGTAAGGGGAGTTAGATTAATATAAATTAGGTTTAGTGAATATCTAGGGGTTTCTGATAGAGTCTCTTAATACGGGGCATGAAGATCAACTTGGCTGTGGGCACTTGACATAGCAGCATATGGACTAAAAACAAGGTTTATGGCCTGGCATTGCTTTCAGCTGCTATGAGACAGACTCTATTTAAGGATGAAGTGGGTGGAGCCTGAGAGTTCCCACGCTAGAGACGAGATACAAGGCAGCTTGTATCAACTGATGGAGAAAATGCTGGTGGACTGAAGCTGATCTCAAACAGAGCTGAAAAATTACAACCAGCTCCTCTCCCTGAGGCAGAAAGAAGCTGGTGAGCAGAGAAGGCCTCAACAAGACAGCAAAAGGCCAAGGACTAAACTGTGGCACAGCTTTTGCCTAGAGGGGTTCAACTAGTTCAAACGGTGGCCTGAACGGAACTGCAGCCAGTCCCAGACTGAGACAGAGCGGTGAGTGGCTAATACAAGGTAAATAAGTTGGCCTACAGACAGCTGAGGCCTTCTGGAGAGAAGACGCCTCAGGCCTCATTTAAGGTGCTATAGCCAATTTACCCAGAAGGACCTATGTCTGAGATATTCCTGAGGAAGAGTGTTGACTAAGTGCCTTAAAGGATCTACTCCTGAGGTGTTCCTGACAACTGAGGACCTGCCCCAGAGACTGTATCCTTCCAAAGGGTTACGATTAGTTGTTAGATAATAGTTGTTATAGTTATTAATAGGTTTAGTTGTTAGGTAACAGGGATTATATAGTCATTCTTAGGGCTACTAGTTAGGTAATTGTTTATATTTGTTATAAGTGCATATAGTTATTAATAAATATATATTGTATAATTAAAAGACTTGTCTTCAAGGCACAGATAAACACAATTAAATTGATACCACATCCCGCCTTGGACAATCTGTTCTAGGTAAATGAAAACGCTAGCTTTGAAGTGTCTCTAAGCAAAGTAGCTCTTGCCAATAGTATCAGCCATCAGGGTGATTACAAGTTTGAGACTAGCCCAGGCTCCATAGTGAGACCCATCTCAGGAAATATAGGCCAAACACACGATTCATTGCATAAAGCACTTGTTAAAGCAACATGAGGAACTGAGTTTGAGTCCCCAGAGCTCAAGTAAAAAAGACAGACTCCGTGGTGTGTACCTGCACTCCCAGTGTGCCTATGGGGAAATCAGAGGCAGAAACAAGAGTCAAAAGTATTTTCTATGTAACTCCTGACAGAAAAAAACTTGAACTTCCAACAAGATATATTGATACCTAAACTACCTACATCACTCCTTATCAGTTCTGTGTTCTGGATATTTTTATACTTTTATTTATCTATTGCTATGCACATGGGGCCTAGATATAGCTTCAGGGGAGAAAGGGAATTTGAATATAAGACCCCGAATCGAGTGTGGGTTCCACCCTAATTTTTAACAGGCAGAGGATCATAAATGCTGAAAGAATGCACAGGAAAGAGGGAAGAGGGGAGAGGGGAGAGGGAAGGGGTTGGATTAATCAAATATGGTACTGCTAATTGACAATCACATTGACTGCCCCTTTTGGGACAGAGCCTGACAGTGCCATGTTTATATGGCACTTAGTTGCAACATTACTGAGGTACTTCAGCGAAGTAACAATAAAGGTTATATGGCATCTGACAGAAACAAGTAACAATAACAATAAATTCAACACAAAACGGCATGTTAGATGTATGAGGTATCAGGTAGCTCAGCGTATGCCCAGGAAAACTGAAGAGCCGCATCTAGAGGCCACATAGCAAGAAGCAAAATCCAACACCCACTGGCCCTGTAAAGTCCCCAAGCCCCTACTACCATACAGAAAACTCTTGTACTATGCTAATGGCCCTTTGACCTTGGAGCAAGCTGAAGAAAATATCCACTGTTTCTGGACTAGAGGGTCCTTTGCCAGATGGCTCCATTCTCATGATTTATTATCTTGGTTCCTCTTCTTTTAAACATTTGTTATCTATCATGCATGTGTTTGTGTGCATGCCCATGAGTGATCATGCCACAACATTCATGCGAAGGTCAAAGGACAATTTGTAGGAGTCAGTTCTCTCTTTCCATCCTGTGAGTAAGGATTTCGGCCAATTACTGAAAAACATTATGTGTAAAATGGCCAAGGATCAAGCTTAGATCATTACACCCGGCAGCAAATGCCTTTGCCTGCTGAGCCACCTCGCTAGTGCCTTGATCTCTAATTCTTGATGTCACTAGTTGCTGAGTCAAAGCCTATATTACAGGAGTCCCTGCTTGCTGAGCTATTGGCCACATGTCTGGGCCCCACACCAGAAAGGAGAGGGAAAGAAGAGGCTGCTGGTGTGTTAGAAGTGATTGTCTCACCTGGAAGTTGATGAAAGTTTTCATTTACTTTTTTCTTTTTTTTTTTTTTGAGACAGTCTTAGAATATAGCCAAGACTATCCTTGTACTTCTAATTGTCCCACCTCTGCCTCGAAAGTGCTTGTATTTCAGGTATACACCACTCTACCTTGCATACACAGGGATTTTAACTTTGTTTTTGTCTCATATTTGTTAAACACAGGAAATGTGACCATGTTTCATACTTACAGGAAGAATCTGTATAGAGGAAATAGTGACAATACATTGACAGGGGTTAGCAGTTGGGAGGGGTAAAGTTTTATTATTATGCTATTATAGCAAGATACTCCCAGGGGGGAAAATATGTATAAGAACATGGCTAAGCCCCAGAGACATAACTAAAACTACCAGCACCTCCCCAGGTAAGAACACATGTAAAAAAATAGAATGGTCTATAATACCCTGGTCAACTTCCATACAAAGCTTCATGGACGAGAAGAAAGCAAGACATGATCTTTCACCGTCTTTGGACTATTGAAATTTGGAGGGATATGATTCTTTCCTGTGAAAGGTGGGTAAGCTGTTGATCTGTGCACCATTAGATACTCATTGACATCCACCCTTGGTCTGCGCCTGCTTGATGGCAATAGGACACCAGCCTCTCCTATCTGAGGCAAAAACCTTTCTGTAGACACTGATAAGTGTTTCCTGGGGAACAAAACTCCCCTTCCCCCCATAAGGACTACTAGAAACAGAACAGCTAGCCTGTCTCTGGAAGGAGGCTCGGCTTTGTTCTGAGACAAGAAGGCAAGAGACTAATCATTACATAGAAGCAGTCTTTCAAAAGCACCATCCCACCCACATAAAAAACCAAAGGAAAACCTCAGGGCATGTCAGGAACTCTCACCTGACATGATATGTGATGATAATCACTATGAGTATTCACCTTATCCTCTCAGATAAGTAAAGACCACAGTTGTTTCTTTCGTTTCCAGTTCCATTTTTGATTGTCTGAGATGTCAAAAGGGGAAGGAAGATGAGTGGCTGTGGGCTTCTTTCCCACTCTTACTGGGCTCTTGGGACAGCAAAAGGAAAGTTATCCCAGGCAAGTCAGGACAAGCTAATGACCCCTTCAGAGCCCAACAATATTCTAATGCAGTCGGGCTTCCCCTAGACTTGGAGAAATTCCCCCAGTATTAATCATTTCATTACTTATCCCTCGGAACCCTCCTAGAATCTGTTTCAACTAGTTATTTTTCCCAAACGCCTCTAAAGTGAGTCACAACAGAATTGTTATGGATTATTTCTAGCAGGAAATAAGTCTTCTATTTTCTTTACTATCATTTTATTTTTTTGGTTGTGAGCCTAGCCTTAACGGCTGAGCCATCTCTCCAGCCCTCATTTTATTTTTTTATTGACATATAAATTCTACAAATTTATGGGGCACAAGATGATGTTTCATTATGTAGATACCCCTGCATAAAGTAATGATATTCAGACTGTCTCTCCCAAGTTTGTACCATAAACTTAAAGAGGAGAAAGAAGATTTCCCAAACTTCACAAATAGGAATTTTTCTCTAACTAATTGACTAAGAAGAAATTAATGTTCCTAAACAAAATTCCTCTCCTTCACTGAAATTAAAGTCTGAAATAGATTATACTGTGCTGTCCTCACCATCCTCGTTCCTATTTTGTTCACTTTCAGCTAGCCTCACTTCCCTCACAAGGAGTCTCATTTCCTCTTTTCCGCAGCTGTGGTCTGGAACATCTTCCACCAGGATGGGTGGAGTGGCCACAAACACTTCTAAAATTGGACTAATCCAAACCCACTCGTCTGACCACTCTGATGTGTTGAAGTATGGAAGGGTTAGCAGAATGCAGCAGAACTTTGATAGATTGGACTAAACACAAAAATGAAAGTGAACGCCTTGTGTTGACATAAGTTTGCTTCTGAAAAGTTGTTTCTCTGGATCCCAGCACATGGTATAATCCAAACTGCTCCGCTGTTGCCAGTCACAGAGCCTAACAGAAACATAAAGTTTTCTTGGGAGCAGTGGTAGACAAGGCAGTTGGGACTGAGATATGCCATATATTCTAGTTTGCTTTCTATGGCTGTGATAAACACCATGACCAAAGCAACGTAGGGAGGAAAGGGTTTATTTCAATGTACACTGCCAGGTCACAATCCATCACGGAGGGGAGTCAGGGCAGGAACTGAAGCGGAGACCACGGAGGTGCTCTGCGGATTAGTTTGCTTGGCTTGCTTTCTTATATTGCCCAGGACCACTTGTCTAAAGGTGACATCGCTAGAGGCAGGCTGGGCCCTCCCACATCAATCGTCTATCAAGAAAACGACTCACAGACTCACCTAAAGGCCAATCTAAAGATATTTCCTCAACTGAGGTTCCCTCTTCCCAGGTGATTGTAGCTTAGGTCAAGTTGCCGAAACCCACCAACACCCCCTGTTTCACATTCTAGGTACACTGACTCTTAGAAAAGCACCCGTTCTGTGGGATGCTCAAAATCCCTTTAAGGGCTTCAAGCAAAGTCAAGTCCTTGGCACAGCCTTCCAAGTTTTCTTTCAGCTCTTGATCATGAGTTGCTTTATTTTTCTTTACAGCAACCTAACTACCGAGGGCTTCCACGTCTATTTAATGGTCATTGTTTAAAATCAGATCACTCTTCATGCCAAGCCTTTTACCCCAGTCCTCTTGCTCAGGTCATGAGCTAGGCTCACTTTTGTAACTTAAGTGCTTGTAGATCATGAGGCCCCATGGTGATGGAGCCCAAGCTAGTGAGGATGTGTGTCAACGACTTAGAGGACCTAGAGACAAGCCACACGGATCCACGACTGAGTTGCTTAGTCATCTTCTTGCGTCTATTCCAAAATTATAAGAAGAAATTATATTTGGAGCCACTAAGTGCTAAAAATTTATCCTATTTATTTTTGATACAGGGTCTCACTCTGTAAATTTGGCTGTACTGGAGTTCAATATGTACACCAAGGTGGCCTTGAACTCACAAAGATCTGCCTGCCTTTGCCTCCCAAGTCTGGGGTTAAAAGAATGTGCCAGATCTTGTTCAACTAGGAATTTAAATTCTAAATGTTGCACAAACAAGTGTGCTCTAGTCTTCAGAAACAATATGACTTTTCCTGTTTAAAATGCTGGTCCAAAATTATAGCTAACTCACACAAAAAGAGGGAAACAAGATCATAGAAAACTTTTACAATATTACTCCAGTTTCCAGGCTTAAGCCATTTGCACATGGAAGCTCTTATTCTTTTGAGAGAGCATTATCTCAGCCAAAGATGTTATAATGCAATAAGAACATCAGCCTTTGTCACCATAGTGTTCTTGGTCCCAAAGACCAATTACATGTAAATATCTCTAGAAGCCCACATTTAGTCAACACCTACAGGCTTTTGGGAAAATAGATTTGGCATGCCATTGTGATGGTATTACTTCCAAGTACTGAAGGATCCCTCCCTGATGCTCACCTTTCTCTCTCTTAAACTCCAGATTAAGTGGGTACAAGAAACAATAACAAAATAAAGTATAAAGCAATCCTTTAAGAGTAGCAAGTGTTGGATACAGCTATAAACCTACACCCATGCATTCTGCTGGTCTAAAGGCGTGAGAGTATACTTCAGGGATTTTTAAAGGTTCATAATAGAGAGGATAGCCAGATGCAGTGGTGCTCATCTTGAATTCCAGCACTCAAGAAGCAGAGGTAGACCAAGCTCTATGAGTTTGAAGTCAGACTGGTCTACGTGACAAAGTACCAGTCCAGCCAGGGGTGTATAGTGAGATCCTGTCTTGAAGGGAGGGGAGGGGAGAGGGGAGGGGAGGGAGGAGGAAGATAACTCAGCAGGAGCTTGCTACACAAGACTAGCAACCTGAGTTGGATGTCAGAACCCACATGAAGATGCAAAAAGAGAACCAACTGGGCCACACATACACAGGACACACTAATAATACTAGCAGCATGAGAAAAAGAAGAACCCTGAAAGAAGACCTCCATTTCCCTGGAAACTTGTGACATTGCAGGTATACTCCCCCATTTTTTTTTAAAGCAGATGTATCAATGGAGGATAACACAAGTATAACTGATTAATAGATTATAAAATGTATATGTAAGAAAGAGAAGTATAATATAAGTAAAATTTGCTAACTTTGACCTAAAATTGTATATATTTTCAGATAAACATGGAAGGATTTGAGAGAAGTGGTGGGATATCTTTGTGCCTTGGAGAGAGGTTCTGGATCCTGAACAATTTTGATACTATTACCACTCTATTAGAGATTTAGTTTAGCTTTTTAGTTTTTTTATTTTTTGTTTCGTGCCTTACTAACAACGTTTGGATTCTCAAATACATCCAGCCTAAAAGATTTTTAGATAGGGGCTCTTATTCTGAGAAATAATTTCTGTGGTTATAACAAAAAAATTCTATCATAGTATGTAGGTGTTATATAGAAAATATTAAAATTTGATTATAAAATTAAGTTCTTAAACTGAATAACATTTATTCCTTCCCTAAGAAATAGACACACACACCCATTCACTCTCTTCCTATAATGCTATCTTTTGAAAAAGACCACTAAATCACAACTTCTTAAAGTGTGATCTGAGGACCACCAGAATGAGCTCTGAAATCCTGAAACAGATCTGGGACCCCATAAAAACTTACTAAATAAATGTCTGTGGGTGAAGCCCTGAAGGTGAGGTTCATGTTCCTAGGGACTCCTGACATTCTTTTTTTTTTTTTTAAATACTTTTTTTTTCTTCAAGTTACATCTCAGTCACAAACCCCTCCCTATTCCCCCTTCCTATCCCGCCCTTCCACCCTCTTCCCCCCAGAAGTTTCCCCTTTCAGTCCAACAGATGGTTCCTTCTCTTATAACAGTAAATACTATACAAAACAACAGATATAAATATGCCACATTTATGAGAGTTAAATGGCCCAGTATACCTTCCCAATGTCCAGTTTATACATATTTGACCCCTGGCTTTAACATTCTACTATCTAACCATCTCCATGAGTTTAAAGGTCTATATCTGACTCAACATTCATACTAACTTGCAACACACTTTTAAGAGTATCTTCTTAGATCTATAACACCCTCTTGATTCCTAAACAACTCAAAATTTAACTATGAGACTCTAGCTGTCTATTCTTCAACCACCTCAGAGACCAGAGAGGGATAAATATATCTGCTTATATAGGAAGTACAGGGCCTGCAGCTTCCAAAACTAAGAAAGGACATACCAGTGACTGCCTGGACAGTTCCAATTTTCTCTCCATACATTCCAGCATCAGTCTTCAGCCTTTTGGTCCTGTTTCTATGACAGACATTTGTTGTAGAGCAGGGATTATGAAGGACTTACCTACCCTGTCTTGGCAGAGTTAGGCTGTCGACTTCCCTGCTACCAAGTTTTGTCCTTTTTGGACAGCAGTCTGTCTGCAGTGAGATGGTTGAATTAGTGGCAAGCCTATCTCTTGGCATGAAAAAACCCCTTGCTCCAACTGCAGACAGACTGCTGTCTAAAAAGGACATTCTTTAAGTATATCTCTCTTACATCATGCAGCACCCTTCGCTTTGTGCTTTAAATACCTATGTGCTTCTTATATACATTGACACTGAATAAGTGTAACCACTCCAAAAATGAGGAACAGCTGGACAGCAAAGAAAGCTAGCAGGCAGCAGGGTAACCACTGAACCACTCAGCTCCATGCCTGACATCTGGGGGCCATGATGCAATCAACCATGCTTGCAAGTCTTTGGATAGTTCCTCCCTTCTGTTCTGTTGTTCACAGCCTATATTTCTGTGTCTTGGGCTGGTTCAACTCTGTGCCTAAAGCTTTCCTCAGTGGATGTGTTCAAGGGCTGTCACATCTCCCATTATCCCAAATTCTCCATTACACCTTAGGTTTCACCTTCCTAGCTTCATACAATGGCCTTTCAGGTCCTACTGGCAGGAACTCTGACCCTGCCACTGATTGGTTGGTCTCAGTGGCTTCCTGGAACCTTGTCATAACTCTTTGACATCCATGGCTTCCTTCTTTCATATCTACAAAATCCATACCATCTGGATGACCTTGCCCAGTTTTCTAAACCGTTTGAGATGTAGCCTACCTGCCTTTAGATCAAAAATACAGGCGCCTCTGTGTGGTATCTCACAGGAAACACTGCCTTTTGAGCAGGAAACACCTTCAGCATTATTCTCAGGTCAAGCTCTCTCCCACCAAATGAATATCCATTTTTACAGGATGGAGCTTTCAATTGGGTGGTCTTGTCATCGGGGCACCTGTCTCATTGTTTCAGAAGTTTCTCTTTAAAGACACCAAAATGGCTTTAAGAATTGCAGATTCTTTGTCTGTACCCTCCTGGTCTGCAACTTTAAACCTGTCCATATTCCTTCTCTTGTGAAACTTCACACACAGTTTTCCCCTCCCTCTCTCTCTCTCTCTCTCTCTCACACACACACACACACACACACACACACACACACACACACACACACTGTAGACCTGAATAAGAACAGTAAACATTAACCATACCTGGGACTAAATGATATGCTATCTTGAAATCCATTTGTCAAACAAATTAGTCCATTACTTTTTAATTTAACCCAATTCAAGATCCCAAGACATAAGCAGAATGAATTAGATTCTTTGCCAGAATGTAATATTAACTGTAGTCCAGTTTTTCCTGGAGTACTTGGTACCCTCTGGAACCTCATGAAATAGGTCTCCACTGTCTGTATTTCTCTAAGCTACAAACTCCAACCAGAACATCCCATTAAATTCTGCTTACAACATTGTACAGTTTCTGTAGCCTAAGTTTGCAAAATCTTCCACATTTTTCCTTCAAACCAGCCCCAAAGGTTAAAGACCTCATGGTCATGTTTTTTGCAATGGTCCCATCCTCAGGACTGATTTTCTGTGCATTACTTTTCTTGTTGGTATTACAGAATACTTGTCAACATCAACTTAAGAAGGAAGTCTTTGGCTCATGGGCTGAGGGTGTAGACCTTCACAGTAGTGAAGTCATGGGGGCAGGAATGTGAGGAGTCTGGGCATATTATGTCTGCAATCAGGAAGCAGAGAGAACTGAATGCTACCGTTCATCTCATTTTTTCCTTTTTATTCAGTCCACAATCCCAACCCACTGGAAGGTGCTACGAACATTCAGTATGTATCTTCCCTTTCCGGAAATACTCTTGACGGACACACCCACAGGTGTGTTTCCATGGTGAATCCGAAACGAGTCAAGTTTATAATTAAGACTGACCATCATAGAGCGTATCTCTTCTCTGTTGTATAAGTTGAAGGTGGTGAAGGCTGAGTCTCCTTCAACATTCTGTGTTCTTTTAACATGTTGATTTTTGTAGAGATGTACGTTCACATATACAAATATGCTTATGTTTCATTGAATTGCAATCTGATAAAAATCACAGGGAACTAATTTGCTCAAAAGACTCCTATTCAAAGAATCACTTTTTAAATTTTTTTAAATACTTTATTTTTTTTTCTTCAAGTTACATCTCAGTCACAAACCCCTCCCTATTCCCCCTTTCTATTCCGCCCTTCCACCCTCTTCCCCCTAGAAGTTTCCACTTTCAGTCCAACAGATGGTTCCTTCTCTTATAACAGTAAGTATTATACAAAACAAGAGATATAAATATGCCACATTTATGAGAGTTAAATGGCCCAGTATACCTTCCCAATGTCCAGTTTATACATATTTGGCCCCTGACTTTAACATTCTACTATCTAACCATCTCCAAGAGTTTAAAGGTCTATATCTGATTCAACATTCATACTAACTTGCAACACACTTTTAAGAGTATCTTCTTAGATCTATAACACCCTCTTGATTCCTAAACAACTCAAAATTTAACTATGAGACTCTGTCTATTCTTCAACCACCTCAGAGACCAGAGAGGGATAAATATATCTGCTTATATAGGAAGTACAGGGCCTGCAGCTTCCAAAACTAAGAAAGGACATACCAATGACTGCCTGGACAGTTCCCATTTTCTCTCCATACATTCCTGCATCAGTTTTCAGCCTTTGGGTCCTGTTTCTATGACAGACATTTGTTGTAGAGCAGGGATTATGAAGGACTTACCTACCCTGTCTTGGCAGAGTTAGGCTGTCGACTTCCCTGCTACCAAGTTTTGTCCTTTTTGGACAGCAGTCTGTCTGCAGTTGGTGCAAGGGGTTTTTTCATGCCAAGAGATAGGCTTGCCACTAATTCAACCATCTTATGGTGGAGGTTCTTCGATGCTTATCTTCTACTTGGAGTAGAATAGGGGGTGCTGTCAGGCGCTGATATGTCTCGATATCAAAAAAAAAAGAAAATCTTGATTTAAGATAACATCTTTGAATGCCATATTCTGCAGATCTCTTGGGGTTTTTGAAGATGCCCTATCCATCTCTTGTATTTAGATAAGC